>JAWLRI010000787.1:928885-954543 GCA_034781795.1 Crypturellus tataupa
GCACAAGGTCGGGCTTCAGCCAGATCTGCTTGTTCTCCTTGGAAAAGGAGATGGCTTTTCAGGGAAAAAAATTCTGTTGTCCTTTACAGTGATCTTCTCCCTCTGAAAAGCTTTGTAATTTCTCCTGAGTTCTGCCAACTGCGGAGAGCTGATGGATTTGGAAGCTGCTTAATTTCCAATGCACTGCCAATGTCGTCAGTCCTGTTTTCACTTGGCGGTGATTTCTAAACGTTGTTTCTCCCCAAATTTTAAAGAGAACATTAGTCTTTGCTGGTGGAAGGAGCTATATTTTGCTGTTGTATATTCACTGCTTGTTTAAGACTTATTAAAAAAATCCAGGATCAATGGAAATGGTATTTTTCACTTAAACAATTTGTGCATCGTCCTGGCACTACAGCCTCACGTCTCTACTAAGACCCAAAAAGTGAAAATAACTGAAAATCCTGTGTAAATAATTGAAAATGTCCATCCGATTTCTGTTTTCCTGGGAGGTGCAAGTGGTGCATAAGAGGAAACCACTGGTAAATGTGTTGGAATTTCAACCTTGGCCCCAAAAGTGAAGCAGGTGTGGGCTGCTCTCCCTTTTCCTTGCCCAAGTCGGTGACGTCTTCGTATGTTCGTATTGGTGTTGGTGTCGCCTCTATTTAACTAATCCTTAGCAGCAGACTAGCAAAGCCCTGGAAGTTATTTCAGTGAGTATCAAAACTCAAAGGTGTTAAAAGCAGGTTGATTTCCCGATAACAGTTCTGGAAAAGACCAAAAACCAACATTTCCTTTTTTCCCCGCTGCTTTTAAATAACGGGCCCGCTTGCAATTTGCTTTCATTGTATTCAGGATGCCATAAAGGCAGATTATTCTGTAAACTGCTAATTTTAGGTATGTCTTGATGTTTATTGTTCCTTTCAGTACACTTTTTTTTGATTCCACGGCAGAACCTCTGCAGAGCAACGGAAGTCATCTGTGCTCAGAGACGTTTGAGTCTAAACTGCATAAAAGGGCTAGAAATCACAGCTGGAACGACCATCCACACACCTCTAAGTCGTTGCTTTTCCAGCCCTTCACCAAAATTCCCTGCTCATTCCCATTGTCCTAGCAAAAATCAGCAATAAGTGGATGAAAATCATGGAAATGGAGGTATATAGGAGTAGGAAATCAGAAGCGGGTCCCGGAAATGCGTTCCAAATCAGTAGCTATACATAAAAGCCCAGGCGGGCAGTATAGATACAATTGAGTTGCTCAGGCAGGGCTTTTTTCCAATAGTGCCTCATAGAGCCCTGTATCGTCTCATTATTCCGCTTCGGTGTAAATTAACAATGTCCAGAAGATAAAAGCTTGGCAGCCGGCTTGCTTAGAGGGGCCGATTTCTCCTGGCTCTTTTGCAGGGCAGGGTAATTGTAGGTTTGCACCCGATAACGCTATTACCCCCGTAGCAGCGCACGCTGCAACCTGTGAGGCCAAGAAAGGATGCAAAAATGCACCTTGGGCAATGCGAATTGTTGGGTGTTTTTCTCTTATTTTGTTTCCAAAGAAAGCAGTAGAGAAGGTTTTGTCCTTACTCACCCAGTTGGTGAAAACTGGGTCAGTTGAACAGCTCCGTGCTCTGCTGCTGCTGGCGCTGGGTCTCGGTTGTGCCCTGCTCCGGAGGCGGCCGGGAGGCTTCGGGACCTCGGGTTAACGCTTTCCTCGTCGGTGCAAGAGACTCGTTTTTTCCCCCAAATAAGAACATCTTGTGGGTTAGCAGCAACGGCAAGCGCGCAGCTTTCCAAGTGCTAATTCATCGTGTGTGGATTGTGCTTTTTGGATTGTGAAATATCTATGGTGTTGTCCACGGGCTCCTGTCCTTCTGCGTGACCATGGCTCTGGCCTTTTGAATTTGCTTAATTCCTGCAATGATGTTGCTATCAGAAAAAAATAAAATATATATATATACGTATATATATAATTCAGCCTTGAAAGATGACCACACAGAGCAAGGATCTAACCTTATTTTTAGACATGATCCAACAGGAAGGATCATCCAACTGGTTCCTACTTGGGCTATTTTGCACTCCCGGATCTACCACCAATAATTTTAGAAACTGCAAGGTTGTTGGCTGGGCTCTGCAGTCCTGCCTTGACCTGCACCCACAGAAGAGCCCTCAGCAAAGAGGGAAACAGTTATTCTTTCTATTAGTAGGACCTCAGTAATGCTGAGATCCTGCGTTTGGGTCCTCACAGGGCATGTAGGGTATGGAAATACTCAGAGTGCTCGTGCATGGGAAGGGCTACTGTGGAGCGGAGAAAAGCGGGATAAAAATAGGAAAATTGGTTTCTCTGTCCTCATTGCTGCCTGCAAGAGCTTCCTGCTCTTCCTGTCCTTTTTTTGCCTTTTGAAGAACTTAGGTTTTCATTGACAGTTCCTGTGTTTTCAGATAGCTGCAGCAAACCGCGGCTGTCGCACGTGGGCGAGGGGCTGGCTCCAGCGGCACAAGACAAAGTTCCTCATTCCTTTCCTCTCGCCAGGATCCTAATCACGTCCGTTGGAGAGGAAACACGAGGACACGGAAGGCAGAGCACTGGCAAGCAGATGCCAAGTTAAACATAGCCCGGGCTGCACCTTTAGCAGGCTCAAGGCCGTCGTGATTCCGTGGGGAGTCCTGCTTAGAAACAGCTGGAACGACGTGGCCTGGGGTTAGCAGAAGGCTTCGAACGCCCGCGAATTAGTGCTGCAAAATCCCCAAAACGTTTTTGCCTCTATCCCTATGCAGGCAGGCTCAAGCCTGTCCTCCTTCGACTGCTGAAGACCATTTAGGCTCAGGATTACTAAGGAGCCACCAATGAAAAGGAAAATCCATCTCCGTCTGTTGTAACCCAAGTTTCATTCCAAAAGCCACCCGGGAGGCGGATGGGTGGGCAGGGTCAGGAGACGCACTGGAAACCCTCAGCTCTTCTTCCACCCAAACCACAGATGTTGCCCGCGGGCATCGGGGCGGCCGAATGCCAGAGACGCTTCCCGTTTTGCAGACATAGAGGGAAAAGCGGCCACTTCTCCCGGTCGGATTTGCAGGAATATGCCAGCTTAGGCCTTGTGGGGTTGAGCGCCTCGTTATAGTTGCTTAATTTCCTGAGCGGAGCTTCTTTCATCTAGTGCAACCACTGTCAGAATTTAAATCAACTTTTGCTTTTCCGGTAAAACACGAAAGGTTGCTCGGGGGTGGCCCCGTGCGATGGTACTTAGTTGGCGCAGAAGGAGACAGCACCCTCTCATTTGGACACTCCATTCTTTAATTAATCCAAACTTCGGAGCATTTTTTTCCATCTTTTCCCTAAAAGGAGAGGGGAGGAGGCTGGAGCTTGTCCCTCAACACGATGTTCTCGTGCTGACGTGAGGTCGCAGGGCCCAGGAGGGAGTTTCCTGCTGGGTTGGACCATCAGAGCACGTTTTGGAGCTGACCTGCTGCCCTCTTCAGCCCTCAGACTTGTCGCTTTACTTGTCCCTTGCACATGAGATGCTCCTTGCACTCAGATGCTCCAGCCAAGAACCTCCTCTGCTCCTTGCACAGGTTTCCTCAATGCAACCTGTGGAAAGAGGCTGAGTGGCCAAATCCCTTGGCATGGGAGAGGAAAAGTGGGTAAATATTAAAAAAAATCACCCTGGTGACATTATTCCTGCCCATTTGCAAAGGGAGCAGCTTGGTTCAAGCTGTAAGCTGGGCACCATGGGGTCTGCAGGTGCTGCCTGGGGTGGGTGACACAGCCAAGACACAGCCAACATGAGCTCGTGACAAGCTGGCTGCTGCTTTTGTCCCAGAATGAGGATAGGGATTTCGTGTCATTTCCTTGCCTGCCTGGTAAGCGGTGGCTGCTGCTGCTGCCTGGAGCCGTCGAGAGCCTCACGAAGCTGCACCTTGTTTGAGCCTCCTCAATGGGGGATCTGAGCAGACATCAGCGCTGAGGTCTTCGTGGTCGTACTGACGGCTGGAGATTTGGCTCTCTAAAAAAAACAGAAAGAAATATTTAACTTTGATGTTTGCAGTGAGGGTGGGGCCAAATGCCAGCAGTGGGCAAAGGTCTCCCGAGGCTACTGCAGGAGTGGAGGTGTTGGGAGCCCGTGCAGACGGACGGGATCGAGCCGCCCTTCCTCGCGGGGCTTCTGCTGGCGCTTCATCCTACCTGCAAACGCACTCGGATGCAAATGCGGGAGTGCGCGGCCGTGCGATCATCGCAAGGTCTCTGAGCACCTTGCCCCTCTGTGGGAGGTGGGCGATGCTGCGGCCCTCGGCGAACGTGACTCATCTCTGGGATGCCACCTGGAGCTGCAGGAACGGTCGGAGCAGAGCGGTGATGAGATGCCCTGTGCAGGACATTGGGAACCCTGGGCCCGCAGAAGCTCGCCGAGACGACGCTGTGCCCGTTTCTCCACCTCGAGGCAGCATCTCCGGTGCACGAGCCAGCAGGAACAGTCCAGCATCGAGCAGGCTGCCCAGGGCAGCAGTGGAGCCACCGTCCCTGTCCGTGTCCAAGAAACCTGCAGACGAGGCACCTGGGGACATGGCTTAGCAGGCGTGGTGGGGACGGGCTGATGGTTGGGCTTGATCATCTTGAAGGTCTTTTCCAGCCGTAATGATTCCGTGTGGGCGGTCAGGAGCCAGTGGCTAATGCAGGAGCAGAGCCACGGCTGCATGTGCTTCCATGGCCAGAAGGGATCCTGGCAGGTGTCCTGGTGGCAACGTGGCAGTCGGGAACACCCTGCGTTTCCCTGGACCCGCCGTGGGAGCTCCCTGTAATTCCCTCCTCATTCACGGCCCAGGTGACTGGAATGATCTGGAGCAGCCCCAGGAACCGAGTGCGCAACCCTCTAATCTGGGGCAGTAAATGAAATGCAAAAATGCCACCCTGGTCGGACCGAATCCACCTTGGAGATCATATGTAAAATTATTCCATTATAGGGTTCGAGCTTCTGTTCCCTCTCACAAAGTGCATCATCTCGAGTACAAATGCTGCACCAGCATTTGGGTTTTGTTTCCGATCATAGTTTGGCTCTGTTTGCTCTTCCTCTCCCAAATACCAGTTCGCATCCGAGGCTCCTCTCAGCCCTTCAGGAGGGCAGCAGACACTTTCTCACCCCAAATCAGCTGCACATTTGTATTTCTTCAGCAGCGTCTGCTTGGGCTCTGTGCAGCTCCACCGGAGTGGCGTCCCCACAAGGATCCTTGCAGCTTTTGAGGGCTGATTTGCTCCTTTGAGTTCTGTGCTGATAAAGCAGCGAGCCGTGGCTTGAAAAATGGAATTCTCCTGGGCCACAGAGCAGCGTGTTGACCGGCTGCATCTCAGTGCCGCAGCCAGAGCCTTTGGGGTTGTTGCTCTGTGCTAGAAATGACCTTTTTCTCCTCGACCTCTCCACGTTCACTCCCCACGACGCGTTTGGCTCCCCTGCACGGAATGTGTCCCCCGTTGGCACTAACAGGCCCCTTCACCTGGTGAATGTGAGCGCTTTGGGCACCTCGCTGATCCATTGCAAGGGTTGGCCGTAGCCACCACCCTGCTGAGCTCCGTGGGGATGAGACTCTCCACCAGGACCCGGGGGTTGCAGCCCTGCGCTGCCGCTGCTGCCGACTGCGCCGTGTTTTGCCCCGCATCCCGTTTGGATCCACGGGATCCACGGCCTGCAGCAGGGCCGTGCCAGGGACGGCGGGAACATTTCGGTGCCTCCTTGGAGCCCGCGCGCCCTTCCGAGGCCTCCTCCCCGTGGAAGGGAGGCGAGAGGGGAGCCGGGACCCGGGCACCGTGTCTGCGCTCCGGGCCTCCCGTCCCAGCTGGAAGCGCCGCTCACGGAAACCGCACGGATCCTCAGCGCGGCCCTTTCCTCTTTTCCTGCAATCTGTTGAATCTGCTGGAAGAGGGCGACGAGCAGAGACGTGGGGGATGGGGCAGGCTGAATAACGACCTTTCTGTTCCCTGAAAGCTCTTTGAAACCAGCAGTTCGTGACTTTTTTTTTTCCCCCTTTCTTTTTCCTCCCCCAACGTGCAGAATCCAATCTGGAAATCCAGGGCTAAACCCAGCGTGCGATTCCAAGCCCAGATGTTTAGTCTGACACGGAAACGCGGCACCTTCCTAGGGAGCAGGCTGCCTCGGTGACCTCCAAGGGGCTAATCCGGGATAAGAAGGGTTAAAGCCGGTCGGCGGTGGCTGCATCCCTAAAACTGGGTCATCCCAGCCCTTCCCCTGCCTCCGCGTGCCGGGTCTTTCCCCTGGGATTAAGGAGCTTTCGCAGACGTCGATGATTCCCGCAACCGGCAGCCTGGCGGGGAATAAACAATTCCCTCGGGCCATCCCCATTCCTGGCACGTTCTCATGGACCCGTAGGCTCCTAGGTCTAGAATGATCCCCTCCTGCCCCTACCTGCGGGTTTCACCATCCCTCGACGGGTCTTTTGGGCAGGGTGGGAAGCGGTGCTGGGGCTGGAAAAGCATCCGGTGGCCGGAGCCTTGGATCATTGGAGCTGGCGTTTACGGACCTGGTCTCCAGGCCTCAGGAGGTTGAGGAAAACTCGTGCTGGATTGAGTCTGTCTTTACCTAAATCTCCTCGTCAGAACTAGGGAAGTGTGAGGACGTGGGTGGCTCACAGCATGGTTGACTCGTTATGTCCCTTGTTTTTTTTCCTAACTCATTAGTTTCAATTCCAGTTCGTGTCAGCCAGGATTGCCAGTCACCCCTGCTGCTGCTGCTGGTGTTTGACTCTTCATGAATATCTCCCCGAGGGCGATGTGCTCCAAGCGCATCCATGCCCATGGGATAATTAAATTGGGAATGAAGACGGCGCCGTATTTCCAAAGCCTCTAGATCTGCCTCCTCGGTAGGTCCTGCTCTATGCTGCAGAGTCAGAGAGGGAAAGGAGGTTACAAATAAACAGCACCTCCAAAACCAGGCACAGTGTGTCCATCCAAACACCTCGTACTGCTCATGGGAATGCTGTGGTGCAAGCAGGAGATGTGCATGGAGAGGGATGAGATGGGAGGAAGATGGGAGACCCTGGGCAAATACTCCGTTGTGGGGTTTGCACTTACATTAAATTGCTTCTGGAAATGACACCTTGATTCCCCTTTTTTTTTTTTTTTTTTTTTTTTTTGAGATCGTTGCTTTTGAGGATGATGCCCTAGGCTCAAAAACGTAACATGAAGATACTAAGGCAAAAATTATGTAACACCCACTGGTTGCTGATAGCATCCTTCCTGCTTTGTGTTTGCATTGGATGTCACCTCTTTTTCCCTGCGTAGCGCTATTTTCCACCCTTACTGCAGTCAAAAATAAATAAAAAAGGAAATCCTGTTTTGGTGCATCCCTCTGTTTGCAATAGAGCATCTCACCCTGGGCTCCTTCTGCAGCACAGAATCCCAAGGCAGCATATTCAGGAGTCTTGATCTGGGCGGATTGGATTTGGAGCAAAGCGTGGGATGAACGGGAGCCAAGTTTGCCCCTGGTGCTGGGCAGGCTGGATTTCACGCCGACAAAATGCGATTAGTTTGTTAGGCTTGGCCGCCGCGCCGACAAATACAATATTGGGCTTGAGCAACAGAGTTTGTCTTGTGTTTCTGCAGCAACAAGCAGGCACAGAAAGCTCGCTCTGTTGTTCTGTGTACAAGCTCCTGTACCATTTAATGCCTGGTTAGGGGAGTCTCTCATTTAATGGCAATACTGAAGAGCCCTCTGTGTATTATACTCCCAGCAAGGGCGTGATAAAAATGGATGTTTTTGTTGGAAAGCTTCTTTTAAAGCATCCATCTTTGAAAAAGTCTGAGGCGGCCAAGGCTTCAAATAGACCAACATGGGGATATCTCTGCTCGCAGCCAGTGAATCGCTATTCTGTTGAAATTAAAATATTTAACATGGGTGGAGACCTCAGTCGAGCCCGACGGGGTTGGAATGAGCTGAATGTGCGAGGGCTGCTGGGCCTAGGTGGAGGTGGCCAAGCTCTGTGCGTTGCAACTCGTGTCTCGGGTATCCGCCCGGCGGCTGCGGCGAAGCCAGGGCTCTGTCCCCTCTCCACAGTGACATCCCCCCGATCTCGGGCCAAAGCAGCAAAATCTGCACAGCTTGGAGAGACGAGAGCTCTGCTCGCTCTGTTTGCTCTGCGTGTTTAAGAGGGAGCTCTCGTAGGACACGTGTCCACCTGCGCCAGGTGGAATCTGGGGATGGTTCCAGGTGGAGTGATGTTCTCCAGAGGCTGAAGGGCCACCACACGTTATCAATCAGGTCCAGAGCCCTGCAGGGAGTTCAGACGTTGCACCTGCATGCATTGAGGATCTGCTTTCCTGCTTCACTTTTGCTTTATTACAACTGTAACATTTTATAAACGTTTGCGCAAGAATTGCCTCTTCAATACCTAACGCGTCTGAGCTCTGTTGCAACCTCCTAATGCTTGTGCTTTTCATTTGCATGCAAAAAGGCTGACATAGGCTGCTTAAGCACTGCTTGTGTGCATTCAAAAATAAAAACAAAAACAAGTCGTGGTCCCCGTGCAAATTAAATCGCTGAAAATGTCAGAGAAACCTTCTGACACTGCTGCTGCTGCAGTGCCCTGTCTCTTCAAACCACAGCAGCAGCCGGTGGCATCCCAGCGTCCTGCTGAGAAGTGTCCTGCAGAGGAGGGAGGCTGATTCCTTGGCTCTCTGCCTCGAGGTTTGGGTGGGAGCTGCGTCTGAGCCCTTCTGCTCCGGTGCTGCACACAGGAGTGGTTAACCTCACAACCCCTTGGATGTCCATGGAGCAGGAATCTGAATGGAGTGGAAGCAAGAGAACGACAGTCCTGCCACGTCCTGGCAGAACATCCTTGTCGATGCATGATGCTCTTCTCCATAAGACCATGCTGGAGACAGCTTAATTCCAAGTCAAGGCTAGCGAGCTGTGCCTCGCTGACTGCTGGAAGTGCAGCTGGGCTTTTCCTAAATTCCCGACTGAGGTTAAGGCTTCTCTCTCTTCTTCTAGTGCAGCCGGCAGCGCTCAGGCCTGAAGTCATGAGCCGTTTGGTGAGGAGAGGACGCAACCGCCTTCTCTTTAGGGCAGGGCCTCACACTTCTCCTGGAGCTCCATCTAGAGGGGAGGATGCTGGATTTGTTGGAAGTGTTGGAGACAGGAATCGGTGGGACACCCACCCTCAGGTGGGACTTCAGCGCCGTTGTCACTTGCTGCGACCATCCGTGAAGCAAACGAGGAGCCCAAAGCTCCTTTCCCTAAGAAGACTCCCTTCCACCACGCCGTGTTTCCCCTCGTGAGCCCTGCGAGCAGTGACGTGTGACCTGCAGCCACTGCTGCCCTCCAGGTCCCCTCCCTGTTGAACCCTCTTGGTGCCGCTCGGGTGAGAAAACTAAGAGCGAATCCAGCTCCGGGATACCCCAAAGCTGAAGAGGAGGGTTCCTGTACCACAAACAAGCACGCAGGCGCAGTGTCCTTAGCTCAGGATGTTGAAACCACACAGGGCTCTGTGGCTTCTTGTGGTTCTGGTTCACAAGACAAACTGTTGTGGTTGGGGTTGGGGCTTTCTTTGCCTCTCAACTGCAAGTTCCTGCTGTCTCCTTGCCCAGCGGCTGCCCATTTTCTCCGTGATTGTAGCCTTGGATCTGCTGTTTTTCCAGCATTCCTTTTGCCATAGGATGTTGCCATCTCCTGCAGGAGTGACCATTTCCAGAGGGACTGTGACCATGACATGGTCCCCAGCCTGGCTGTGCTGACGTTCGCATTAAAGCAACACCCAGGCCTCAATAACGCGTCCCCTAAACCAGCGTCTGTTACACAATATTGCTGTTTAAATAACATCCTCGAGGGGAAAATGTGTCAGAATTGAACGTCAGGTTCTTCTCCAAATGAAGCCTAGTTCTAGCACGTTTTTAATATACCATAGCGCTGGAATGCACAGCATTGAGCTGTGCCAAAAACCCACTGCTTACTAACCGTAGCAACGGGCGGTTTTGTGTTTAGACTGTATTTATTCTGCTTCGGAGCCATTGTTCTTTACCATTCCTTGAACATTTTGAAGGTTGGTTATGAAAGCCCTGCCTGACAATGCTCCGGTTGAGCCTTTTGTTGGGGAGATTAAAATAGAGAATGAATTGGGAGTAACCTGGGAGGGCGAAAAGTTGATCGTCCTGTTGACTCATTTCAGGAGCTGCAGGTTTTGGTCCGAGCTGCTCGGCACTGGCTTTGCTGCAGGATCCATAGGGGCTGTGGGTACTCATCCCATCAGAGACCACAGCCCAGGTAGTTGCTGTATATAATTTGAGGCATTGGGCAGTTTGGTGTAGATAGGGCCCAAAACATTGGAAGCAGCAGGCATGATTGAAAATTTTTGTGAAAAAAAATGCATTTTCTTCTCATTTATTGCCTTTTAGCGCTGTACGTGGGCTGGCCGGTGCAACAAGCTCCGGAAAGCTGTTTGCTCGTGCCTGTAGCTGCAGATATTTTTGCTAAACGTCTTCTGTTTGAGCAGGAATCTAATTATGTATCCCCTGATGAAGGAGCTGTGTGCCAGTAACCATGGAAATGCTCCGAGGGTTTCGTTTCCATTGTGCCTCTCCGCTTTGCTCCCCCTGCTCCAAGATTCACAACCTTTCGCGGTCCTGCTATTTAATCCCTATCCTTAAGAATTCCTGTTCTCAAATGGGATAAGATATAGAGAGTTTTAGTTTGCATTTAGGAGCTTAACCTTGTGCTAGCTGGAAGCAGGTTGGCATAAATGATTTATTTTCCCTTGTGCTGGAATGCTAGGCCATTCCCAGCTCCTTGGTGTGACTCAGCAGCCCATGCTGAAAGCATCCCTTCCGCTCGGACTAGGAATTGTGAGCAAAGCATGGAAATAAAAACATTTACCTGGAAATAGGGCTACGGGAGGCAAATTAAAGAGCCAATTTGCTTGGTCCTTTTTCAGCAGTGATGGGAAAAAATACATGGGAGAACCCTGTGCTTCCAGAAGTGTCTCCATGGTTAGTGCGAGTCCATGGTAACTCCTTCCAAACGGCTCCAGGAGATTTGGGGACATCTTTCCTCTTAGGACCCCCTTTCTCCCCACTTGCTTGCGTCACTTTTATCTGCAGTCCCCTTAATTCAGTGTAAATTTGTTGACTGCAGAAAACCAAACGTGCTGACCCCAGTCCCGCTGGAGCTACGCACAGCTCATAGCCACAGATACCCAACATCAACACCCAACATTAGAAGACTGATTGCTGTAAATGAGTCGATAGTGCAAGCTGACTAAAAAATGACCAATTCCATGGATTTTCCTCCACAAAAAGTTCCTCAGATTTTCTCTACACAGAGCACTTTGTTTATGTCCTTTTTAGTAAAAGGTTTCTCACAGCACCATTCCCAAGCAGACTGAAGAGCTGTTAGGCAGCAGAGCAATCACCTTAATTGCCAGTGTTCACCCTCCACACAGCACAGAAGTTAATGAGTGCTAATTAGGCTGGTTGATGGTAATCAATGAAAGCCCCATTGATTGGGCCTTCCCTGTTAACGTGAATCACTGCTCTTGCCTTCCTTTACGCCACAGGAAGGCATCAGTTTTTATCCTCTTTGTGGCGCACGATGCTTTTCCTCTCCATAGGATTCCAGTGGGCAGCATTTTCCTGGGCTGGGTTATTTTGGAAGCCAATGTAAGCAGTTTTGAGGGTCAAATAGGATCCATCTGCTCCAGCTTTTAATACCCCTGGCAATGCCTCACAGCTGGCAGGGCTGCATTTTGCTCTGAATTTCCATTTTTCTTTGCTACCTTTAGCAGATTTCCTTTCTCTTAAAGTAAGCTGTTTTCATGGGGTGGTCTTCAGCTCAGCAAAAGGTGGATGAGATGTTCATAGATGTCCAATACTTGTGTTATTTATATTTTTTTTCCTGAAAATGGGATCCTGAAGCAGGATCCAGTCTGCTGTGATTACCCAGGAACTGAAACTTAGAAGGAAAGATGAGTTTGGAGATGTTTTCTAGTGTTGACCTGCACCTTGTTGCTGCTCATGCAGCGTGTTCTGCTCTCAACCTCTCCTTCTTTTCCTCTCTTGGAATAAGCCCAAATTGTACAAAGCTCAAATTTCATGGACAGAGGCTTTTCTCATACGGGTCTGTAGGAAGCAGAGGAAGGACATCAAAGTCTTCTTCAATGTCTCTAAGTCACCCGTCGTCGGTTGTTTGGAGTTTCCCACTGAGCCCAGGGATGTGCCTTTGAGGTTCCTACAGCCCTCTGCAGATTTACCCCCAAAGAAAATGGGAAAATTAGAGTATTTTGATGAGCAAACATCATCCTTGCAGCTTTGCAGTCCTAGATACGTCCATGAGTCCATCTGCCTTCGACCTTGGGCCATGTCCTGGTGACCCATTTGTAGGTCATGTTCGAACGTTGGCATCTGGCAGCACAGCAGCCCCGGGTCACATTTTTCAGCTTGAAGGCGTCGGTAAAAGCTGTGTCTCAAGATGTTCCTGGCAGTTAAATAAAACACGAAGAGAGAAGATGCTTTCAACCCCGGTTCTCCTGACCAGCTTGGGGGTTGATGCGTTAAGTGACGGTATATTGAGAAATAAACTCAGCATCTCTGAAATTCCCAGTAGCCGTGCAGGGCTCCTCTGCAGCCCGTCGTTTGGAAGAGTTAAAATGATAGCTAAAAGCCCAAAGTTGATGCATTTAAGTTATATTGGTAAAATTTGTGCTTTGGGTTCCTTTATATATATATTTTTATATATATATTCAACCCAAGGGACATTCGGCAAGCTGGAAGTACATCTCCAGTTACCGGTGCCAGCCCCATCCCTAAGGTTGTCTGCACTTCTCTGTTACTCTTCACTCTTGTTTTTTGGTTTAAAAAATGGTGATTTATGCAGTGAGAAGTAATGCTATTCCACTACATATTAAAATAACATAACATAAAAATAAAATGTAAAATATATAGAAAGCAGACAGGCAAGGGATTTGCAGGGAGTTGCTCCAAAAGGGAGTAACTGACAGAGGGATCATGACATTAAAGTCATTAATAAAAGGAAGAAATCCTTGCTCTCCAAAATACTTTTTTGTTACTAAGAAGGGATGCTGTCGGGATGAGGAACAACCACATGTCCTTACGGCTCCCAAACCAAAAGCCACTGGTGCTTTTGGAACACCGGAGGTCATATATTGACTGGACTCATGTTTTCTTTCCACCAGGAACAGAGAGAGGGAAAACAGAACACATAATGTTTTAAAAATATATTTTAAAATATAGCTGTTAAAAAAAAATCCTTTCTGAATACCTGAGTGCAGCAATTCACCATTGTCATTTGCTCAGTTTCACCCTTTCCCTCGGCTTTGTGACTGTCCCACCTCCATCCTCCTCCTCCTGCTCCGATCCTGGCATCCTCAAGGAACTTGCCCATCGTGCTCCAAAACACTGTCTTTCTCCCCGTTTCATCCCCACGTGATGCCCTGGGCATCCAAGCCTGGTGGGATTTGCTCCTGAAAGGCAAAAAGGGGAGAGGAGCTGGAGGGGGAATGCGGCACTCCGGGCCGGGGCTGCCGCCTGCCGCGCTGCCGCGGGGCTGCTCCCCCAGGACGTCGCCGCCAGGAGCTCTGTTTGTGCTGATAACACTACAAGTATTTCCTCTTGTTTCCAAACCGGCCGGCAGGCAGCGAGGGGGAAGGGAGCCTGCTCCACCAAAAAGAGCAGGGTGTCCAAAAACGGCTCCAATTTGCACTAAACCCAATGTGCCGGGGAGCAGCACTAACCCGCGCCCGGCGATGCTGGAGGTTTCGGGTCGGGGCCCCATGCTGGGTTCTTCCCACATGTTGTGTCTAAGTTTCCTCACAGGATGCTATTTCGCACACACAGTATTAAATTCCGCAAAACCAAGTGCTTGACCTTCAGCGCGGCTTCCCCTGGCTCGTTCCTCTGTGTGGGATTCTGCCAAATCCCATTCTCCCAAAATCTGGTCCCTCCCAGCTTCAGGCCAGCTGGTCCGTCGCACCCTCCGGTTGGGGATGTGGGAGCAAATCCGCAGGGCCCTCTCCCTGGCACCTGCTGCGGGACCTGCTCCATGACTCTTCATTCCTCTTTTCGTCAGGTCAACATGGATTTGTGGGTCCTCGTCCTCCTGCTCGCAAGCGGCCTCACGAGCACAGGTGCCAACAATGTCACGACAGGTAAAACGCGCTGCTCGTCTCCCCTCCCTGCCCCGATCCGTCCTTTGGCGCGGTGGAGCAAGTGCTCACATGGTGGATGGCCTTGTGGCTTGTCCCGTCCCCCTGGAGTTCCCAAGGGGCCAAGACTGCCTGGGGGCTGGAATGCTTCTCACAGGACCTGCTCCAGGAGACACTGATCTCCTCTTGCAGTGACTGCCACCTTCCTCCATCTCGTGGATGTAGCTGAGCTACCTTCTTTGACAGGACTCACCCCACCACACAGTGTAACTCACTCTGTGTCTCGGCCTCGGGTTTTTGGGTTGTTTTCCTCCTTTTCCCCCGTGTGCTCGTGGCCGCGCGCTTCCCCGGCGTGGTAGAACCGCGTCTCATGCAGCGCCCTCCTTGCAGAGCCGCCCACGACCGCGCTGCCGTCGCCCGAGAGTCCCGGTACGGCGACACCAGCGAGGCCGCAGAGCGGCAGCCCCACGAGCGCCGCTGACCCCACGAGCGCCGCCAGCGCCAACGCCCGCTCCGCAGCGACCGTCCCCACCGCGGCGTCACAGCCGCCCCCCGCGACGGCGACGCAGCCCCCGCCAACCACCACTGCGGGGACCCTCAATGCCTCCACCCTCGGGACCACCCTGCCTGCGCCCCCGGCCACCTCCGCTGTCCCCAGCGCGTCACCGTCCATCCCCTATGCTGCCCTGCCGAGCACGGAGGAGGAGGTGACAGAGAGGAACTTGAGCGTGACGGTGACAACCCAGGAGACCTCTTCTGCGCCCCACAATGGTAGGTGGCTTTCCTTCCGCTCCACCTCTCCGCGCTTCACAGAGTCACAGAACGGTTGAGGTTGGAAGGGACCTCTAGGGATCACCCAGGCCAACCCCTGCTCCAGCAGGGACACCCAGAGCAGGGGCACAGGGTGTCATCCAGACGGGGTTGAAGATCTCCAGAGAAGGAGCCTCCACAGCCTCTCTGGGCAGCCTGTGCCAGGGCGCTGGCACCATCACAGCAAAGTTCTTCCTCACAGGGAGGTGGAACTTTCTGTGTTTTAATTTGTACCCTGTCACTGGCCACCACCGAGAAGAGTTTGGCCCCATCCTCCCTACAGTCACCCTCAGGTACTTGAACATGTTGATCAGATCCTCTCAGTCTTCTCCAGGCTAAACAGGCCCCGCTTAGTCTTTCCTCACACGATAGATGCTCCAGGCCCTTCATCATCTTTGTCACTCTACACTGGACTCTTCCCGAGAGCTTGTTTCTTCTCCCTGAGAATTAAAGGGAACAGGAAGACTCTTTAGGGCAAATTCCAAGACAAGAGCTAAAAAGCTGAGCCTCGTGGGTCTGTTAGTGCAACAGCAACAAGTTCCCCTGGGACGGTGCTTGGCTGCAGAGCTTTGATTGTTGCTCCTCAGACCTTTCATACGTGTTTTGGTAGCAACCGTGGGTGACAGCCACTCATCTTGCCACTCACACAAGGAAGACAGTTCCTGTCCCAAGGGACTTACAGCCTAGAAACATAAGACCAACCAGGGATGGGATCCAGCCCATGAAGGGATGCTGACGAGCTGCCTAATTACCCCAAATTAGTCATGCAGGGGCAGAAGGATGAGGCTGCCATTCCGTGTCCCACGGGGTGTGAGACATGGAAGCCCTAAGCGAGAACCCCAGGCTGCTTCCATCTCCACCACGGACCTTCCTGGTGGCCTTGGCACTGTCCCTTCAGCTCCCATATCCCACATATAGGAAGGAGTCAGGAAGGACACACTGCCCTGCCAAGGAGCAGTTAGAGGAGGAGGCTGGTGAGGAGAAACCTTGCTCTGTTTTCCCTTCCATGAGGTGTCCAGGAGGGCGGGTGGAGGCTCCCCATGGACACTCCTGTCCCTGCCCTCGCGCCCAACCGCTTTTAATTGACCTCCTGGCTTAGCCGCTCTTTAATGCGCCCCTATTATCTCTTAAAGTGCTAATGAGCCGCATCAGTGCCTGGCTTATTAGAGGCTCCAGTGGATTATGTCATTAAGAGCAGCGTGTTTATAGATGTTTATGCGTCGGCTTCAGCTCCTCTTTTGGCCGCGGAGGTTTGTTTTCCTTAAGGATTTCTTCGGGATGTTTGTGTTCCTGCATATGCCATTCCCTAGGTTGTTTAACCCAATATCAGTCACTTTTATTTCCAAACGGGAATTTGGAAGAGCATCTTCAAACTAGGGGAGGGAAAGGGAGAAAATACAAACCATTTTGTGCTTTCCCCAGTGGTTATCAAATAAAAAAGCAAAATAAGTTGCTTTCAGGCTTTTCCCTCTAATGAGAATGGCTAGAAATGTGCTTTTGCTCCTTTTTCCTTGTTAATAAGTAAAGGCTGAAAGTCATTTTAACCTCATCCCTGCAGTAGCTCTTATTTTCAAAGAAAGGCTTGAAAGAAGGTTATGTGAATTACTAAATTTGTTAGCATCTCAATCAGTGCTCTTTCCTTTCTTATTCAAATGCATAATTCCCTGTTGCTAAGAGAGTTTCTTTTTATTTTTTTCTGCAGGTAACTCTGACAGAAGAGGTAAGAGTCTTCGTTTTCATTGCTCTTAATTTAGACCTCAAGCAAAGACATTTTCGGGAAGATTCTGTTATTATTAGTTTGAGAGAGTTGTTGTGTGGACGATGTGAACAATTGTTATTCTCCTTAATTCTTTTGGCAAGGCATCGTAAAAATCCATTTCTTTAATTTAACAGTTTTTACACTCCTTTCTTTCCGTCCCTGGTTGATGACTTTGCTCAGGGAAGTGAGCTCACTAGAAGAATATTGGCAATTACACCTCGCTTTGGCCGTACAGCAGTTATTAGACCAGAAGCAGAGCTAGAAACAAGCCGTCTGGGTGCTTTCCATCGTTATTCTGATCAGTATTTCAGCTTTATAAACTACGTGACAATCCCATTAGGCGCTCCTTGGAGTGCTTAACTCCTGCTATCCTGCTGATACGGGTGGTTTAAACGGAAGAACCCAATATTCTGCAATATTTCTTAGCAATGCGCCTTGGATGGAACCTTTCCTAGTGGAAACGAAAGGGTCTCGAGCCCAAGAATCATCCTTGGAAGTTGTCACCCCCTCACAGAGGGCCCTGCCTGTTCCCGCGGGCCTGGCGCGGCTCGTGGGTTATTTAGTGCTCTCTCTGGTGCTGTTAATCCCTAATCCCAAGAGCACAGAAGAAAAAGCAAAAATCTGACTTCCTAGCACTGGTGCTGTTAATATTTTCCATATCCTGCGGCTTAGAGGATTATTCCGGGGGATCAGTCGCAAATCCTGGTTCTCTGGTACCAAGAAGCAGCCCTGGGAGCAAAAGTGGGATGCTGTGATTTATTCTTTCCGCTCAATGCAGGTTGCATAGAGGGTTTTTGGACACAAACACATCTTTTTGCATTATTTTTTTCCAAAAATCTTCCCCGCCGTCCTTACCATTATAGCCACCACTGGGAAAATTGATGTAGGGTAGAGCAGCGGCAAACATCCATCGCTTATGTGGCTTTTCCATTAAAAAGGGGAATCTCTGCTAGATTAAGGGGGCTTTGCCACTAAGCCCTTGTAAGTTAAACAGACCTGGAAAACTGCAGCAGATTAAGACCAGGTATGTTGACTTCTGCAGGACTAATCAGTGCGGGATCAGCTCTGCTATGAACTGAATGTCTCTGAGCTCCTGCTGGAGCATTTGGAGCAAAAAGCAAAGCTGCTTCACGAGGGAGCAAAAGCCCTTGGGATAAATGTCCCCTGGCATCAGGAAAGGGAATTGCAAAATGATTTTGAATCTCTCCTGTCGGACAGAGGAGAAATAGGTAGTTTTCCTGTCGAGGAAGCTTTATGGATAACCTCGCTAATGATATTACAGAATTAAAGCTCTCCCAACAAATTGCCGGTTGAGGGTTATTGTGAAGGTGAGAAACAGAAAAACGCTTTTTCTCTGAGCTAATGAGAATGTTCTGCATTTTATTTCCCACCCCTGCACTGTCAGGAGGGAATCATCCACCGTGATATTTCTTAAATAGCAAGTGCACTTCGACTGTTGATTCTTAGGGACTCTTTTATTGGGTTTCTATCAGCCATCAGTAACGGAAGGTCTTTGGCGGAGAAGGAAATAAATCATTGCACCTACAAGGAGATGCAATGTGGTTTGCATGGAGGTGTGAACAAAGGTGTTCAAATGAAGCCGAGTTAGGTTTCAGAAAGCACTCAGAGCTTTATGTTTCCAGCCAAAATAAACTGCTTTTCCAGCAGCCTCTTGGCCATGCTGCTCTAGGTGCATTTGCAGGACTCCCCACAGCTGCTGGGGAAGGAGGGACCTGCTGGGGCCCCTTGAGCTTGTTCCTGCCCAGGCTTTGCCGGGCGGTTGCTCAAAAGCCACAGCAAAAAACCTCTAACTTGCTGCACCAGATGTGCTGCAACCCCCCCCACTACCCCCTGTGTGCCTGCATCCTGCTGCCAGATGTCCCCCATCCAAGCCCCGGGCTATTAATCACATCCGTCCGATAGGCATCGAGCGGGACTTCGGAGTGAGCGGGCTCAGTAAATTGTCCCCTCAGGTTCCCGCTTGGAAGCGGACTGTTAGCGGCGTTGGCTAGTTAAACTTCACGTTATCTCCTTGCGCTTCTGCGGCCCTGCCTTGCAAAGAGCTCTCCCCTCTCTCAGTTCCTCTCCCTGCAAAATAACCTCTGTTTTTTCTTGCATTCGGCTGCCCAAACACGAAGTGTGTCTAAGAAAAGGTAAGGGCTTGGCTACAAAACTCGGCGTTTTCCCTACTGTTCCAGCCTTATTTTTGGGAAGGGTCAGGGTGGGGAAGGCTAAAATAGCTCAAATAGCCTTAACGGAGCTAATGAGATCCCCTCTCTTTTCCTCTTGCAGATGAGACTCCGATTATTGCTGTGATGGTGGCCCTGTCCTCCCTCCTCGTCATAGTATTTATTATTATTGTGCTGTACATGTTAAGGTAAGGAGTGTTTTTTTAACGCTGTCTGCCCTTATTTGGCAGAAATTAATTCCTGAGTAAGCAGGAATAAGCAAATGGCCACTGCGTGGAGCCATTTAAAATTAAAAAACAATTAAAAAAGGAGAAAACAATTAAAATGGAGGAAAAGCACGTGTTGGATTTGTCGCCCAGAGCAGCCCTGACTCGGCGGGTGGGTAACTCTTCCATTTCCCCGCTGTGTTTTCCCTCGGCAGGTTCAAGAAGTACAAGCAGGCCGGGAGCCACTCCAACTCCTTCCGCTTGTCCAACGGCCGCACAGACGACACAGGTGAGACCCGGCGTGACCCCCTCTCCTCCTCAACACACAGGAATTTAGCCCTGGCCTTTGCATAACACATCAGTTAAGAGGTTCTTCCAAATGACAATGGGATACTTCAGTTGCAGGGGTTTTTTCCCACCCATTTTGGGAAATTTTTGCTCTCAGAAAGACTTGCTTGTGCCCGGTGCAGCCAGCGGGCAGGCACAACAGCCAGGCTTTCCCTCCCGCACAAGATTTTAGCAGAAACTCATGTTTTTCTCTGTTTTTATACGTTTCTTGCTCTATGCTCCCTCCCTTTTGCCTGATTTTTTTTTTGGTGAAAGGAAATGCTCTTCCCATCTTGCGTTCACAAGACGACGCGTTTCCCCTCGGAGCGTTTCATGCCAACGTGCACAATCGCTTCCAAAAACCAGCAACTGGGTGAGAGCTCCTCCAGAGTTTGCCCAATACCCCCGTCACTCTGGGGAATAGGAACCTGAGAAAACACACCCTTTCTAATAGCTAAATATCCTTCTACCCCTTCAAATTCAGGTGACAGCAGAAGAAAACTCTGGCATCTTTGCAAAGATCCTCACACTGTAGGCACCAAACTAGCATTTGCAACACATATCAGTGAGTGTGTTGTTTTCTCCTTTGTAAAACCCTTTCTAGACCTCATAAATGCACACAAGGACACACAAATCCACCTCATAAAGATGTGCAAAAATGAGAAGTGCAACGAAAAAGTCCTACATGAGCCTACTTTGATGGAGGTGATTAATGAGGACAGTTGGCTCCTGCTCCTCTCCCCATCATCGCTGCATTTTAGGGCTGGGAGCCTGCACTTGCAAACCTGTGTCTGATGTTTGGAGTCTAAATTAGCACCTTGGTGCCCAAGTGAGCACTGGCAGGGAAGCCCTACCTATTGCAGATCCCTTTTTTGGAGCTGCCAGGATGATATAACGAGCAAGCCCTTAGCCTGTGACCTCCACGCAGTCGGAGGAGCTTTCCTGAATCCCGTTGCGCGCGCGGGGCCGGGTGCGCGGGCGCTGCTGACGCGCGTGCCCTTGCAGAGCCGCAGAGCATGCCGCTGCTCGCCAGGTCGCCCAGCACCAACCGCAAGTACCCGCCGCTGCCCGTTGAGAAGCTCGAGGAGGAGATCAACCGGCGCATGGCGGACGACAACAAGCTCTTCCGCGAGGAGTTCAACGTGAGTGCCGTGGCGCGAGGCGGGCAGGGGGGACCTGGCATCGTGCTCAGGCCACCGTCGTGTCCAGACCACGGTTCGGCTTCCGGAGCTCGCCTGGAGATGCCAAGCGGGGCTCCTGCTAACGGGCACTGGGCAGACTTCAATGGAAACGGTTGTCTTAAATGCATGGACAACCCCAAGGAGAGCTCTGGGAGGGGGATAAATGACCCCGCTTATCTCCAGGAGCTGTTAACTCTGAAACTGAATGACGGGGACCTGTAAAACCAAAGTTGGCCTGCAGCACTGATGGCTCCTGGCAGGAATTCAGTGCTTGTCCCACAGTGCGAGGTCGCATTGAGGAGTCCAAAGGCTCTTCCTGCCTTTGCTGAGCCCTGCAGCTTCCTGGTCTGTATTCGGGGAGAGAGCACAGGATTTTGTGGGTGTTAAACTGGTGCCCAGCCGCATCAGCCTTGCTCTTAGTGGAGGGGAAGCTCAGCGGGAGCCTGCAAGCTAGGAATGAGCTCATGGCTTTGGTGTCGGAGCTTTTGCTGCCACCTCGTGTCCGTAAGTCCCCTTGGTCCATGCGTCCTGCTTGGAAGGATTTGCTCCTTCCAGGGCTCATGCTTAAGTGTAAGTCGTTGCCTTGAGCTCTGCAGGGCCCAGGGGAGCAGGTGCTCCTGTTCCGCCCCTCTCCTCCATGCCGAGCGCCCTTGTTTTATCTCGGTGACATGAGAACATGTTGGAAGGTCTCATTTTCCTGTCGTTTCAGGCTCTCCCAGCGTGTCCTATCCAGGCCACGTGCGAAGCTGCTTCCAAGGAGGAGAACAAGGAAAAAAACCGCTACGTGAACATCTTGCCCTGTAAGTCCCCGCGCATCGGCTGCTGACGCCGTCCCATGTGAGCACAAAAGAGAAAGAAAGAAATGGGGGGAGATAAAACTTTGGGAATCTGGGCTGGTTTCTTGGGCACTATATCCAAGCAGGGACGTGGCAAAGCCCACTTAAAGTGTAGGAAAGGGCAGTCTAGGGCAGGTGAGGCCAAAACTCTTTCTCAAGTGAGATTTCTCACGCACAGATGAATTTGGGGACATAAATCCTGCGTGTGTGCAGTGAAGTCCCGTCTTTGGGGCTTACAGAGCCTCGGGAACTCAACCTTCCTGCTCAGGCTGACGGATATCAGCTGGAAATTGGGCTTTCGCTCCTGACACCTGTTTCTCCTTTTCCTCCAGACGATCATTCCAGGGTCCACCTGACGCCTGTGGAAGGGGTCCCCGACTCGGACTACATCAACGCCTCCTTCATCAACGTAAGCGCTTGGCTCCGGCAAGGGCCAGTCCCCTTGGCCACTCACTCTGCGTGTGGCTTTATGGCTGCGGCTCGACGGGAAAAGGATTGTGTAGAAACTGCTGTCTTGGTTAACGTCCCCCTAGCCTCTCTGCAGGAATAGCTCCTGCTATATATATTTTTTTGAGGTTGAAATGTTTCTGTCACTGCAGTAGAGTGCCCTGTTTCCCACTCAGCCTCCTGAACCCCAATAAACAAGTTCTGGCCGTTAAAGTAAGAGGCCAAGAGCCAGGGCTAATAAATCCTCATTGCAGCAGAGCTGCTTTGCTGCGGTCACGTCTCTTCACACCTCCCTTTTCACCATTCCTAAAGCAATGAGAAGGCTCCTGTGCTCCCTGCAGGATGCTGCAGGATGGGGAGGGATTTGGGAGCCCTTCCTGGAGGAGCAGAAAGAGGCTGCTGAGTAACGGTGCGGCTGATGAATCGCTGGAAGTCCCCAGCTTCCACCAAGGGCACGACAAGGAAATCGAGCAACATGGCTAAAATAAACTCAGGAGCAGCCTAGCCCTCCTCTGCTCGTAGCAGCAGCTGTTTTGCCTGCCTAAGAGCACAATTTTTGCTAGTGAATTTGATTTTTGTCTTGACTTCCACCTTTTGTTTCAATTAAACTTGAATTTCTAGTCCTCATATTGGTACAAACCCGTTTTTTATTAATGAAACGTGCTGGTCTTTAGGAGGTGGGTTCACCCATAAGGCAAAGAGTGACTGGGGAGACCCTTCTGCACGAGCTCACTTAGGGCCTGGGGTCGCTCTGCCTCTGTGTCCCATGACTGAAATGGAGATAATCAACAGCAGGTACCACAGCACCTACCCAGGCAGGGCTGCAAGTGAAAATGACACTGCAAAGGGTGCCCTGAAGCAGTTATTAATGATGTAGCAACACAGCACAGCTCTGCTCTTGGAGAAATACTCACCCCTTGTTTACTTTCCATTCTGTTTTGTGCAGGGGTACCAAGAAAAAAACAAGTTCATCGCTGCACAAGGTGAGCCACCAGTTTTCTAGTTGCACTAGTTGATCCTCGTGGCCGGCACAGCAGTGCGGGCCTTTGGCTGCCCTGCTGCTCTCACCCGCTCCAAATGGGAGACCACCGGCATCTCCCCGCCTGGAAATGGCCTTCCCCATTCCCTGCCTGCTGAATGGAGGCTGGGGCTCATCCTCTGTCCGTCCCAGCTTGGCTAAAGCTGCCACTGCCTTTTCTTTTCTTTTTCTGACTTTTTCTTTTCTTTTTCTGACTCCCCCTTGGCCTCATGTCTGGCAGGGAACAGTTAATTTGAGTCAGCTCCTTGCCTGGCATACAGTAAATGCGTATGATTCTGGTGCTGCACTTAAATAGGACCTTGTGGTTGAAGCATGGGGCTGGCCTGGCGCGCACTGTTTGTGACAGTTTCCCTTCTGACCTCAGGCAAGTTCCTTTCCTTGCGTCTGATTTCCCCTTCTGCTGCTAAAAATGGACTTCCAGATAATAAAAATGTATCCAGGCCCTTAAAAAAACAAACTGCTGTTCTGTGATCCCATTGGTCTCCGGGATCCATGACCTTCCCAAATACCAAAGTGCATCCTGTGCTGACACCTATTGGCAAAGCAATCCTTGCAACGTTACCTCTGCCATCCGGGTGGGTTTTGGTCCCCCTGCTCCATATCTTACCAGCTTGACCTCTTCTTCCCCATTCCACTTCTGTTTTGCTGCATAGGACCAAAAGAAGAAACAGTGAATGATTTCTGGAGAATGATTTGGGAGCAAAACACAGCCACAATTGTCATGGTGACCAACCTGAAAGAGAGGAAGGAGGTAGGCGGTGAAAGGCATTGATAGAATCACAGAATTGTTATAGTTGGAAAAGACCTTCAAGATCACCGAGTCCAGCCGTAAACCCTTCAACCCCATGCCTGATAAACCATGTCCCTAAGGAAGGACCTCGGCCACACGTTTCTTGAGCACTGATGCTGCGGGGGGGCAGCTCTCTACCCAGCCGTAGGTTGCACAGAGGTAGCAGTTGTGCCCAGGTGCACCCAGCACTGCTCTTGCTTGTGGAAACAAGACCCGTAAATAGTTTAAAGGGGGTCTGAGATTCCCAATCCCTTAGGTTTGGCCCTGGTAACCTGCTTCTTGCAGACCTCAGTGTGTAATGTATATATATATACATTATATATTTGTGCAAACTTTCCAGAGCGAGCGGCACAAACCCCGAGCTCCTCCTGGTGGCAGTTCTGGCCCAGTTTCCCTCTGCTTTAGCAGCGGCAGGAGGGAGCCAGATCCAGGTGCTGCATTCCAGAGCGTGCAGCGGGCACTCCGCAGCCCCGTGTGCCTCCGTCTGCGCGTCCAACCTAGTGGCTGCAGCAGGACCAGGTTTCCCAGCTGCAGATGCAGCCTGACGGCGCCTAGGAGTAGCCTCATCAGGATTATCCGCATGCCAGGCCTCAGCTGCCTGTTGTTGCTCTCCCCAGTGCAAGTGTGCGCAGTACTGGCCGGATCAGGGCTGCTGGACGTATGGGAACATCCGTGTTTCCGTGGAGGACGTGACCGTCTTGGTGGATTACACGGTGCGCAAGTTCTGCATCCAGCAGGTACGGTGCTCCCCCACTCCTTGGATCCAACCCTTGCATCTCACTTTTCACATCCCTGAGACCCTGCCAGGACCCCCAAACTCTCACATTGCCTTAGCACACTCTCCTCTGCTCTTCAAATATGTGGAGGGCAGAAGAAATAAGGAGGAAATAGAGCTCCTTACGTATAAAGAAGTGCAGTTGGGGCTGTTGTCCCCTGCTGTGTTTGGAGCAGTAGCCCCAGCACCCGCATCTCCGTGTTCACCAGAGCTATTTAAAATTTGCCTTACCTTAATCACCAGCCCCTCCACGCTGGAAGCAGCGCAGCTGATGGAAGCAGCTCTGGAATTCAGTCCCATAGTGCCCAGGCTGCTGCTGGTGCTGGCGAGGAAGGTGCCTGCCCGTGTGGGACGTGGGCAGCAGAACTGCTCAGCCCCAGCCACGTGGTGCCTGGCTCCAGCAAGGCAGATTGATCTCCTGGGCTGCGACAAGATCGAGCGCCGTCTGCCTGGGCTTTAATTACTTCCCCATCTGTCGCTGCGTTTTTCTTCCTCGGAGACTCTGGGTGTTTTAGTCACTCTGTTTATTTTCCTAACGCGCCATGAGGCGGGCAGCAGGGAGCAGATGCGGAGGCCACCAAGCGCCTCAGTTGGAAACGGGGCTGGATGTTGAGCTGGGATCTGCTGAGCCTTGTGCTGGGCTTTGGTGGCCGGGAGATCAGTGCTCAAAGTTGGCTGGAGGCCTCGCAGCCCCGGCTGAGTCTGGCACTTCTCATTGAGAGTGTGTTATTAGTAAAAAGTGATGTTTTAGGAGCCTCACGTGGCCCCCACACAAGTTTACATACTTCAGCTTGCACCCAAGAGTTCAGTTTTTGGGCCATAGCTCCCTGCTGCCTCCAGGTTTGGGCTAAAGTACATGAATTTGAGTTTCTGTAATTAATGGGGACGCGCGCCTGCCTTGCAGGTGGGGGACGTCACCAACAAGAAGCCGCAGCGCCTGGTGACCCAGTTCCACTTCACCAGCTGGCCGGACTTCGGGGTGCCCTTCACCCCCATCGGCATGCTCAAGTTCCTCAAGAAGGTGAAGACCTGCAACCCCCAGTACGCGGGGGCCATCGTGGTGCACTGCAGGTGAGGCCAGGCCTCTGCGGAGGCTGCTCCCTCCATCCGCCGGGAGGCAGCTGCGTCTGCTCCGTTCTGGCTTCAACCAAAGGAAATCCCAGTGCGTGGCAG
>JAWLRI010000787.1:973896-987531 GCA_034781795.1 Crypturellus tataupa
CGTCCTCGCGCGCCCGGGACGGCCCCGCGCGGCGCCAGCGGCTCCTGGTCCCGGCGGCCGAGCCCGCTTAGAAGTGAACCCTCTGCACGTCGTGCGTGGCCACCGACCGCTTGCAATTCCCACACAGTATCGAGAGGGACTTCTGCTTCTCGGCCAGGCAGGGCCGGCACAGGAGGTGGCCGCAGGGCAGCTGGTAGACGGGCTCCGCTTTGAAGTACAAGGAGAAAGTCTTGCCGCAGGAGGCGCATCCCGGCGCCTGGCCGCTCCTGCCGTGCTCTGCAAAGCGGAGGGGAGAAAGAGCTCGGTGAACGCGCTGCAAACCGTGGCGTCGACCCTGCTGTGAGCTGGGGAGCGGGACGTGGGCCAGGGCTGCACCGCAGCCCAACAGCTTCCACGCTCCTGTGCTCCGGTGCTGCCTTGAAGTGCCATTTGCACCATCAGGTTGCTTTAATTGAGGACAGATGACAGAAAAAAGTGCTTCTGGCTCTCGCCAAGACTAAATCAGCCCCCCCCGTCCTCTCGCAGTGGTCGAATTAACCACCGTCTCCTGCCTGCGAAGCTTTACGCGGCGCTTTGTATTCCTGTCACATCGCGCTACAAAGGGCTACTCAGACAACTCTGAAACAGCAGCGATTCAAAAGGGGGACAGTAAAAAGCTTAATAGCTTAATGTCACCGCGGAACAGCAAGAGCTATTCAGAGGCACGGTCACGGGGAGCTGTGCGCCTTCCCTGGCCGCTCCGAACCCGCTCCGGCACTCCCAAACGCGGCTTCCCAAGCAGCTGCCCATGGCTTCGCCGTGCCGTGTGGTATTTGCTGGATTTACTCCCTGTCCAAGTGGCAGCTCCCCAGCCAGTGCTAAGGAGCCCTGGGCCGAGGTGCTCCGAGTCCCAGAGCAGCTGGGATAGCCCTGGGGCAGCCAGGACCGCACTGACGCCTGCCCTAACTCTGCAGGCTGCACCTCCATTTCCGAGGGCCTAACCTGCCTCACCAGGGGAACAAACTATTAAAATTACCAAGATACAGAAGCGGTAGGTCGGCACTGGTAGGTAATGCTCACAGAGACACATACTTTGGTCTTGTTTTTGGCCCAAAGAGGCATGGAAAGAGGCCGGCACGTTCTGCTCTTGGCTCCCGAGTGCAGAGGTGCTTGTGCTTACCTGGGATGCTGCCCCACGAGCTGCTGCAGCCGCCCTCGCTCTGCTGCTGGCCCCGCATCAGCCTCGCCGTGAACGACGGCATCGAGCTGAGCGCCGAGGTCAAGGCCGTGTCCAGACTTTCGGAGAGTCTTTGCTCATGGGAGACCAGATCTGCAAAGAGAAGCACAAGCTCGAGGACCGCTGGGGACAAGCGAGGTGGCAGCTCCCAACACGGGTGTCATTTGCCTCTGGAATATTTCAAGAGGGGTCCTAAACCCAAGCCAAGGGATAAAGCCAAAGATATTGGGCTCAGAGCTTTTCCTGGTGGATGCAACAGTGTTTCTTTCCTGAGCGCCTGGCTTTGATTAAGTCTGTGCATTAAGAAAATGGTGTCTGCATCGCTAATTCTGTTAAATTAATCTCCCAGGGGAAAAGCTCCAAACGAGCACCGCACATTTACTGCGGCAACTAGGGCTGAGGAGCCACCAAGGGTGTGGAAACCAGCTCCCTGGGCAGGCACTTACACCTGGGCATGGAGCTCCCGAGAGCTTCAGGACCCCTGTGGGCCCCCTGCAATAAAAATAACAAGTGACTCTCCCTAAAATACGGCATGAGCTCTGGAGGAGAGATCAGAGCAGCAACGTGCAGTCCAGCTCCTCCCTGCAGTTTCTGAAACTGCCAAAATACCTGTTTTTTTTTTAAATAAGTCTCTAAAGAATATATTTTAAATCAAAGAATGTGTTTTAAATCAAAGCTTTTCCCTCCAACACATCGCTTAGCACTTTTGGGAGGAGGAAGAAGGTACCAGGTAGCAGTGGGCGCTCACAGCAGTCGCAAGGACCTCCTTTTGACATGTTTCAGATGAGCAGTTTAGAGACACACAAGAAGACTCCACTTACCTGCCTCGAGAGAGCCCTTCTGTGCCCAGAAAATACGTGAGCACCGGGTGTTTACACTGTCCTACCTGCCTGCAGGGCAGGGCCTCGGACACAGGGCAGTTCTCCTCGCTCTCGGCTAAATATGGGATTGCTAAAGCTGCCCCCGCTGAAGTTTAGTCTCCTCCCTGCCATGGCAGTGTTGCCTAAGACTCTGTTTAATGGTGCCATCAGGAAAACAGAGAACTTGCTGTAGGAAACACAACTATATCCAGCCACGAGTTGCAAAGACAGCAACGCCGATATATTTTAGGTATCTCTGTGTAAACAAGGCAGAAATCCATCACGGCAAAACAGATATAGATTCTAGCCAAAGAACCAGTGTGGAGGAGCAATTACGCATGAGCCAAGCTCTTCACCACAGACTGGTGATGAAAATACTGGTTGTTTGGGGCTAAACCACAAAGGGGAAGAGATTTTTGGAGAAAGGTGTGGATTTCCTTAGGGCTTGAACCATAAATCACCCCTGATTTCTGAAGACTGTCACTTCCTAAGAAGTCAGCCCCATCCTGTCGTGCAGGAGCTGCTAAACCTACAGTGTCCTACACTCGTGCAACAGCCTCTAGCACTAAGTGGCGATCCAGAGTAATAAATTACCCCACATTTAAAAAAAAAATAACAACAACCCACCACATTATGAGAAAAAGGTTGTATCCACATGCCAGTGACTGGAAAGCAACAAGCAGAAAGGAAATACAAATGGAAAAAGAAATAGGGAGAGCTGAGCCATCAAGAAAGCCATGAAATAGGCTGCACAGGACCGAAAAGATGAGAACAAAGAGCCTAGAGATGAGAAAAATAATGGCACAGAATGGAAGTAAATACCACCCCTGGGCAGCAGGCTGTGCACAGGGGACACGAGTAAGAGAATAAATTGATATTCATGATGTCCCTCTAAAGCAAAACACAACAGCCTGAAAGCTTCTCCGAGGTGGCACGAGAATCTGGGCTGGGGCCTCCTGACACAAACACCTGGTCCAGGACAGTTAAGAAGCAGAAGCGAACGAGGGAGCCAAGGTACCTGTTGAACAGTCCATCTGGGTCAAGTGCGAGTCAGGGTCCGTTTTCATTTTTTTCGCACTGTTCTCTGAGGTAGACATGACAAGAAAGTTTGTGGCGGAAAAATAGGGCGGCTGCGCAGAGCTTTGATCCATCGAGTCCACCTTCCTCTTCAGAGAAGACATGGTCAGGGAGGAGGGAGCGAGCGTGTCGGCGGCGCGGGCCCGGCCCAGCAGGTTGGTGCCGGGGATGCTGTGCTGCAGCAGGAAATGGTCAATCCTGGCCTTGAGCGTGGGGTGAGGTAGGGGCTGCGAGTGCTGGCTGAAGGCCACCCCCGTGAAGGGATCGCTGGGGACCCGGCCCCAGGAGGCCTCGCTGCGGTTGCACTTCTCCAGGGTGCTCTGGTCGATCACCTTCCCCGAGGGCAGGAGCATGGGGAGGGTCATGATCTCCAGAGTGATGGGGTCCAGGAATTCCTCGGGGACGTCCTGGACGACGTCGACGAGCTTGCGCAGCGCCTGCTGCTCGCTCTCGCCGGTGCCCAAGGGCGCGCAGTCGCTCTCCATGGGCGCCCACAGCTCAGGCTTGAGGCCACCTGTGTCCTGGGCCCAGCACTGCGAGGCCACCTGGAAGACGCCCTCGACCACCTCCGGCGGGCACGACTTGGCCGGCTGCCCCCACACCTCGAGGCGCTTGACGCAGGGCAGCCCGCCGCCCGCCACGTGCGTGATGCAGAGCTTTAAGTGTGACACGTTGCTGAGCGAGGCGGGCCCTTTGTTCCACAGGTCTTGGGATGCGGAGCCGGGATAGGAGAGGACGTTTTCCATCTGGTGGAAGGGGGGCCTCGGCTTGAAGCCTCTGTGGCCGAACGTCACTTTGCTTTGATTCTTTAGGACAGCTTTGCCCACCAGCGTGAACACGTCTTTGTCCGACATGGGCTGCCCGGCCAGAGCCGAGGATTGGCCCTCGGGGCTCTGCCAGGAAGATTTGTTGCATGAGGTAGAGGTGTAAACTTCGAGGCCCGTGAAGGTTTGGTAACCTCCGGAGGAGATGTCGATATTGATCCTGCAGATCTCGATGTTGAAGGGGAAGGAGATGGTGATGTGGACCGGCGGCTTGATAAAGTACTCGCTGCGGAAGCCACGATTCCTCCTGGCAAGGTCTTCCGAGATGAGATTCTCCACTTCATAACCATCAGCAGAAATCTGTGTTTCAGAAGAAACACTGGGTTTAATTTGAGTCAGGAAAATAGAAAGCACCTGGTTTCACAAGCATTTAACAGATCCTCAGGAGTAAACACAGCAGGAACCAAGGCTGCAGTTCTGTGTGCAGCTGAGAACCAAGGGAGATCCCAGCTTTTTAGGGGAGCAGATCCATTCCCACCCTCCTCCCAGCCCATGGAGACACTCACTCTTCTCTGCCCCTCTGTTACCTGACAGGCGAGTTACAGAGCTCACTTAACTTGCTACAAGAGCGGAAGAACACACATGGTTTGAGGTTTCACCACGTCAGGGAATTAAACCAAGGCCTGGAGGCACTTCAGGAGCAGAGCTGGCTGTTTTACACCTCGAGCAGGTGCCACCACAATTCAGGGGCAGAACCCACGCTGATGCCAACACAGTTGGATGGTGGAAGCGAGGGCCTCATCCTGCTCACCCAACCCGTGCCCTTTCTGCCCTGCTCCCCAGCAAGTTCTGATGTGCCTGAAACTTCCCTTAAAGGCTTCTGTTGGAGCCTGCTTCCTGGAAAGGCAAGCTTGGAAACCACTAGAGAGACCCAAAGGAGGGAGCTCAAAAGAAGCCAGGTCATTGGGAGCCTCCCCCAAGGCCAGTTTAGTGATGAGAGTAAAAGCTGCAGTGATTTCTGTAGGTGTCTATAGCTTTGTCTTGTGATGAAACCCTGAAAAATCAGGATGTTTTCCTTCCACACTAGAACACCCCCAGTGTTCTAACACTGAATACTGATTTTTCAACATATTTTCAGCTCCATTTTATCTCCACACGAGTGGCAGGCAGATCCTCAACAGCCCAGATACTGGATCTCTGCACGCAGCAAACCAGCCCTGCTCAGCCCCTACCTCCACCTAACCCCTCCATCCCTCCAGCTCCCAAAACATCCACTGTTATTATTTTACCTTGTTGCAGTGAATTCGTGGCTTGAACTGTGGGAGACAGACATTTATGACCATCTTTGCAGCTGGGGAGAGCTCACTTTCTGAGCATCGGATTCAGCTTGTAAAGAAAGAGCAAAATAAAAAGAAGTGAACAGCAGCACGCAGCGAAAGAGCCTCGTGTTTCAGAGCCAGCGTGAGCTACAAGTTTGGTGGTTCCAAAAGCACAGCGAAGCTCTGGGTCAGGGAAGTGAAATCAGTGTGTGAGAAACCTCAAAACCTATGGTGAGGATATGGGATTAAGAGAAACCCCCACAGCAGCATTCACAAGGGAACCCCTGGGGAAACATCAGAGAAGAAGAGTTTGGAAATGGCTCATTTTGCCCAAAACTTCTTGCTTATGGATTCAGCGGTAATTAAGACTTGTCTATCTGCTCCCTCAGCAGCTGGAGGCCTTGGACATCACCCCGTGCGAGGGTGCTGAGCTCGGACAGGGCCTCCTGGGACGAGGAACTGGCACTAACACCGCTCATTTAGCAAGTCAAGGGCCCCGGGAAGCTCAGATGAAAGCTAAGATTAAATACAAATATCAATGATTAGCATTTAATAGCTCCAGGGGAGCAGAGGGCATTAATAGCTCTAAGACAGCTTATCTGTGTCTGAACACGGACCCCGTTGGTTCTTCTGACAGATCATTACAGAAACTCAAGTGAACGCACAGCCTTTTGCATTCAAAGAACGTGGCTCAAATTGGTTGTATCAGATGCCTTTTAAGAAGGAAATTATCTGCAAGGTGAGAATTTTAACCTTATGTTAACCTTAGTTTAAATATGTCATCACCTTGGGCAGCCTTACAAATCAGGAACCTGCTGCTTCTTTCAAGAACAAGTAGCCCTTTGAATGATTTCCTACTGAGGGTGTTAGTTCAGTCAAAATCAAATTGGCCTTTTGGGGGCACTTCAGTTTGGCCGTGGGAACAGAGACTGCAACGCAGTGAGGCCTCTTGGCCAAACCTGCTTTCCTTGCCCACAAAGCACAGCCCATTCTGTGTGTAACAAAACACCCTTCTAGCCCAATTTTTGGTAATACAGAGATCAAGAGCAATTCCCATTCCTGAACAGGGAACAACTGAGAAAGAGGAGGAGGAACTGCTAGTGCAGAATTGTCGGGGCAGAATTTTGCAAATAGATTTTTGAACTGGTCTAATTTTTGGCACCCACTTCTTATGGCGGTAAAGATGCCCAAATTAATAACAGGTTGCATGACAAAAAAAATATTCCTTTTGGATTATTCTGGAACTGCTGCCTGGTGGATTTAGCCATTCAAGCTCTGGTTTTGTGGAAGATGGGGAAAACTGCTGCTCTTCCCTTCCCTTACACAACCCAGTCAGGCAGGAAAGCTTCTTCCTAGCCCCAGGCTATTACTGGGATTATGTCCTAAATTTCCATCTTGGTTTACCAAGTTCTTAGCATCCTCTGGTAACTATTTTTGGTGAATTAACCAAGGAACTTATTCCCTTGCTAAATTTGTTATCTGTCAATGTATATCCAAATGTATATTGAGCTATGTACATACAGCTATCTATATGCATATATTTTAGGATCCTTTCCGTCTGTTTGTACCTCTGACAATTTAAATAACTTAATAAATCTTAACAGCAACCTTGGGTAAGCATTTCAGTAAGGAAATGCATTACTCTGCATGTTCCTGTCACTGGCAACCCTTCTTTCTTGGCTACGCTCCTGCTTTCCAGCAGGGATCTTGGGTTGGCGCTGGGCTGCCTTTACCAGCGCTGGATTTGCTCACTCTTTGCATGAAAATCCAGCCCAGACTAAGGATCAGTTTAGAGAGGAACAAGTGAGGACGCCAAGATTACAAAGCACCATGAGACTGTCATCTAAGACCTTGTCTCCCCCAGGTTTGTGCCTTCCCACACAATATTTTCAATGGTATTTTCACTCAGGAGGGAAATTCGGACCTGCAGGACTGTCCTTTTTGCCACCTCAAGCTCCTCTGCAATCTCATTTAAAACAATTATTTTCTGTAATGAGTCACTCAGCGCCTCTTCCTGGTGTCTTGCAGACAACCAGGGAGCTCCAGCAGTGCAGAACACGCACAGCGGTCATTGAAATAAGAGGCTTCGTGTTACCTAGTACTTGAGGGAGGGGAATAAAATAAAAACATTCCAGCCATTCTAAATCAGGCAGCCAAACGAGCTTACAGCCCTGCGTGGGACAGCAGCAAGGCTACAGTCACTCGTCTTTCCCACCCTCCAGCTCAAAACGTCGCACTGCAAAATGGTCAGAAAAATCTGGCTGCCTTTACAGAGGAAACAGGAGCTGCTGCTACTCCAGATGAAATAATTCTTGCAGCTTTGGTCAGACGCACTTCCCTGTGCACCCCGGGAATCGCCCTCACCTCGGAGAGGGATGCCGTCTGGAGGCTCGGGAAGCAGCCAGCGACTCTGTCTTCAGAACATGGTGCAGAAATAAGACACCGGGCCACCTCCTGAGCAAGAAAATAACACAATGAGCAACGTGGCAGAAGGTGAAACTCGCAGCCTCCAGAGCAGATGCTCCGCACAGCGAGGATGCAACAGGCATCGTCACCCTGGCAGAGGAATCGCCTCCAGTTGGACCTGCAGGCCCAATTCATCTTTTCTAGCAACAAATGCAGCAGCAGGAGCATTGCGGGAGGTAAAGCCTCGCTGGCAGCCTCTGCTGAGGCACGAAAATGAAATGAACACGTCGGGGTCAGAGCACCCCTGCCCTCAGCCCCAGCCCTCTCGCTGCTCAGCTTTCATGCGTCATTATATCCAGATCCAGAGAAACTTTGACTGTTCTCCCCAAATCAGCAACGCTAAGGAAATAGGTACATGTGCACCTATCACTGCCCCAAACCATCCCAATTCCTTCCTACCCATCACTGCGGCGCTGACACTGTTCTGTTCCCAAGGACCAAGCCACCAAACGCACCCGCTTTCATTCAGGGGGAGGGAAAAAAACAGTAACCGTGCAGAAAAACACACACGACAGTCGGTTTTATTTATAATGGAAACATTCGAGGATCTATGGAATAAAGGGCAGCACGAGACAGGAGCCCGTGAGCAAAGCAGGAGAGAACTAGCCCACATGCCAGGGCAGCCTCAGCACACAACAACCCTGCCCGAAAGGTGGCTGAAACCCAGTGTCACATCCCGAGGGGTCCCAGCGCCGCGACGCTCACGGACCCGCTGCCCCGAGCAGCGCCGGGCTGAACACTTTGTAGTGGAGGTAGCTCAGCTTCTCGGAGCGTGTGCGCTTGAGCAGGGGGAACCACTCCCAGAAGGGCAGCTCGACGGGCACGTAGCCCAGCTGCCGCAGCTGCCGCCGCTTCAGGCTGTGCAGCCCCAGGAGCCGCTTGGAGCAGTAGCAGTAGTGGTTGCGGTTGGACACCTGAAGAGCGAGTTTCACCTCTCGAGGCTGCTGAGCGGGCGCAAGAGGAAAGAGGGGCTCAAGAGACCCACGTGATTTAGGCAAAACTTTCAACCTGGCACCCGGTTCGGGAGCTCCGAGGGAGCTCTGAGTCCGAGCTGCTTCCACCCTCTCCTGACCACCAGCCTTGGCTTCGCCTCCCGTTTCTGCGGGCACCTGACTCCCAGGTCTGCCCTTTATAAGCTGAGTCAGTAAATCATCTGTTAGATCGACCCCGATGTCTCCAAGTTGCTTATGTGCAGCAGCACCTTCGACGTTGAAGGGGATGGGATGTCCATCCAGAGCCAAATGGACCTCCAGATCGCTCGATCTGGTGTGGGGCAAAAGCATGTGGCTTTTCACGTACTCAGGGCCACCCAGCATGCTCTCCAGCAGGGAAACAGCCTCCACGATTTCAGGCCTCACATAGATTTCCTCCTTGGCAAAATTCAAAACCATCTCGGTAATCTCCTCGGAGAGCTGAGGGGGAAGGCGGCTGCCTTTGTAACCTGGGCACTCGATTTCGACGCTCTTGCCGAGGGTGAGCAGGTCCTTCCCGAGCTCGTATTTGCTCTCTCTCGTCTTCCGGACAAACTCGGCACTCAAAGCAACGTCTATGAGCTCAGCTGGGAAGCGCTGCACAAACGCCAGGCCAAGCAAGCCAGTCAGAAGGTGCTCTGGGAACTTTTGAAATTCATGGAGCTTTCTGTGCATTTGCTCTATGAGACTGGAATAAAACTGCTCCTCGTTGGGAGGCTCGTAGTTCAGGCATCCAAACGACCACAAGAACTTGGCAGCATCTTTGCTCCGGCAGTAAGTCACCTTGGAAGGCAACGCCACGGCTATGGCAGACAAAATGTCCTCGTTGTAATAGTGCAGGGAGGAGCAGGTAAGAGCCACGTGCATGATGCCCTGGATGTTTATCGCAGGAATCCGAGGGGGAATAACTTTTCCGAGTTGCTTCAGGAGCAGCAAGTGATCCATGCGACTGTAGCGGAGCATTTTGAGCACGTTCACTAGCGCGTAACTGCTCATGTCTTCCATCTGGAGGGCCACCCTGTCGGCGATCTTTTTCATGAGGTGGTCAGAGATACCACTGACCGACTTGAAGAGCCCTAAGCAAACAGCACCCACCTCCTCCAAGGTGAAGGAATCCAAGTACTTCAAAATCAAGCTCTCCAGCTTCTGCATCAGGTCTGGGGGCGACCTGCGGCCTTCGCCTATGATATAAATCAGCTGAACAACCTGGGGCAAGGTGAGGTCCTTCCAGTGCATGTTGGCGAAGCTGAAGAGAATGCTCAGGTAGGAGGGCGCGCTGCGTTCCAGGCAGCGCCAGCAATCGGCCACCAGCAGCAGCTGCTCCACGTCCATGTCCCACGCGCGCCGGCAGAACTCGCTCTCGCACGCGCGCAGCACGGGGTGCGCGGCTGGAGCTGCCACACGGACCAAAGCCTTCAGAAGCTCGATGAGCTGCGGGGTGCTGAACGCTGCGAGGCTCCGCGCGGCGCCGCGGCACAGGCTGCTGAACCGCGCGTCCGACCACAGCGCCGCGTGTCGCTCCGCCGGCAAACAGCTCAGCTGGCGAAAATACCCTGCGACGGCTTCCGGGCTCTCATGGTCCCTGCGTGCAGATACGCTGCGTAAAATCGCATCCCCTTCCTCTGCAGAGAGGGCTTCTGTCAGCTCAAACTTGTTGTAACTGAGAGTGCGGTATTCAGGCCTGCCCTTCTGGAACGTGCGAGGGTCCTCCTTAGAGTCGTGCATCTCTGCCCTTTCCTCCTCTGCCTCTTCCCTGGCTTGTGTCAGGACATCCTGCTCGAGGAGCGGTTTGAAATTTGGGTCATTCTTGGGAGTCGGCAAAGCCTGCGGGGAGGAGGTGCTGACCGTCCTCCGGATCCACACGGTGCCAGCGCTGCAGACGCCGCTGCCCAGAGCCCGGCCACGATTTCCAGCCTCCACCCGCCGGCAGGCAGCTCTGCTCCCGGCACAGGGATCGTACAAGACGCTGCAGCCCCAAGGATTCGGCAGCTGGATCACAGCCGCTCGCTCCGCTCCAGCGCTGGCCGCCTCTGGGGTCTCTTCCCTCTTCTGCTTCCGTTGGCTGCTCCCGCTCGCGCCCGTGCCCCGGGTGGCAGTGGCGACCGCCGTCACCCTGCCGAGTCCTGGGAGTCTCCGGCGGATTAGCACTGTAGCCATGGCTCACAACTTAGTGGGGTCAGAACTGCTTCCAGGTACTGAAAAAAGGGCAGACGAAGAATCAGTGGCTTCCATCTGTCTAGAGGCATTTTTTAACCTATCCTCACGCTAGCAACAGTTAAGACGATGTCACCGTTTCCCCTACGAAGGCAGATGTTTCCCTGCGAGGCAGTAACATAGTCACTATCGACCGTCTCATGCAATGGCAGCTCAAAAAAACACCTCGATGATCCGACAAACCTAAAGATGGGGCACATAACACTTGGGTATTACCAGCTGCTTGGCAGTTACAACTAATCTGAGAGAAACTGCAAGAGGTAAGGGAAAAAAATCATTTCTTCTTCATTTTGCAAGAGACTCAAACTACTTTTCATTCATTTTAAACATATGGAAAACATTTTTTGATGGAGCTGCATCTTCAAAACCCTTTTATGTGTTCAAGAGAGCATCCTGCTTCAACATCGCTCTGAAACACAAACCACCACCCAAGGAGCTGCGGAAACATCCATGGTCCTGCAGGGCTCCTCGCACAAGGGTGTCTGGAAATGGCTGTAAGAAACATCTTCCTCAAACCAGCCTGCAGAGGGAAATTCAGCCCATAACCTGCAGCAAGAAACTAGCGGAAAAGAGAAAAGCGGTTCCAGAGCGGAGCAAGGGGAAGGACAGAGAGGATGAGGAATTCTCGTGGTGATTAAGAAAGCCCCAGGTCTGGCATCTGTGCTCCTAACACAGGGCAAATGAATCCTTGAGGGACACTGCTCCAAGCCCTGCCTCCGTGCGTGGTTTCCTCACCAGGATCCACCAAGATGTCCCACCCACGCAAGCAAATCCCACTCGCAGCAGCGAGGAGCGCAGAGTAGGAAAGGGTTGCAGCAGGATGGGGGATTACACATAGGGCTGGCTGGACCCAGCTAGATTTTCTCCCTCCTTTTAAGTACAAAACCCCCAGTTTTCCCCACGCCCCACTAGCTGATCTCCTCCTCCACAACAGCAGAGCATGATCTCCAACCAAGGAAGGGTAAGAGGTGAAGACAGCACAAGGGAAGAGCGTTGGTGATGATCTTTGCTCCCCGTTTCTGCCAGATGTAAGGTGCTGCGAGGGCTGATCCCACTTCTCGTGCTCCCCAGGCTCCTCCTCGGCAGCAGAAGCAGGAATGGGAATGGGTAGGCAGGGAACACGTCTCTGCGCTCTGCCTGCTGCTCCCTGCAGGCTGCTCTGCCCCCAGCTCCTTCTCTCCAAGGATGAGATCCCAGCATGGAGCTGAAATGCCCGAGAGAAAATCAAATCAATAGGACTAATTCATCCCTCAGGGATCAACTGTTTGGACCGCACGGAGGCGGTTGAGGCCACTTCAAGGTCTCTGTTCCACAGTCACAGCCTAGGGACAGCCTGGTGAGCAGAAAGAGCCGGAGCAGCAACAGCCTCAGGGGTCCCGAGCAGGAGGAGAGACATGAGAAGCAGCCAGGATGGAGAACAGGGGGGCTGCGGACATAGAGAAGAGAGGTCAAGCTGAAAGAAAGATTCCTGGGAGAAGGAAGAAGAACCAAGAAAGATGCCAAAGTAATTAGTACAGGACAAGTCAGCATTATGAGGAGCTCATTAGGAGCACGTTTGTCTGGCAGGATAATCGAGGCCCGACCTGGTGCACGGGGGCACCACGGCACGAGGCAGAGCCCGCGAGAGCTGCGTGTCGCAGCCCTGAGCTTCTGCACGCAACGTGCTCCATCAAGGGGTAACTTCTGCCTCTGCCAGCCACGATGCCCGGCTTGAAGGGGCCCTGCACGACGCGATGCCACCTCCTGGAGGCTGCATCTGCAGGGTCGCGGCTCAGGGCTGCAGAAAGGAGACCCTTCCCTCTGAGGGCCTCTCCATGAGCTTCACTGGAGACACTCATGGCTGGTCCAAGCTGCAGGAATCGTCTCCAGCAAGAGGAGCTTTCTCCTACCTGGGCTTTACCTATTTTTCCCGTCCTATATTCGTTTTTTTACGGCTGAGAGGCAGGCGAGCGTTACCGAGGCGCATGCCACGTATTTAAAGCAAGTTCCACTTGCCATCGAGAGCCGAAACCGCTTATGAAACTCGGAGCCATCTGCCGCTAGCAGAAGCCGCCGCGGGCAGAGAGCCAAAGCGAGAGGCTCCCGCAGGGAAGGGCCCAAAGGCGCCCAGCGCCCTCCGCGCGGCTGGGCAACGAGCCTGGCGACGCGTCGGGGGGCGCATTCCAGCTAGGAGAGCGTTTTCCTCTTACACTGCTCCCAATCCAGCAAAACGGCAGCGGAGGAGACGACGCAACGCAGCGGGAGAGAGGCAGCCGCGGGGCGAGACACCTGAAGCATCTGGAAAGAAACGAGGTGGGTCCAAGAGGCCTTTCGCCCCTCGCTTCATCCCAGCTCAACCCCCAGCCTGAATCCTTACGATCTTCCAAGCTGCTTCCCGGCGGAACCTGCCTCCCCGCTGAATTCTGCTCGCGTCGCCGGCGCGATCCGCGTTTCCCTGGCGCTTCCCTATGCAACCGCAGCCACCCCCATCCCCGCGGGAGCCTTCCCGGGGAACCCGCGTGTCGGGAAGCACCCGGGGGGCCCTGCGGGTGCAGCCCGCGGAGGCCCCTCGCGCTGCTGGCGACGCCCGCGGGACCTCCGGGACCTGCGACACCCGGTGCCGGCGGCAGAGCTCGCGTTCCCGCGGGGGACACCCCCTCGGCGGCCGCGTCCCCCCCGGGCCGCCTCAGCGGGGGCTCCAGGGGCCCCAAGGCCGCGTGCGGAGCCCGCGCGCCCGCACTGACCCCGCGGCGGGCGCACAACGGCCGC
>JAWLRI010000787.1:988595-1027897 GCA_034781795.1 Crypturellus tataupa
GGTTTTTTTTTTTTCCTTTATTTTTCTCGACCTCTTTTCTTTCAGTACACCGACCAGAAGCAAAGTCAAAGACAACCATGTTTGGAAGTGAGCAGTGGACAGGAGAGACACCCAACATCATAAAGTAATTTCTTTTTAAATATTTTATTTTTTAAAGTATATATATAGATATATATTTATAATTTTTTGGATTTTTTCTTTTTTTTTTTGCAAAACCTCCTTAAACGCAGTTCAGAGAACCAGCAACAGTCAACGCAGAACAAACAGTAACAGAGTCGAGTTCAGAACACTTCTGGTTTGGATTCACAGTAAGAGCAGAGGGGAGAGACTCCGAGAAACAGAGGACAGAAAGCACGAGGCCGGGAGTGAATTTACAGGCGGGAAGATCCAAAACACGGCACGAAAGGGCCTAACGCGGAGTCCCCAGCACGCAGAGCCGGGCCCAGCGTTGGAACGACAGTGCGAGGCCCTGGCTGCTTCTCCGCGGGGTTTTTTATTGCTGGTGAAATCAGACAACAGCCTGCGAGGGGCGCCGGCTGCCCCAGCCCGGCGTTTCTCCGCTGAGGAGCTGCGTTTCGGGCGCCTGTTGAGGAGGGGACGCGGAGACGGGTGACTAAGCGATGCGCATTTGTGTAGGAGGAGGAGAACCCTCGCAACTAGTGCCCAGCGCAAGGCGAAGGCCGAGAGCGAGCCCGGACGGGCCGCCTCTCGGCTCACAGCGTTTTCCAGGTCCGAGGGAGTGCAAACGAAGGGGCCTTGGAGGAGCCCCAGCTCTGTGGGGACGCCGCTGCGTGCAAAGGGACTGCATAGACACACTGGCCGAGCGCGTTTGCGCTGCTGGAGGAGCTCTGCCCACGCACGTTCGTTCCCTTCGCCCGCTGGAAGGGGACCCGCGTGCCACCGCCACGGGAAAGGGCACCTTCTCTTCCAGGTCTTGGAGGTCTCCAAGGTCTCCACCTCTCCTTGGTCTCCAAGACCAAGTCTTGGTCTCCCCTTGGTACCTGCTCATGGATCTGCGAGCTCAGACGCCCCTGGGGACACTGTGGCTCCCGTGCTGGGGAGCTAAAGGAGAAGACCTCTCGTAGGGACCCCATAACAGCCATGGGATGGGCGCCCAAGGATCCCATGCCCTGGGGACCCAGCGGACCTGCTGGACATGGGCAGCTCTGGGCTCTTGGGGCAAATGGGGCAGCCGAGCTCAACCCGCTAGTGCTTGTTTGGAGCCAGCCTGGACTGGCATCCCCTTCCAAAGGAGAGCCCAGGGCTGGAGCTACGGAAATGTTCAAGGGAACGCAGTCTGACCGGCAGCTATCAGGGGTAGGAGTAGCCCCTTTTAAATCTTTTTAGAAAACAAAACAAAAATTATTGCTTTGTAACAGAAAGCAGGGAGCAAACAGATCTCTAAAGGAGCCTTATATAAATGTAACCCTTCCCATTAGCACGTGCCCCATCTCCAGGTCTCACTTGATTCCTTCGTCGGGAGAGCCAGGGAAGAGGTTTGCCCTGCAGACAGACCCGGCATTTGTTTTGCCAACAGCCCCATTGCCAGCATGGAAAATCCTATTGGGAAGTCAGATTGGGACAAGCTACTGTTGGAGGCTTTGGGCTTGGGCTCCTTCTTGCTCATGGAAATATCTGGGAGAGCTCGGAGAGGCACCAGCTGCAACTTGGGCAGAGGGGACTGATCTAGATGAGTGCAGAGAGAGAGAACTGGGGTGGAGGAGAGGCAGGACATGGGCAATATGATGAGCAGTATCTTCAAAGCAAAGGTCTCGAGGAGAAGTAACACTATGGAGTGGTCTTTAAGCCTTAGGCCAAGGGTTGGGTTAGGACAGGGACAAGCTGGACCTGTACCCAGGCCATCTGGGACAGGAGTGATGGCTCTTGCTGTCTGGACCTCCCCGGGCTTTTGGAGTCTTGGCAGGAATGAGTGGAGGGACAGCCTGGCACGACCACGGAGTAGAGGCTCCGTAAAGGGACGTTGCATGTCCGTGTCCCAGACCTCCAAGCACCCTTCTCCGGGGACAGATCTCACACGGACCCGTGCCCTAGGCCGGGACCAGGGTGAGAAGCCTTCCTAGAGCTGAGCCACGCAGAGCTGCTTCGGCATTCCAGGCGCAGGAGCAGTGTCCATCCTTGGAAGGTGGTTTCTTGGGAGCTGGGGACAGGGCGCTGCAGGGGGCAGCCAGCAAAAGGCAGCAGCCCTTAGGCTAAACAATTTTTCTGCCCAATTCACACTACATAAACTCTCTTCCCCTCAAGAAAGAAAAAAAAAAAAAAAAGGAATTGCATCTGTGGTGCCTTGAAAGAACAGCGGCTGCTCCTGACTCTTCCTGGGTGACCCTTGGAGCTGGTTGGCACTCCAGAAAACATGGAAGTGATTAACCGGTCTGGATCATCGGGGAAAAGTGGGCTTGTCCAGGAACCAGGATGAAACCACCTGCTTTGTATCCCATCCTACCAGCTCAAGAAAAGCCCTGCAAACATTCCCAGCTGGAGCCAGGGAAGCAGCTCCGCAAGCCACTCTCTTTATCCCGTCAGCTCTATCCCCGTTCCCATCCACGGTCTCCTCCCTCCCTTGGGAACACAGGAAGGCAGCTCTGGGCCTGCACTCCAGCGATCCTTGATCACGGAGAAGGCCTGGCTGAGGATGAGGATGAGAGCGAGTGTCCAAGTGGGATGAAGGAGAGCTCGGAGGGTGCTGAGCACCCTCTGTGCAGCACCCAGCGCCCGAGCAGCACCTCTGCAGGCGCTGCCGATTCCATGGAGTGATATAGGAGCCACAGAGCTTTCTTGTCCTTTCATTTAATCGTTATATATACAGAGCCAGACTCTGATTTACATCCAAGTACACTTGTCTCTGTGTAACGTAGCAGCAAAAGAGCAACCCTTGGATTCCTGTCTTGGTTGACGGGTGATCTCTGTGCGGCGGGAGCCGAGTGGGGCTGTGCAAAGCACAGCAACGCGCGCCGGTTGTGCCCTTCACACCGCGGCTGCGCCAGGGGGAACCGGCCCAGCTCGGGGTGCATTTTACAGCCACAGGAGCTCCGAATGAGGGCAGCGGAGCAAAGCGACCCCTCTCACACAGCTGGTGAGAAGGGCTGCTTGTGCCTTCCCAGCACCCCGGGATAGCCTGCTAGCCTCACGACCACAGCTGTTGCTATTGGCCAGTGACAAGTTAGAAATGAGCTGGGTTTCTTTGCTGTTTTTTTTTTTTTTGGTTTTTGTTTTTTTTTGTTTTTTCAGTGAAGACATTGGTCACCTGCAGGATTTTGAGGGCAGTACCCAGGTTTAGAGAATTGCACTGAGTACATCACACATCTGCTCCAGAGCAAAGGTGGAGAGGAGGGGTGGGTTATGGCCAAACCCAAACTCTGAAGGTGGGGGTTATGGGGCAGAAATGTTTTATCAGCCCTGCATGAACCCCAGAGAAATGGGAGATTTCTCTCCTTGGCCGTTTCTAGGATATGTCCTCAAAACACGAATCTGGCACCCCTTGGTTGTCTTGTTCTGAAGCCAAGACCACAGAGCCTCACTGCAAACCCAGCTTGTGATGGGAGGCCCCATCCAGCCAGTGGGGCCAAGCTGACACCAAGCAGTGCCAACGTCTGCAGTGAGCCAGGGGAGCTCCAGTCTGGGCCGGATCTGAGCACAGAGGACAGGAACCTGAGTGTCCCACCAACGTTTTGCTCCTTCCCTACTGAGCAAAGGGCAGTTACTTCGGAGAGATGCTGGTTATGCAGCCCCATGGAACTGGCGAATGGGAGAGGATGTGTTGGCAACAGGGCATCCCATTGTGGGGAGGATTCCTGGAGTGAAGGAATCACACATGGCGCTTTGGGTGGTGTCCTTGCCAAAAATATCTGTACTTTGTGGCACCTTTAATGCTTGGAAACTCCAGTTTAGCTAAGGAGGGGTTTTCTGTGGGTCAGCTGAGTGCTTGGGGGTATTAGGAGTCCTAATAGGGAGAAAAGCACCATCAGCAGCACGATTTGTTGGTGGGTATGGGCAAAATTCCCTGTCATCCCGAAATGGGCATGCTGGAAGTTGCACAAATCTAGATCACAGCTCTAGACCCAAGTGATGAAGGTGCCCGTGCATTAGCAGGAAGCTCCAGTGATCAGGTGTCCTACAGACTGGTGCTGGTGCCCATTGCTCTTGGTTATTGGCGCAGATCCTCCCAGCAGATCCTCCAAACTCAACCCCTCATCGTGGTTTTCTGGAGTCACAGCCTGATCCCTGCTTCCTGGGAGCCCAAACGTAGCATCAGGAGCTCTGGGAGGAGCAAAGTGGCAAAAGATCCACCAGGTTGTGGGACCCATCTTGTAGCAAGGGCATGTGTTGGTGGTGGTGTTTGCTCTTTGTTGGTGGCCTCAAAGCCGCCCATGACAGGCTGCCTCTTTGCAATTTCTTTATGCTTTGCTGTTTTTCCCCCCAAAAGCCCTTCATGAGCACAGCTGCCTCACAACTGCTCTGGGAAGGACGATGCTACGGTTTGGTCTGGTGGAGAAGGAAGGGCACAGAAAGCCCAGGTGACACAAGACGCTTTGTGGGGTGTTGGATTCCTTCACAAAGGCCCAGCGATGAAAGGAAGATGGAGGAAGACCTAAGATTTGCTTGGCCACGTGTAAGTGCATGCGTGTGCTCAAGGCCCCTGGCTGAGACTGCTGCCTGTGAAGCCCCGGAGCAAAGAGGAGGGTCGGGATGGGGCCTGGGCTCCTGCCTTGGCTCCAGCAGGTTGTGGCAGTTGCTGGTCCCATCACACATCTCCACTTCCCAAAGCTCTAGGAATTGCTGCCCTCCACCACCAGTGCCCTCAGCAGGTCCTGGCTGCTAATACTGCACAGTGACTTTGGCAGGAGATGGTGGGACAAGCTGGGGACTCATGTTTCCCGCTCAGCCTTTTTGTTCAGTCTGGAGCTCACCACAACGCCATCTGATCCCAACTTAAAGGTCAGACCTGATCATGGAGAGGAGGGAGCTCTGCGGGAGGGAAACACGGAAAGGGAGTAGCTTCAGGTCTTTTGTTTGGAAGAGGATCTGCCGCTCAAAGTCCTGAGGTTCCTCCTTGATTCACAGATGAGTCAATGTCTGGGCAAACTCCCCCTGGGGTCACCTCACATGGAGAGCCCACGAATGTGAATTCCAGCTTTGTTCTTCTAGCTCCTCTCTAGGGCAAATGCTCCCTGAGGGTCATTTGCAGTCATCCCTTGGCCACTGCTCCAAGTGCAAGGCCCATTTTAGAGCACTTCTCACCTTTTATTGCGGATCATTTTAAGAGGTGTCCATGAAAGGTCGAACCAGGCCCACTTTGCCCACCTTTTAAAGCTGAAAGCTGGTTTTTTTTTGACACATGCATCATTCTCAGTGACTATGCATATGAGTTTTGGTTATTCATCCAGCAGCATGAGCACTTGCGTGTTTTTAAGTATTGTCCCATCTTATGACTGCTCCGGGTTCGTAGCTAAATATTTTTTTACACTGGGCCTGCAATTTCTTTTTCCCCAGAATATGTCGTACCCCGTGGGATTGCTAAGGGCTGTGCTCCAAACGGCTGTGCAGAAGGTAAGCGCTCAACTCCCAGCCTCATCGTTACCAGGCTGCAATGCCTTGAGCTCACTGCTCTCCTGAGTGAGGTGCAGATGCCTTTTTATCCATACACCCTGGACACAGGAAACGCACTGAAGCATCAGACCCTTGGCACAGTCGCCCACTGCCCACTAATGGGCAAATTGCTGAAGCTTCAGGTCGCATAAGTATCCTGCAGGTCTGGATGGCTCCCCAGGCTTTGATTCCACTGACTCTGTGGGCTTGCTCAAGACCGAGAGGGCTCTTCAGAAGGTGAACGAGCTTGGGTTTCTAGGAGTTTTTTTTTTTTTTTTTTTTTCTCTTGTTGTGGCCAACTTGAATATACAGGAAGAATAGTGAGACCAAGGTAGAGGAGGGGAGGGTATTTCTGCTCCCAGGTTGGTTTGTAACCAAAGATGGGAGTGGAAATGAAGAAGGAAACCACAACCAACAGAAAACGCTGCATATATCAAGCTCTGCTGAGCCTCAAAAGAGGCTCCCGCTGGGCAACTAGTTCCTAGTTGGCTTGTGTTATCAGGATACGCTCATCCTGCTCCTCAAGGATGTCCTAACCTCTTGCAACCATGGTAGCCATGGGCTGGCAAAAGGGGGTCATCTGGCAGAGATATGTCTGGTTTCACTGAAATCAGTGGCCAACCTCCCACTGAGTTCACTAATACCACCGTCTAGACAGCATCCTTGATGCAGAACAGCGAATTCGCTCGTGATCCCTAGAACTTTGCTCCATTAGCCAATGTGGCTAAAAACGCCCTGAAAAAAAACCTGCCACTTTGAACTGCTTTGCTGCACATAACGTTTGGAAATCCAAAGAAACCAAATACAACCCTCCAAACCAACCAACCAGAGAGGGGTGAACTGTTGGGAGAGGGGGTGGCAGCCTCTAGTGAAGTAACAGTCACGGCAGATTACAAAAGAGCCAATTGACCCTCACCAGCTGTACTAGGAAAAAATAAAAACAAAAGAGATGTTGCATTATCGATAGAAAAACAACGCACATCCACAGTTATTTTACCTACAGAGCACAGAAGAATAGAGTAGGGGTGACGGAGCTTAGTGCGAGCAGGCTCACACCTCTCCTACGGTAGCATATTATCCTTCGGAAGATCACTGGCTTGAGTAGGTAGTACATGCACAGCAATAAAAAAAACGACTTGTATTGTCTTGGTCCCACCTCAGATCTCGGTGGACTCTATTCGCTCGAGTCTGGAGGGAGTCCATTGCTTTTTCTCCTCGGTGTGCGGGGGACTGGTGGCCTTTGTGTTCATCTCGTTCACCTTGTGCTCCAGGAGCTGGTTCTTCTGGTACATCTCCACGTAGTTCAGCTGCAGCTGCTTCTGGTACTTGATGACCTTCTCCTTCTCTTCCTGCCACGTGCGCCGTTCTTCCTCAAAGTCCATCACCTGCTGCTCCCGCTGCTGCCGCTCCAGCTTCAGCTCCGTCTGGAGACGCTCCAGCTCCTTCCGCAGGGTGTTAACGCTGTCCTCGCTCTGCCGCTGCATCTTGGCCTCGTCGCTCTCGCAGGCCAGGGGATCCCGCAGCTTCTCCGCTAGGTCCCCGCTGAAAGACCCTGAAGGCCCCATGCTGGCAAGTGTCCGCTTCAGGCCGGAGACCTCCAGCTCACAGTGGTTCAGTTTTTCCCTCAGCACCTGGACCTCGCTCATCTTCCTCTGTAGCTCGCTCTCGCAGATCTCCAGGTTGACGCTCTTGGAACTGTAAGAGTCCTTCAGGGTGAGGATTTGCTCCTCCTTCTCCCGCAGGAAGTTCTTACCTTCTTTGAGCTGGGACCGCAGCCCCACAATCTCATTCAGTTTCTGGGAAACGTCCGCTTGGGAATCCTTGAGCTGCTGCTTGAGCAGAGAGATCTCCCCCGCCTTCTGGCACACCTGTGAGGGCCAAGGGGAGAGGATGAATGAAGTGATGGAGAGGACAGCTGGGCCGTGCAGGGAACTGCTCAAATTCTGAGCTCCAGCCCTTGCAGAGACCCAGGCTATGCCAAAAACCCAGAGGTTGTCCCCACATTTCTGTGGGAGATCTCATGTTTATTCCCATCTCTCAGAGACCTGATGCTCTTCCCAGATGGAGCTAACTCGGCAGCTGAGCTAAGCACTCTGGTCCTCACTGGTGATGAGCTGACACCAGTGCTGACACCTCTGCTGGTAGGAATCTGGGCTGGGGAACAGAAACAAAGGGCATAATTAAAAGTAGACTTGTAGCTACCTGCAGGTGGGGGGGCTCCTGTCCTTCTGAAACTCATTTCTCTTGTCATTAATTAAATACTTGGCCTTTCTCCCATGCTGGGGTACCTGCAAGGTCCACTGCTGTTCTGGCCTGGTTGGATCAGTGCTTCCCAAACAGTAGCTCTTCTCCACTGCCTTCATTTCAACCTTCCCCATCCTCTGCTATAGAAGACCTGTCTGTTGCCCAGAGTCAAGGCAGACCTCGAAGCTCAGGATGCTTTGGTGCCCTCTGCGAAGACCTGAAGAGCTAGGAGACATACCCAGAGTCGTGTCCTCCTGGCGCTGCCTTCCCTGCAGTTGAGGGTTGGGGCTCTTCCCCATGCAGAGACCTAACACTGAGTACCCACATCCCCTCCAGAACCTGCCTGTTCCAAACACAGAGCTCCATCACATTGGCTTAGCTGTAGTTCCAGCAGTATAGTTATTACCTGATTAAAACTTAGAATCCCTTTCATGTGGCTTCACTAAAAATGTGCTCTCCGAAGACTGGCTTTTCCCAAAAGGCAGAGAGATACACAGTGAAGAACACCTTGGATAGGAGTCAGCTTATGGATTAAAATACTTAAATTTAGGCAGCTGCTTGTGTTCTGGGCCCGTGAGATCCCACTGCAGGCTGCACTAATCCAGACAGTGCAGTCCATGGAGCCTGGGGAGTGGCTCTGTCACAAGTGTCTGCAAATTTAAGGATTCTTGATCCACAGGCTGAATTCCACCTCTTTGCATCGATATCACTGGGCTGGCTGCTACTTCCCGAGGTCCAGAGGTGAGGCAGATAATCCAAAACTCACCTGCAGTTTTACCTGTTCAAAATCAGGAAACTTAACCAGGCCTAACTTGCTGGAAGAGAAAAAAAGCCTGGATGGCAAAGGAGGTAGGTGGGACAGCGCACCCAGCTTTTTCTGGGTTGTAACTTGCAGAGATTAATAGCAAGATGAATAATAATAATAATAATAATAAACTCTGCTGAACATCTGCAAATAGCACCTTACAGAACCTACAGCTTCGTTGGATTTCCATCAGGACTAGCGAAATAAGGTCATCTGGATTCTAGAACTACTTTTTGCTTCTGCAGTCTTAATAAATTTAAAGTTTCCAGCCAGTCTGTAGAAGGATTAAAATTCCTTACATGATCAAGCTGAAAAAAAATGTTAGTGCTGGCTATGCAAACAGTGTTTGATAAAATAGTCTAAAAATAGAAATGGAAAAAAAAAAGAAGTGTAGGACTCAAGAGGAGAAGTAGCAAGAGGAATTTGACTTTCAGTCTTTAAGGGGAGATAAACTTATTAGCAACTGAAAACAGTGCATTATAGTAGGAAGTATGAGGTAAACTTGCTATCAGTATCATTCTCATTTCCCTCATTTTAAGTCTTAATTAAAAAATAAATATTTGAGAAGTAGGCTTTGTGGTTGCCCAAATTCAGGTGTTGCAAGAATTTAATTAAGACTTAAACTCAGTTGTGTTAGGCACAAATACCTCTGTGGAAAGATCTGTATTCAGTAAAAACCGGTTTCAAATGCTCTGCATTGGAGTGGCCCAGCAGTGAGGCATAATTATTAACCAGCACAAGGATGTGAGTGCAACAAGGTGCATTCATTTGCATTTAATTTAGCTGAAAATTGCAGATTTGGGGCTCAGCCAGGTAGGTGTGTGACCACATTGTCACCTGTAACTTAAAGCCACAGACCCACAGTCACTCTCTGTGGGGTCCTCTGAAGACAAGATACTTGGAGCTACCGCTGTGCGAAATTCACTCCAGAGCACAACTCTATGGAGAAAACCCAGAGTCTCTGCGTTAGCCAAAATACATAAGTTTTATTCACTTCTGGTGTCCGCACAGCAATTAATTAATGTCCAGATTGCTAATTAGTCTTTAAAAATTTCACCTCCTCCATCGGCCTTCCCCCCTGTCCTTTTTTTTTTTTTTTTTTTTTTTTTGGTGAGCTGACCTGCTGGTTTGCAAAGTGGAAATTAAGTTATGTTCCTGCTTTGGTCTGTATCGCAAACCTCAATCTAGCAAAGTGCATCAGTGTAGGCCGAGCTCCCAAACAGATCCAGGGAAGTTGGCGTTCAAACTCCTTGCAGCTCCTAGACACAAACCATTCAGCAAAGTCCCCCGACCTAGATACAACCCTTCGTTATTACGAGGACCTTACCTCCCACTTGGTCTCTTCAATTTTTGGGAGAAACTCAGCCTGCTCCTTCTTGAAAGCCACAAATTTCTTCTCCAGTTCCTCTCGCTGTTGGAGGAGTTGCCCCATGTCATCTTGGAGTTTTTTTTTCTCCTGCTGGAGCTTGAAGATCTGGAGCTGCAAGGCCTGCTGAGCCCGCTGGGCCTTTTTGGAAACCTGCTGCAATTTGTTGGCATAGTTTTGCCTCAAGTCCTCCATTTCCCGCTCCCAGATCTTCTGCTTCTCCTCGAACACTTGGAAGATGGCTGCCTCGCTCTTGTCCAGGTTCCTTCGCATCTGGAGGACCTCTTGCTCCTTCTCCCACAGCCGGTCTTCCAGGTCTTGGATGATGTCGTCCGTTGAAGGCGAGTGGAAAGGCATCGTTTCGTTGAGATGGTTCAGTCTGTTGAACGAGGAGGTGCTCTTGCTCGAAGACCGCCCGCTGTCTGAGGTAGATATCCCGTTGTATCCCACGATGTTCTTATCCACGTAGGTTGTCCCGATGCGGTTGATGTGGCTCGTCGAGGCGCTCATTGGACCCACGTGTTGGCTGTAGCCTGTGCCGTACGTGGGCAGGCTCGTTAGCGAGTTACGGCCTGAATCCGAAAGGCCTCCCACTTGGTTTGTAGTCCTGTTAAGGCTGCTCTTGTCGAGTCCACTTTTGGGTGCGGACGGGCTATTGCTGTTGGCATGGTTCAAGCTCTTTCTGTTCTCTGTCACCCCGTTGCTCTGTGGCGGGCAGAGATTCTGCATGGAATGGAAGTTTTTAGGAACTACTGGTTTAAAGGCTGAGGGTCTAACTAAGGGCTCATTGCTCTGCAAAAGGAAAAAGGACCACACATCAAACACAGCAGGAAGCTCATAACAACACACAAAAGAGAGACATCGGCACAGGCTGGAGCTGATGGAGCTAAGCCAGCTTTTGCTCCATATTTCTCAGCATATTAAACCCTGCACTAATTGGGTGCACATGGGGGATGTGTGAAGAGTTGGCCACTCACAGCACACACCCTCACCACAACTGGAAAATATCTCTACCCATGCCAAATCTGCATGATTTTCCCCTGAAATTCTCGGGTTCTTGTAGCACGCTCTGCAGGAAGAAGTGTTGCCTACCAGGCCTGACCCAAACAGTTCTTTTAGTTTTGGCACATTCTATTTTGAAGGATTTCTTTGCAGTGAGGGGGTGTTTCCTTGTTGTTGAAAACTGAAACCTTGGATTAGCAGCCAGTCTGGCCTAGGAGCAACACATTTCCCTCCTGTCAGCAGTCTGCCCTCTCCATGTGAACATCGTGTCCTGCTTTTGCTTGGACAAGATTACATGGGACTTTTGGGGCCTGGCCATTGCTGGCCCAAATACAGCAGTGGTGGCCAAGTAACGTGGTGAGGCTGCTTGAACATCTGTGTTTCCTGCGGCCACGAGCAGTGCTGCGAGGAGAAGGGACTGCAACGCTGAAGGATTTACAAAAAGAATTTAAAACTTGCAGAGGCTTTTACATTCCTTTGCCAGTGTATGCACCTGAAGAGCAAAATTTTCCCCAAAATGGATTGATTCTCCTCTACTTCAGGTGAAAGTTAACACAAAGGAAGCCCTTATGTATTGGTAAAATTTGCAGAAGCCTTTCAGGAGAAGCAGTTAGCACAAGCCCTGGTGAACGGGCAAGGTTAGAGAGCAAAACCCTGGCACGTGGCATGTGGTTTTGAGATGGACTGTTAGGGCCTGGTGGAAGGTGGCAGATTAATGGCCTCGGAGATAAGGCCTCTGCAGAAATTGTGCAGCACAAGGCAGAAAACCTGGCGGCCTCCTCAGGACACAAGTTATGGGGAGTCGCTGGAGCAGAGCACACTGTATAAAACACCTCTGGCTCTGGGGTGTTTTACAGGGTCTGAGCTCTGCTCCGCTAGACCCGGGAGAGGTTCATCCTAGGATACTGATAAAAGCCCTGAGGATCGCGCCTGAGTATGCAAGAATATTGGTAGGGGTAGTCCTGAAACTGTGGCAACTTGTCCCTTACAAGTGGCTCTGGGATTTTGATCAGGTGCTGTACTGTAGCCATGGGCAAGCAATTCCTTCTGAGTGCCAGCGGGTCATTGGAGATGCCTTAGAAATGGCCCATAAAATATGAGAATGTGACTCAGACATTGGACCTACTGAAGGAGCTGACTGCAGCGCTCTCTGTATCAACAGGGGAGGTGAGCAGGGCATCTCGGTTAGGTCAGACTAGCTGATGACTTCAACGTGGTCTCAAATGAGCTGGAAACTTAGCAGTGAAAGGTTTGCTATCGATCTCTTGGGTTCCTCCAGAACTAGCATTGCCCTTTGCTTAATCCCCTGGAAGTAATAAGAATTACATTATCTGTATATAAGAATTACTTTGTCTGCATAGTAAGAGTTACGCTGTCTGCCAGGACTGCACCATACTCAAGGGCTCCTGATCTGAGTTTTTAGAGACTCGGACTGCGTGAGGGAAGGGTTCTCACCTGGTCTAGCTTGCCAGAGATTGGCAATATCTTTGGTGGGTTACTGGGCTCTCGGTACTGGGGAGGAGGCGGCAAGTTCTTCTCGTTGTTGGTGGTCACATTCCCACAGATGTCCATCTTCACCTTGTCACTCTTGCGCAGGTCGCCGTTGATGTAGAGGGAGTTGGAGACCTTTTCGGACTTGTAGGTCTTCTCCTCGCCGGAGTAGCGGTTGGAGATGTCCCGCGTGGAATACCCGTTGCGAGAGCCCTCCGTCTGCCGCCCGCTGCTCTGCGTGCGCGTGCCCACGCTCTTCATGGCGAACTCCTGGTCGTTGGCGACGCCGCTGCCCACGCTCCCCATGGTGCTCTGGGAGATGGGTTGGGAAGGCCGGGGAGCAAAAGTGTGGAAGTTCTCCTGGCTGGGGTACGTGGGCTCACCAAGAACCGGCAGCGGCTCTAGCGTGGCCATGGCAGCTCAGAGGCGATGTGGAGGCACAGGTCAGTGGCACTGGGAGGGTGAAGGAAAATAAAGGATTGTTAAAGAGATGCCCTTATCTACTTCACTTAAGAGACCCCTGGGCAGGAGCTGTCCCGTCTTGGTGTGCAGTATGGAGCAGAGGATGGATAAGGGAAAGTGTCTGCTGCTCCTCTTTGTGACCCCAAAACATTTTAGAGGAGCAGCGTGTAGGGAGCACCCAAATCCCTCTCCTTGCTGTGCAGAAGAGCTGCTGCTAAGGCTCCTGGTCCAAGGGTTGAGTCATCTCCATGGAGGGGGTCGTGTGGGCTTTAGCAAGCACAGCTCTTCAGGATTGGCTGGACACAATCATTTGCTTGAATTATTTATTAAAATTGCTCACAATCTGAGCTTGAATTATTTCTGTCACTGCTCCCAGGTTTAAATGACCTTGTATGGTTGGATAGAGGGTTTCCATCCCTGATCCATCCATAGGCCTGGGCAATATTGCTCCCTACAGCACATCCGTTAGGATAGATTTAAAAGTTTAAAAGGTTTAAAAGTTAAAGCTTAAGAAATAAACTCTCCATCTCTTCCTTGGGTGTATATCAAATGGCCTTAGAGAGCTCCCTTCTAAAATGCAGTTTTTGTCCAGTACTATTCTACGTTTTCCTTAAAACCTTCATTCTTCTCCTTTTTTTCTTAACTAGTCTGTGCCATGGACTGCCAAAACTAGAACCTGGGAACCAGATGTCATGAAAATGGTTGTTGCATTTCTCTTTGATTTAGGTATCCTAATTTCCATACTCAGTCTTACTCCAGGGTCACGAGTTTGGTCTCACCCACAGTGAACATCTAGACCCTGCATATATTCCCCCCTCACCTCCTTATTGCCTGGGCATCTACCAAACTCAACCCTGGATCCTACTCAGCCCTGTGCTTGTAGTATCTAGGTGTCTCCAGACATGCTCTAAGCCCCAGATAGTAAAACAAGGTCTATCCTTGACGATGTCCTTTTCTGTGCAGCGCTCCTGGAGCTCCTTTCTGTCAAACCACTAACAAGGATGGGGCTTTAGCTAAGAGAAATCAGTGGTCTCAGCTTCAGAGCAGCCCTGGTAGGTGCCACCCACCTGATGGGATCTTGGCTGAGTCTGCAGCACCGCGGAGAGGCTGCTCTTTGGTGCCAGGAGCCCTGTTTCAGGTTTCCTAGGCTAAATCATCCAGGAGCCTCAGGCAAGGCCGCCAGGAATGGGACATGGGAGGGCTTTTCCGTGGGATTTTCCTTCCTCGGGTGCAGTGAGGAAGTCAATCTTCCCCCAAATAAAACAGAAAAGCTGGTGCTATTTATTTGGAGAGCTAGTTTAGGCCTAGAGCTTGGCTCTGATGCGGTGTCTTCTGGGGTCTTGCTATTGGCAGCAATAATGGAATGGGGAAACACATACATGTATATATAAAAGAAAGGTTAAAGCAGGGTCTGTGCTGCTTGACTCTGCTTTTATTAAATTGCATTTCTGGAGGTGTCTGCCCAGCGCACTGCCTGTAGCTGCCTCAGATGATGCCCTGACAGAGACATGGGCTGCATATGGGGCTGGTGGGCTCATGCTGCCAGCGCTCTGCCAAAGCAAGAGGCCATTGAGCTGCTGCCTGTAACAAGCTTCAGTACTCCTCGGAAACAAAGCAGGCTGTAGAGGAGCTCAAAAAGGGGAAAAATGTGATTTAAGGGCTTGTTCTGGTGCCAGGAAGATGGGATGCAGGTGTGATGGAGTGGAAGTAGACAGCCCCAGCTGAACAGGGAAGGAGTCCCTAGGGTTTGAGACGTTTTCTGTGGGTACAGACGTGTACCCCACTGCCATGCTGTGCACCAAGCAGGTCAGGTGTTGGCGGGCGACCAGACTCCCAGCCAGGAAACAGCCTGGTGGCTCCCAACTGTGTCCAGGATTCCAAGGAAAGAGCTTTCCTGTGGGATTTGCCCCGCTGAACCACTAGAAATAATAAATAATGAGCATTGGATGGGCATTTGGTAGTGCTAATGCTCTTCCTTGAAGGCTGCACCTCTGTTCCCGAAACAGAAATGTCTCCATGTTGCTCACTATGGCCCACAGGCTGAGCAGCAGGGGAAGCTCACACAGGCATCACTGCACAGGATCCACCAGCATCAAGACATCTACATTTTTGTCAGTAATATGTAACAAAACCTCCACCAATGGAGACAAACATCCAGGTGTGGTCACAACCCAGTGACAACACGATCACCAGCCATTTGCTGAGCTGAGTCAGGACTGTGCCATGCAATATTTGGGCACATCTTCCAGTGCATTGAGGAGGACTCAAGGGATTATGACCCACTTATGCCTCTCTCCAAAGAACGACATGCCCTCTCCAAAGGACAGCAACGCAGTCCACGAGTGCACAACACTCAGAGATAAATCTAGCCACACGCTGGTCACATAGAGCCTTGGTTGGGTTATCAACCCAAAGAGAGCCAACCTCAACTCATGTTGCCTGGGGATATTATTAATCAAAGGAAGATTTTTTCATGCTGCTAATTACCTCTATTTTTAGGAATAACGTCTCTTTCAGTGGCTTTGGGATTTTATAGGCTCTCTATCTCTTACAGGACACCAACTACCAAGAAGGAAGATCTCAGCTTTGGATAAGGGAAAGGCTGCAGTGGCGTTTGCCTCCACGCACCGTCCTCTCAGGCCTCCTCCACGACCGTCCTGTCGGCTCAGCCGACAAAGGAGAAACCCAGTTTACCTTTTCCTCAGCTTGGTAAATGCCGCAGTGACATTTACACTGACTTTCCGAGGACAAGATGAGGTAACTGGTGAATTTGATCCTCAAAAAAAAAAAAAGACCAACAACATCCATGCAGTATGAGAGAAGGGAATGTCCTTGGTTGGGTGAGAGGTACAGCCTGGGCACAGTTGTGAAAATGCCCTTCAGGGCACCTCAAAGGGAGGTGGCTGCCCAACGCATGTAGCAGCCAAATTGCAGGTCCTCAAAATGGACCTTTTTGCATATGTTTTCTTTTTTTATCTCATTGGGTAACTTCCAATAAAATATTTTGAAAAATATTAGCTTATGTTGACTGTAAACCCTGGATAATCTGATAAACAGAGCATACGGGCAGGCATTTCAAATATGTTTTTAAGGAGATTCCAGAAGTGCCAGCATATCCTTGGCAGCATAGCTGCCAAGTAGGGCCATTTTTCAAGAGTAACAGCTCTTGATTTTGTATATTTTGGCCAACTCTTAACTTTTAGCCAGGTTGTACCTAAATCATTCCCTAGGTGAACTATGAAATTAAGGGTTGAGCAGGACTCCTGCCCAAGGGAGCACTAACCAAAATTAAGTTCCCAGGTGATTCTCCAGAGGGGAAACAAAGATGCTGAGTGAGAAACTTCCATTTGGCATGTGGATCAATGCCACAATGCTCCATTTCTCCTTTTGGCCCCTAATCGTTGTGGAGGAACAGGGGCGTTTATCTTCACTATAAATATTGGCTGTGGAAGGGAGCTTTAGCAAGGTAAAAGCTTTCCAATAAACCTGAGGTTGACTCCGGCAGGCACCGCTCATCCCTGCTAGGAGATGTTAGCAGAAAAACCTTGCATTTTTAGCCTGAAATGCTATTAATCTCTAAACAGCACTTTCTAGTTGACAGTGATCTGGGGATGGATAGAAAACGGTCCACTGGGAGCTGTTAGACAGTAAAATTGAGGTACGTTATGTCCAGGAGTACATTTGAGGGTTGTTGGCTTTTCCTGCTGTAGAATCCTATGGTCTCCACCATAGGAGACTGCACACGTGGAGGACATGGAGATTACCAGGACACATGTGGGGACGTGTCCTTGCTAGAGCCTGGAGAAATCTCCTTCCTCGCATGGGTGCAGGGACCGAGCATCTTCCCTTGCTGCAAGGACCTTCGTGCGCGGTGCGATAGCAACCGCAAAATTTATGAGTAGCTGCAACTCAGCACCCTCGGATTTCATTAGTTTACAGAGCGGGGCTCCATGGGAAGCCTCATTAAGCACAAGCAGCCTAATTAAAGTGCGGGATGAGATAGTAAACCATTCAGACATCTGTCCTGCCGCTCCAAAATGCACAGGGATTGCGATGCCGGGAAGTCAGTGCTCTGCACTCCAGCACCTGTAACACTGCCGTATAGTACAAGTTGTCTGATCTCCAAGGACACATCTTTTCTTAAACCCTTTTAGCAAATTAAAAAGACAGGGCATGAGGCAGTGCTGGCCAGGGTTATTTTTGCTTTCCAAAAGTGCTAGAGCCCATCTGCGATGGTTTGCAGAGGGGTCGGAGCATTGCCATTGCTTGTCCTGCCCTTTACGAGCGCTGCTCGGGGATATTACGGCCGTATTTCAACCTGCCCTGACACACATGTGCTGCTTTAATGCCAGGGCTGCAGATCTGGGGGCAAATGGGACTTCCCGGTTGTAAATCTATTTAATGCAACCCCTGAAGCGGTCGTTAGCCAGGCTGCACCATGGAGCGTTTCACTCCTAAGCCCTTTCTTTAAATGAAGAGGGAAAGGGAGGCCGGCTCTGAACGCTATCAGGCTTCAGAGGCTTCAGCAACCTGTTGGCCTTCCCAGATGTTGTATCTTTCCAGATGTTGTAGCCCATCTGCTGTAATGGGGAAGCACCAGGACCACCTCTCCCTCCATCCTCACCGTGGGCTCGGAGGGGCTTCTGGAAGACACCAGGTCATCCCCGTGGAGAACCAGCTCTACCCAAATCACTCCTGACTGGCGTCTATCAAAACAGAAGCTGCCTGGGACAGCCGAAACCAGCCCTGCGCTCCCTGCAGCTCCTGAAAGCCACAGGAAAACCCCAAATGAAGGGACTTTCTGCAGACACAAAGGAGAAGGGAACCTTTCCAGAACAAACGCTGATCTAATTTCCCATTTCCGAGCAATTGTGCGTTAAAAAAAAAAAAAAAAAGGAGCCCCAAACGGGTTTCTGTGTGTGGATCACAGGCAAAGCAGCTTCCCAGCAGCATCTCCATCAAAGCACGGTGCCTTGAAAAGGCCTCTAGTGCTGTGGGCCATGCTCGTGCCTGCACAACCGGCTGCGGATATGGGGATTTTAGATGTCTGTGCTCGAAGGGACAAGCAGGGCATGACCGGACACCCTCAGGAGCCCCTGCAGCTCCACAACTACCTCCCCATTGCATGACCTGCAGCATTTCCCCTTCCCCAGCTCTCCCAGCTGCCTCTCACTGGGACTTTCTTCATTGCCTGCAACTCTGGGGGACTTACGGATGCTGCTGCGAATACAGTAACCCGTAAAACAACTCCTGCGCATTCACACTTGCTTCATCCGAGTGATTTAGCAAATGCCTTCCAGCTCGGCGGAAGAAAAATTGCCCTCAGATAAGCAGCTGAATAGTTAACCGAGCCCCGATTAGGGAGGCCTGGCCCTGTTTCTGCCCGAGTAGGTTAATTGTTAACGCGCTAGCACCAAAGGCCTTTGGGAGACATACCTAGGCACCGTGCCACGGGAAAGGAAATCAATCACTGCTGCCGGGCGGGGAGCGCTAACGAAGCGCCGGGAGCGCCGCGGCGCGTCGGCACGCGCGCCATCCCCGGCATGTGGTCCCCGCGGGACGGGCGGCAAAGGCATCCGAAGGTCGAAAAGCCGCCCGATCCGCTCCCCGTTGCTCTAGGAGGTGTCCCCGTGACCTTCTGCCACCAGGTTTGGAGAGTTTGCAATTCCCAAGGCAAGGAGAATGCTTTTCCAGCACCCGCACTGTGCTTAGGGCTCTGTTTGGTGGCAGCGGAGGTATGGCTGGAGACAAAAAGAAATCCCATCCCGGGTGATGGAGTTAGAAATGGCATCAAAGGGGAGAAAGAAGAATAACCGTGAGCATTTCACCTTCTTGTAGAGAGATGTGTGGACAGGGAAGGGGTTAGAAGCACAAAGACAGCAGACTCCATAGGGAGCAAAACCTCCACTATCTAGAGAAACTTTAGCTGAAACCCATGAATCGCATCCGCAGGCTCTTTGAAGGTGGCCTGGATATGTTTTTTATCTTAACCCCCACTCCATTCGTTGCAGGAGCTATACCTGGCCCAGAGCATCACCATAACATTGATTCAAGAGAGCGGGAATCCACCTCTCTCCCCTGACCGGGCTCCGGTGCATCTCCTCCTTGTCCTCTACCCTTCTCAAGTTGCCTCATTTCAAGGACAGGCATGGAGTGAGCTTTTCCACTCTTTCACTAACAGGCACTTTTGTTTTCCAGCCCTCCTAGGATTCTTGCGGCTCTTTCCTGCACCTTCTCCAACTCCTTTTCCCTGCCTCTGACATCCTGACTTGGCAACTGCCGCGTTTCCTTCCACCGCTGAAGTCTCACACAAAAACACAACCCTGCTGGACTCCAACCTGCCTCCAAAAACACGCAAGTCTCCCGATTTTCAGCCACAATTTTCTTTTTCCGACACCAGAAGCCAGACCATGTGAGGCGAACAACTCCTGCTGCCTCCCAGGGACGCAGAGTTCCCTTCTGTTTATCCCACTGAAGCAAATGGGAGTTTTGTGCCTGGAAGATGCAGAAGGTTTTTTCTTATATATATATTTTTCTTTTACTATTCAGGGCCAAAAAAGCGAACTCAGGCAGGATCAAGGAGTCACCCTGGGACAGCTCTTCTGCAGCAGGGTTTCCACCTGCCTACGCGCTCTGCTTGCTGCCTGTCTGCACGTCCAACGCTGCAAAGACTTTGCAGTTGCTGCTGTGCAAGGGAGACGGACGAGCTCTCCAGTGCTGTTTGAGTGCCCGGCGCAAGGGCGGCCGCCGAACTGGAGCTGATTTGACTCACAAATCTGGCAAGAAGGCAACCCCAAGGAAGCGGGAGTCTCACTGGAGACATCCCTGCCTGCAGGGATGCTTTGGAGAGTGCTCTGTAGCTCTGCCAGGGAGCGCTTAGCATTTACCTGGTAGCAAGGCATCCGTTCAGGAAGAAAACAGCACCAAAGAAACCCTGGGATGGTCTCATGGGGACAACCCTACGGTCATTTCGCATTGCGTCATGTCTAAGTGATGCATGCCAGCAGGAAAATGCATCTAAGTTACACCAGAACCCGGAGCTTGCAGGAAAGCAGAGCAGCAGTCCTAGAGGTGCTTTTTTCTGTTTGTTTGGTAAGACAACCCAGAAGCTTTTCCCACAGAAATCCATTATGAAGCTCCCCACTTCAGTCCCTGTCCCGGATTCCTGTTGAGGAGCACCTCATTTGGGAACATGTCCCAAATCCCTGCTCCTCAGGGAGCCCCGCAGCTTCACCAGGGATGGACAACGATACTCCTGTCCCTGGCACAGGAATGTGGTGCCAACACATCAGCAGGCTCAAAACCTCCCACGGGTGCTTAAACACCGCAGGGACCAAGGATGCTGCTTCAGCACAGTCCTCTGGAGCTACAGACGGCTCCCAGGGACCTGCAGGATGACCCTCCGGTCTGGTGCTTCGTCTCAGAGCTGGGTTGTTCCTATTTTTATATATCGCTCTATCAGAGCGTGTTCCTCCCCGACCTCAAAGGAGCATCAAAACAAACAGCGCCAGCAGCATCCTGCGGTGAGGAGAGCAGGGCGGGTCTGCACGGAGGACCTCAGTGTCCTCCGTGTCACTCCTGAAAGGAGGGTGGCACGAGATGGGCCAGGGAGTCACTGCTGAGGGGTGGCACTTGCTTGGGCTGCGGAGGGAAATGGAAGAAAGCGGCTTAGAAACCGTCTCCTCTCCCTTTCTGCCTGCTAATGAGATAATTACAGCCTTTTGTATTCTGGGAAACTACTTTCTCATTACAGGGGCTGCCTCAGCTATTTACATAATAAGCCCAAAACAAAAGGGATGAGATGAAAAGACCCAGGCGGCCCTTGAGCTGTGTGGCAAAGGGGGAGCCTGCAGGACAGCCACTGCCTCCTGCCTCCTACAGGGCCCTTATCCGGGATGGAAGCGGTTGGATTCACACCTCTGGTGTTGGGATCTCCTCGCTTGACCCCACAACCAGCCAAAGGACGTGCTGTATCCCAAACCCTCCTATCCTAGCGTCACCTCCCATGAGCCTACGTTGGCCAAGGGACACGCTGTACCAAAAACTGTCCCATCCTATATCTCACCTTCCACCTCCCATGTCTTCCCAGTTGGCGAAGGGACTGCATCCCAAGGGATACTGCAACCCAAATGCTCCTATCCTATGTTTCACCTCCCACGACCGCCCGTTGGCCAAGGGACACACTGTATCCCTAAGTGTCCCATCCTATGACTCACCTCCCATGTCCCACATTGATCATGTCGCATCCCACACTCTCCAGTCCCACCACCCGCTTCCCATGTCCCCCACAGTCCCATCTGGCCAAGGCGCATTCTGCCGCATCCTACATCTCTCCTCCCATGCCCCGTGTCCCCCCAGCTGGCCAAGGGACACGCTGTCCCCAAGCTGTCGCGTCCCACGTCCCCCAGCCGGCCCGGGGACACGCCGCATGCTGCCGCCTCCGTCCCCGCGCCGTGCCAAGCAGCCACCTCCCTCTCTCCATAAAGGCCGCATTGTTCCTGCCCGCCGGAGCCCGGAGCGCGGCCGGCTCCACCTCCCCTGCTAATCCTCTCCGGTTGCCGTCGCTCTTCCTCCTTCGCTCCTCACTGTGTCTCAGGTGCACACGCACGTGGGACAAAAGTCCCTGTCTTCTTTCCCTGCGCCTTGTTTCCCTCCCTGACCCATGACTGAGCTCCTCTGGGCAAGTGAAGATGGCAAAGACGATGGAGAGCACCAAAAAGTGCCCCGGGACAGGGACCTGCTTGGCCCTCGGAGGTGGCGTGTCCAGTGCAGTGATTTCTGCAGCCGAGAGCACGCGAGGGAGCTGCGGAGCTCGTGTTGCCCCCAGCCCGGCTCGCAGGGCCCATTTTCAAATGGGAAAATACGTTCAATACCAGCCCGGAGCAAACCCGCTCGCACGTGGATCCAAAGCCAGAGCCCCCGCGCTGCTCCGACATCGCCCATTGGTGCCGCAGGGCTTGGGAGCCCGGCGGGTGCTTGCGCTGGAAGCCCGTTATCGACCCTAACGAATCGATCGGGATGTTGCTATTGTTAATGCAGAACAAGCTGCTCCCGCTGCCCCACGCGCGATCCCAGCGCACCTCCTTGTCGTGGATGCTGGAGGCACCAAGGTGGGCGTTCTTGAACAGCCCAAAGCAGCTGTGGCTACAAATGACCTGTGCGGGGATGGACCCGCAACGCGTCTGCCCCAGGACATCCCCACGGAGCCACCCGCCAGCCGGGCTCTGCCCCAGCCTCGTGCCCAGCATCTCCCTGGGCATCCCCTGCTGCTCCCGGATCCCGAATCCCACGGATCCCACTGCAATTCCCACACTGCAGCCCTCCACGTTTTGCCCCCTCCATGCACATGGCACCACGGGACACGGCGCGACCAGAGACCCCCACGCTGCCACCGACCTGTGCGGGGGGACCAGCACGGTGCCCAGGAGCCCGTCTCCAGCGGCGCCCGCGGCTCCCGAGCCCCGGCCACGATTTATCATTAACTCGCCCGGAGGAATTTCAAGGACGCAGAGCGACTCCCCCGCTAACTCCTCCCTGGAGCCGGCGACGAGCTCCGACGGCGTTGGATTTGCTGGATGGAGGTCCCGGCCGGCGGCTGGAGTTGGGAGAGGAGAAGCGGCCGCTCCGGCTGCCCCGCAGCCACCATCTCCTTCCAGCCCACGTCACCGCCGTGGGCTCCGTCCCCTCTGACGCCAAGAAAACAGAGGGAAAGGGGAAGGGGATGCAACGGGGGACCAGGCAGCATGCAGGGATTTACCTCCGCCACCTGCGCTCCCTGCCCTTCGCGGGGCTCCTGGGTTGTTCTCCCACCTGCTTTGCGGCGGGGAGGAGAGGAAAAACATAATAGTAGCGAAAAGGAAATACCTGGCGTAAACAAGAGATCACCTGTTGCTTAGCTTGGGCGAAGCGCCTGCACTTTGCTCTGCCTGATTGGGCACCGGCAGCCCGCGGCGCGGAGCCCTTAACTCTTTCTTTGCAAGGAAACCTTTATCTGCAGGCAGTGATGGAGCGGGACACGCGGGAGACCCCGCTGGAGAGGGGCACGGAGCAAGAAAACGCAGCCTGGGAGCTTTGCACCGGCCTCCGCTTTGCTTAGCGGGGAGACTGGGGTTAATGGTTAGCTCTAAATCTCGCCCCGAGCTCGCGAAGGAGGCAGCGCCCGCCGCGGGGAAAGGCCGCGTTGGCTTTTTATGCAAAAAATGCCACATTGGGCCCGGACCGAACTGACTCATTTCAGCCGCAAACTGAGGAAGCTCTGCACAATTGCAAAAAAAAAAAAAAAAAAAAAAAAAAAAAACATGATGAGATGTGATCCCTCCATCACTTTTACTATTTATCACCCCCTCCCACGCAGCGAGCTTAGCACAAGCTGTGCAGAGAGGGAGAGTCATCCGTGCATTTAGCCAGGCATGCAGGGTAAATGCAAACCAGGCCCTTAGCACGGAGCGACATGTTTGCTCTCCCTTTGCTTGGCTCTGTGCTGGCTGCTTCCAGCCCGTTTTACTTAAGTCCGGGTAGAAAAGTGAGCGGAAAAGGGACCTTCTGCTTGTGACCCTCTTCAAGATGCCAAAAGATGGAGCAGATTGGGCAAGGGAGCACCCAAAGGAGGGAAGCGGGAGAGATGCTAAAACACTCGGCTTTAAGAGAGCAATTGCAAAACTATCCTGTTAATATTCACATAGCTGAAATCCCCATCCTGTCACCAGGTTCATATCACCCAAGAAGAGCGATCTGGACCGTTTCCATCAGTGACGAGGACAGGAGACCCAGATCAACCTCAACATTTGTGTCGTGTTATTTGCAGCCGCGCAGCCACTGCGAGCGAGGGACGTGCCGCCAAGCAGAGCTGCTGCTTATTGCTGAGACTTATTGCTCAAGGGAGATTTCCTCCTGGCACGATGTCTGCGTAGCAAAAGGGTCGCCCGTCGCAGCCGCGCGAATTGAGCATCGTCAGCAGCGCGTTCGGGGCAACGAGAACGGTAAAATAGCAACAGCGCTAACGAGAGTCAGAGCGGAGTTACATTGCATTGAAACTGGAGCAACGCACGCTGCCCGGCTGCACGGGAAAGGGGTAAATTATACCAAAACGGGTTCCTGGAGAGACTCGAGCATTTAATTTTGCCCTTTTGGCTTCGGAAGGAGGGATTTTCAAGAAACGGAAGCTATTTTATATATTGCTAGAAGAGACAGAGACTTGAAACATCAGGCTGCATCGAAGGCAACTCAGAAATAGCCCAAGGAGACATCCCTGAGCTCCTACACCCCTTTGCTGCGCTGAGCCAGACCCAAAGCTGTGGTAATCCCAGCTCAGACCCTGCTGAGCTGCTCCGTGTGCTGGGGCCAGCTGGGTTTCCAGCTCCAGGAGCCACCAGAAGCAGCAGTGCCCAAACTCCAGGATGTTTTATCCTCAGTCTTGCATCCAGCCGTCCAGAGGCAACAAGGACCTTTTGCAAAAGGGTCTGGGTGGAGATGACCAAAAACATGAGGGAGCAGGTCCTGGGTCCAACCCATGCATGGAACCAAGGGTTAGAAGTGGGAAACGGGTCAGAAGTTGGGATATCAACCCTCAAACACCCACCTGGACCACCAAAACCACCCCTCAGAGGCCTTGCCAAGCTCATTACATCTTTCCCTCCCATGAGCATCCCTCTGCCGCGTGCCGGCCTGCCCTGCCCACACTGCCCCCAGCAATGACAACGTGGTTACCCACACCAGGGACGTGGTGTGCTTTGGTGTTCAGCGATCAATTTAGGTTAAAACGGGTTAAATTTACACGTGTCCCTCACTGCAGGTGGGAGCGACAACAAAAGGGGCACCTGTAACTTAGAGGAGGAGGAGAAACCAGAAAAGCAGCAGATCCTCTCTCCCCATTCAGCAAATCCCTCCGAGTGCCTCCTGTCAAAGAGGACCCCAGGGACTTTTACTCATCTTTTGTTCCTTTCTGCAGAAAAAATACTCCTGTTTGAGAATTTGAGAATGACTTTTTGATATGTTCTTTTTTTTTTTTTTTTTTTTTTTTTTTTTCCCCAATGTCTCCTCATTCCTTGGAATAAAATACAATTCAATTTTCACAATGAAAAATACTCCTTTTCTTCCCAAAGCCTGCTTCCTCTCAAGGAAAAGAAAAATAAACTTTGCCAAAACCCAAACTCCTTGTTCCCCAAATCCTTTGTTTTGTTTTTCCTTTATTTTTTTCTTGCCGAAGTGGCGTGTTCTGAGCAGCTCCCACGTGTGTTAGAGCCATTTCGTTTCAAGATCTCAGAGCACTTTGAGGTCCCCGGACTGCAGCTGTGGAACCGGTTAAGTGTTTTCTGCACTGAACAGCGAGGGAGAAGAGTGTCAGCTCCAGTGAGTGCTGCAGGAGCGGTGCCGGCCCAGGATGTTCCCTTGGGAGCGATGGCAGAACGTGGTGATGTGCCCGGGCGCAGAGTGGAGGTGGGAATGGAAGCAAAGTCATCCAGCTGCCTGCGCTGCGATCACTTCTCTAAAAGCACAAAAAACTCAGTGCAAAATCACTGATGTGAGCAAGGGCTTTTCCCCTCAGGTTGCTTTATTTGCCAGGAATGCCATTTCCAAAGAGCTGAGAGGCAAGAAAAAAAGTGAAGCTCCAAAATGAGGACCTCCAGGCTATTGCAGAACACCTGACCTCCAAATGAGGACCTCCTGGCTACTTTGGGAGACCTGAAACTCCTAAATAAGGACCTTTTGGCTGTTCTGGGAGACCTGAAGCTCCTAAACAAGGACCTCCTGGCTATTGCAAGTGCTTGCAGAGCCCTCGGTAGACCTTGCAGACCTTGGTAGGTCTCTTGCAGAGATTGGTGCCCGTGATGGTGCTGGAGAGATTTGATCAGATTTGTCCCCTGCCCAAAGCATGGGGTTGTGTGTTACATGTTAAGGCTGAGGGCGATATTTCTGGTGGCCAATACCTATAGCTTGGGAGAACTAGCTGGACTCACAGGCACGTGGGCAGCTCCGAGGTCTCTCCCCTGCTCCAGGGTTGGTGTTCCAGCCATGCTGTTGTTGGATCATTGCATCTTGTCTAAAGATATTGACAGAGGCTCAACTATGTCACTGCTCTCTTGGTGGGTGAGTATAGGTGCCACAGGCAGGAACGGAAGGAGAATATCTTGGGTGTAACACATGAGGTTCAACACCAGCTCACCGTGGATCTCCATCCATGGAAGGACCAAAGATGGGATAATCACCACAGTCTGCACAGCTTGGGCAACCTCTGTGGCTCTTCTGTACCTGGAGATTCACCCACAGCAGCACTTGTATGATGAGATCCCTCCATTGTAACCAACTAAAAGTTTATATGATGGGGGAATTTGGTCCTTTGCGTTAAAAGGAATAAACTGAGCCTGTCTGAAGCCATGCAGAAGTGTGGTTGGAAATGCCATGGTTTGGTGCAGGAGGATCCTCTCTGAGCCAACGGCAGCCCTGGGGGACGTCACCTCTTTCTGCAAAGGAAGGGCTGGCACTGCAGAGCTGCCTTCATGCCAATCGCTAAGCAGGAGGTCCCTTCCATCTCCAGCCCATGACAACATCTGCCTGCTCAGCTTGAGGTGACATGGACAAGCCAAAAGACTCTGCTTTGTGTCGTGCAAAGAGATGGTTTCCTATCCGGGCAGCAAGAGTCTTGCTGGTATAAGCTGTGTCCTCCCGAGGAGGCTGTCAAAGCCGCAGTAGGGCTGGCAAGCTCAAAGCTGGTTTTTGGCCCAGGTCTTCTTGTAAATCAGGGGAGGCTGTTGCTTCTCCAGCCGTGGTTAATGAAAGCCCGGTCTATGTGCTGTGATACTGCCATGTGGGGGCTTGGCCGTGCTGTATAGACCAGATCTGAGCTGCAGAGAGGTGACGCGGTGCTCTGACAAAGCAAATCCTAAGCATACGGCGCTCCTGTTCTGAGCCTGCTAATCACAACTGCTCTTAGGTAGCAGGGGAAGAAACGCACATTAAATGACTGTTTTCCTTCCTTGAGCTAATGAGAGGAAATGGTGGTGGGAGGTTTCATTCACCGGCCCTGCAAACAATCCCACAGAGCCTCCATCACGGGGGAAAAGAGCCTATTTCTCTCCGAGGAGCTCAAAACAAGTTACTTCTGTCCAAGATTTTCATCTAAAGAACTGAAAAAAAAGTAAATAGGCAAACAATTTTGTCATTTTCCCATCAGCTCCCTTGTTGCATTGGCTGGACAACCAAAATGCTCCAGAAGAGGCTGCTCTGGTGCTGATGGTGACAAGACCAAGAATAGGTAAAGCCACGTTGAGGGCTGCCAGGTTTCCTTTGGGAAAGCAGTTTTGGGAAAACAGTTTTCAAAGCAAATGGAAGGGGATATTTTCAGCTGCAATTTGAAGGCAGATGACGATGCATCCAGAAAGGCAGTCCCAGATAACAAAACAAAACAAAACAATGAAAAATCAATTAGAGGCTTTTACACCAGCAGTGCTGGGAAGGACTCGCAGTGGCTGGAGAGACCTTGCAAATATTCTCACAAACAGGTAGTAACTGGAAGATCCCTTGTCATCAGGCATGAAGACCTTCACCATATCCTCCCACTCATGTTTCAGTTTATGAGAGGAGGATTCTGCATTTGGTGCCGTTTTCTCTGTTGCAGGTGAGAACAGCAGGCACTTTGAGCCTCTTCAGAGCACAGATTGAACCACGGCCATTTAGCTGCCGACGGGAGGGCTGGTGTCTAACGCAGGTATCTTCTCTGGGTAAGTAGTCAACCCAAAGGTGGCCAGGTCAGCTCAGAGGTGCACATGTGCAGTCGTGGCAGAAGGAGGAGACTGGATGTTGGAAACGCTTGTTCCTCATGAGGATGGTCAAAGAGGGGAACAAATTGCTCAGAGCGGTTGTGTAGGCTCCATCCTCGGATGTTTTCAAGACTTGAATGCACAAAACCTCGCAGCTGACTGTGTTTTAAGAAGGGCTTTGGAGTAGAGACCTCCCAAAGTCCCTTTCAACTGAATTATCCTATGGCCATGAGATGCACTGGCTGCGTGTAACGCAGGGCACATGGTTTCTGGAGAGGCAGTGGGGACTGAGCAGGGAATCTGGAGCATCTCACGGGCAGCCCAAAGATGGGCATCCCTCAGCCCCAGTGGGTCCTCCTCGATTCATGCCTCTCTTGGAGGCTGTGTAGAGCAAACGAGTCCTCACGACCCTGCTTCACAACCCAAACTGATGTCCCTGCGCTAGAAGCCACCGCTGCAACCACATAAACGCAGCAAGAAATGTCCCTGCTCCAGTGGGATGAGCGGGAGCGGAGGGATGCGCTCATCTCTGCGGCAGCTTCTGTGCGATGCCTCCGGTCTCTTTAGCAAGCTGGGGCTTTTCTCCTGAATATTTGTAGTCAAGGGAGGGTTTTCTGGCCATGACGGGGACTGACTGTAGCCCCTTTGATCCCTGCTGGCCACAGAGAAACTCAGCATCCCTGAGGCATCCTCGACTCCGACCTCTGCTCCACGGGCAGCAAAGGGACAGTCGATTCAGAGAGGCACTGGCAGAGAGGGAATTTGAAGCAACAACAACAACAAAAGGCCTTTGAAAGCTCAGAAAAGAGCCACAGGCAAAAATGACTCTAGTTTGAAAGTGTTTTTGCCTGGAGACCCGCTGGCTGCTGTGTCGCCCCGGCACAAGTGATGCTGGATGAGCTCAGGGAGCTCCTTTGCACCGAAGCAATTGTCTCCCATCAGGTTTCGGCCCCACAAACTCGGCCGGGCAACCCGGACGGACAACCCGGCTCCTTTTTGCAGCACGAGAGCGACCGTGACATCCCCGGAGCCTCCTCGGGGACCCGGGGCCGGGCTGCACGGAGCAGATGGCCGGAGCGGCTCTGCTGACGTCTGAGCGACGGGAGACCGGGGAGACCTGGCTCCGAAGTGACTCCCCTCCAGCCTGGCAAGCGGAAAGGTAGACGGGAGCCTTTTCCCACCTTCTTCCCAATACAGCAAAGCCATTAACTCCTTTTGCTCCCTGGTTAACGATGAGCACCCAAGAATGGCCTAAAAAGCCCCGTTTTCTGCATTCTGTTTATTTTCTGATTAAGCCACGGAGGGTTGAGGGTGCGGAAAAGAAAGAGGTTGTTGATGGAAAAGCAGGGGATGGGGAAGAGAGGGAAAAATTTCCATAGCTGCATAATAACAATGCATTGCATAAGGGCATCTTGCATCATCTGCGACTGGCATCTCCGGAGAAGTAATTACATCTGCACCGCGCATCTAAAGGAAATATTATCACATTAGCTCCCAAATCCTATAATTAGCCTTGCACCCGATATGTGCCAGGGGCTTGATCGATTCTTATGCATTGGCAATAGAGCTAGGCACAGATGTGTGGATTATATTTTTCCCCCACAGCTAAGAAAATATTTGGAGTTTAGTGAGACAGCTCGGCCCTGGAAGAAAGGGAAGGCCAGAGGTTTGGGAATGATGAAGGAGGAATGTAAACCTTGTGGATGGAAGGCTGAAATGCTCTGGGAATCCCACAAGGGCTGACAGGGATCTAGTGGGAGGGCAGGAGATGCAAAGCCAGGACCTGGTCCTCAGATACATCCTGCAAATGTCCTTGGATTTCTACCCCCAGTGTGCACCTCAGGGTTGCCTCATTTTTGCTAAATAAATGATCTGGTTTGCATGGAGGTGCCACTCTCAGAGCCTCCTCTAGCACGTTTTTGTAACCTGTTCCTGTTCCTGTACATCCCTTTGGACCTGGGAGGAACAACATCAGCCAACACGAGTTCCTTACATCCCTGTGTCTTGCACTGTTAATACCACATTAACCATGTGCTCCTTTGGCCTGGGAACAGCTAATGTGGGAGGTTCCTGACTTCAGCAAACTGGGATCTCCCTGACGTGTTGCTGGAAATCCACAAGCAAGTGAGCAGAGCTTGGTTCCACAAGCGGTCAGCAAAATCCTCTCCATAATGGAGTCATGGAGAGTGAGCCCATCCCTCAAAACCACATTTTCCAGCAAATTCCAGGTGGAAAGAAAAAGCCAAAATAAGCCCCTCTCAAAAAAAAATCTGTCTTTGCCTGTGACCTTTCCTGTGAACTGTTGTGTTCACCTAAGTTTTGCAGGAAAACCTGTTCCCTTTGCCCTCGTGTGCCTCGTTTTTCTCTGCATTGACTTTTCCTGATCTTATCCCTGAAGGACTAAGAGCCCCTGATGCCTCAGGAGGCCAGAGGAAACGATGAGAGAGAAAAGGACTTGGAAAAGCTGCTCTGATGCATGTTGGCCATCCCCTTGCTCTGCCTTCATCCCTGGGGCTTTGATTTAACCTCATAATTTTTTGCATTTCCACAGGCCTTTTCCCTCTTCCCGTACTACTCCTGGGCAATGCTGCTGGTGGCAAGTCTTCTTCCAGGAATTGAGAGGGACCTGGACCTGACTGGAGCAACCCTCCAAATCCCACCAGGTTTTGGAAGATTAAAATGGAAAGATTTCTTGTGATGTTAGAAAACAAAGCGAAACTCCTAATATTTTGCTGAAGAAAAATAAAACAGGATGTTTTCTTAGCTGAAGGTAGGCCATGTAGCAAGGAGGTAGAGCACTAAATTTGCATCACTTAATTGCTTGTATGCTGAAAACGCAGCATGAATTTTTCAGCAGGAGCATCCCGCGCTCCGTCTCCACCACGACACATTTTGCTGTCAGGAAAATGTTTGTTTTATCCCTTCTGTCCTAGGGAACCACGGCTGGATATAAGCGAGGCGGGAAGAGGGGAATGTCGCTCCGAGGAGGCTTCCTGGGCAGACCTGGGCACAAGGCAGGGCGAGAGGCTCCTCTCTAGCAGGAAGGGGAGCTTGGTGGCTGCATCCTTGGAAGAGCATCCTTGGGAAGAGGATCCTGGCAAGATAAACCTCCTGGCTTACACACAGACCTCCGGACAAAGGAGAAGCAGGTAGAATTTAACAAAAACTCAGGTACATCCTGGCAGGGATCCTTCGTTCATGCCTTTTTCCAGCCTCCTTCTGGTCACCCTGACCCTCATCCCTGCTCTTACACCTGCCCCTAATACCATTTGTCTTAAAAATAGCCCTTTCCAGCTTGCACTGACTCACCACAGGCCACAAGTTCTGGGCTGGGGCAAACTGCCTTGCTCGGTGCTGGTCCACCTGGACCGCGCGTCTCTCTGGAGGGAAAGGCTTGGCCACCAGCACCCAGATCCTCATGTTTCTAACCCAATTTGCAGGAGAAAAATCTGCACTTTTCCCTGCCCTACAAGGGAAAGATGCAGATGGACATGCCCACAGCTTCCCTAATGGATCCCACCACCGTATGGACACCCAGCCCATGGCTCTGGCAGGGATGGGAGGATGGAGGAAGGCTGGACCACTGGTTGTTTTTCACCCGCAGCGCTTTACGTCACAGAGGCATTTTCTCAGCAGAAAAGTATTTTAAAAAGTAGTATGGGAAGCTCTAAATATACTGAAAAACGCTATAGGAGCCACTTCCTTCCCCTCCCTCCTCTCCCACAGAATAGCTTTTTGTTTCTCGTTTGTTTTCCTCCGTGCGTTAGAAGGGTTCGATGCTGCCGTGTGCTTGGGGTGGCTTCAAAGGCGGCATTCACTGCCCCTTGGAACGCGGCTCTTCTGGGAACGGGGAGGCGCAGGGAATTTTGTCGTGTCAAACCCTGCCTGTCTCGGGCTGGGGAATGCGCCAGCTTCTCCTGTCAGCACCGTCTCCGCCTGGCTCTGCTGCTCCTTGATGAGTCCCATGTCCTCACCCGGCTCCTTCCTGGGATCAAAGGAGCCAGACACCCCCATACGTGTGTATCATCCTCTGCGGAGCTGCTCGGCAACAGCTCCTCCAAAAAACGCCTCTGCAGCACGAGAAATGGGGTATCCATCTCCCCGGCCAGACCTGGCCCTGCCTTGTTTATGATTAACATCCCCGCGTTAGGTCAAGCACATCACAAAATCACAGCGTGACGTGGAGATCTCCGGGCTGCATCCAGCCTTTTCTTGCAAGCTCAAAGCAGGATAAATATAGTGCAAACTGGGATCTCCACTGGGGCCCGTTTCTGCCTGATTTCTACCTGATTCATCCTTGTAAGGAGGCAGAAATGGTTACAGAGGGTCCCGGGACCCTGTATGCACGCTGGGTTGCAGAGGGGAATTGCATGTGCCTCAGGGAGATGCAATGCACGAATCAGCCTCTCTGCTATGGCTCCCACGAAGAAAGAGCAAAGTAGGGAGGAATTTAACCCTTTCTTCTTGGAGATTCACCTGGAGGAGCACCTGGGATTCAGTTTATTGTGTTGGATTCAGCTCCTTTCCCAAGAGCTGCCTCTACCAGCTCTGCCTCTCCGAGGCACCTCCGATGGAGGACACGGGCGAGGAGGCAGCATTTCTGTAAACCTGCCAGCAGAATTCAGCAAATGCACTGAACTGCAGCAGAGTTGCCCAGAACGTGGACGGGGATCGTAAAATTGCTGATGACAATGGAGCAAATGCAGAAACGCTCGATAATTTCTCTTCTGGCCGCGGAGGACGCAGGCTGATGGTCTCGTATTGCACCAGAGTGACGGAGTGCTTTACAGTCCATTAGTAACCTAGGAAGACACTAAATGACATGGCCTAGGGATAAACCTTTCTAAAGAGCCCGGGCTTGGATAATTTGCTCCCCTGAGTCTCCGGGTGAGGAGCAGTGTGGCCTGCTGATCATCCTGCCTAGGAAATCCTGGGATTTCTGTCTCTTCCCAGAAGGCTGGTAAGGATGGCAATTGCAGGGCAATATTCAAGAAAAGGGGCAAAGGGGAAGAGCTGGAGTGATAAAACATAGACTGGCAGAAAATGATGCCGGATTTAAGGAATAAAGCATAAAAGATTGCCAGGATAAGTAGGTGGCTCCTGTGAAACAGCTCTGAATAGTGGATTCATCCACCTGTGCCAGGTGGGCTCTATTAGGTATCTTCACAAACATAAATGTTCTTATGCAAAATGCTTGCCTTGGACATGGTGTGTCCTGGAACACGGGTGTTCTGGTTAAAAATGGGTGTATCGATAACGCATATGATGGAATGTGGTGAAATGATGGATTTTGATGGATCACAAGGGGCTGGGACAAGAGGTGCTTCTAGCAGGGCTCCACCAAGGTCTACCTGGACTCGTGTCCTGATCCATGATGGATATTGAGAGAGAAAAGGAATAGAAAAACTCAGCCATGTCTCCCCTGCCACAACGGTTTTCCAGGGGTTCCTTATGCCCTAGGATGAATTTGGATCCCCCAAATGCTTTGACGTTGGTGGAGGGCACTCACTGTCCATGACACTCACTGCTCTGCTTCTGAGTCCCTTGGGACTTGGCCCTCCACCACATCCATGGCAGTGAATTTTGCAAGGTAATTATGGAAAGCTACTCCAATCAGGTTGTCTTTAGCCCAATATTTGAGTGTTTTCCAGCTGCATTTGGAGGAAGAGAGAGGAGACACATTGTTTCTTTACTTAAGAATGTCTATTGTTAATAGACATTTTCTTCTGCTTTCGGCCCTGCAATAGCTAATCTTCAGTTCTCCTAAGTTCTGATGCTTCTCACCATCTTTTACGACTCCCTGGGAGTTGAGTGACTGACTTGGGCTTTGCCTCCCCTCTGTGCAAAACATAGGGCAGCCCTAGGAATCCCGGTGTCCCTGGAGCATCCCACCTGCCCCAGTGATCTCCTACTGCCCCGGATTGCTGCCATTCCCACCCGCTCCGCATTCACAGGGCGAGTTGGCCGCTGGAGACCCCTTAGGAGAGGGAGAATCACCAGGGTAATTTATGCCAATTGCCGCAATCAGCTAATTAGCAAACAAGATCAATCGGAATGAAGTTACAGTGAGGACAGCTGCAACGCAAGCTTGTCCTGCTGGAATAAATCTGCAATGGGAGCGTTTGGGGGACCTGTCTGGAAAGGAAAGCTAAACATTGGGAGAAGTGAAAGCAGGAGAGCAAGAGGGAATGTGGTGGGCAGAAGTGAAGCTAAGAATAAAACAGAGTTGGAAAAATGAAGAAGGAGAAGGGCTGAGAAGGGCAAGCGAGGAACCTCCTGAAAATTATTTGCAAATAGGAAGAAACCAGCAGCGACAGGCTATTCCCAGCCATCTGCCAGGTCGGGACAAGCGGGAAGAAGGCAGAGAAGGGGAAATACTTGGCCTTGTTTGTCCAAAACATCATGCAAAGGAGGCACAATCGGGGAACAGGAGGATTTCTCCCCATCGTGGCAATGCCAGGCTGGAAGCCCAGGTTCAAAAGAGATTTTGGGGGAGTCTTTTCCTTGGCATAGGCGTTGTGGGCATGAAGAGCCACACAGTGAAGAGCCGGTCCCTATGCAGACCAGCATCAGCTCTGCAATTTAGGAAGCTCCTCATCCCGCTCCTCATCCGACGCAAAGCTGAGCATCCAGCAAAGCCTTCCCGAGCTGGGATGGAATCCCGCCCGGAGCCGGGGCCGGCAGAGGCACTGCCTAATCCCCCCCTAAGCCCCGCGCGGCGGATTGAAAGGGCGTTTGCATCAGCCGCCCCCGAGATGGAGATCCTTGGGGATAAGTGCCGGGAGGAAATGAAGGGATTCTTGTTCCCCGTGCGGGATGAAGGAGACGGGGGCCGTGGCCCCCGCTGGGATGTGCCAGGGGGATTTCATGTTATCTCTTTCATGCTCTTTTTTTGGACGCGGGGGAAAGGGCCAGCTTTAATCTCTCTGGACTTGCAGGCAGGGAGCTTTGCTGCCTGCAATGCTGCAGAGAGGGTGGATGCCCTCAGTTCATCGCAAAAATGCATCTTTTGGGGTTTCGCCCCCAAATATGCTAGAGAGCAAAATCACAGCGTGCATTTTACTCCTCCCTAGCTGGGGGTAGTGGCTTGGATTTGTGTCAGGGGACCTGGCCCAGGCGCAGCCCTGCAAACCATTAACGCGTTGCTGCTCCTTATCCTTCCTTATCCAGCCGCCCGGAATGCGCGGCGCCTCCTGCCCCTCGGTGAGTGTTTGCAGTGCGGCTGGGGACCGGGCTCGGTTGTTTGCCCAGGGATTTATTTATTTATTTATTATTATTAAAAGCTAATTTAGGCTCTCGAGAGAGCGCGGAGGGAGGACGGAGCCCTCGGCTGTCGCTGGGGAATGCCGCTCGGCCGGGTCGCGCAGCCCCTGCTCACAAATGCGATGAGTGCGCCAGGGCTCTGACTGATACCCACAGGGGATTCCTGAGCTTTGGAAGTGTTGGGCTTTGGAAAACCAAGCAGGAGGGAGGAAAAACCCAAGGGCTGAAGGAGAGTGAGCTCCGAGGCTGTGCGCTGGCTGGCTGGGAACCAGCCTGGCAGCAGTGATTTATTACAGGCATTACAGGAGGAGCTGGAAACCTCGGAGAGCATCAGGATCTCCCTGCGCCTGGCACAGGAGACGTGGTTTATGGGGTGCATTCAGCTGGCTCCTAGTTACGGATATCGTTGTCTTTCCTGAGCTGTAGCTGCTTCCCTTTACGCCCCGGCTGCTCCGAGCCGCCCCGAGGAGCCCGCTCGGCTCTTGAACAGCAGATGCTGCCTCTCTGCCTAGGTGGATCTGGGGCTGTTCCCCTCGGTTCATCCCACATTTCCCCCCAGATTATCCCTTTCTGCGGAACTCCGTGCCGCAATCCCTAGCCTGCTGCTTCCTGCATTTCCCCAGGATGGGGAAGGAAACTTTTAGGTGCTGCAGATGGTCCTTATTCCAAGTGCTTCCGAAGGGCAGGGCTGGGGACATCATTTCGGCACGGTCCACGGGGAGTGGAAGGAGCTTGTACTAGATCAAGTGATATAATTAGAAAGCAGGGACAAGGAGAAGAGCTCCTGGGTCTGGAAGCTGGTCTATTTTCTTCCTTTCTTTTTTTTTTTTTTTTTCCCAGCCCTAGCAGCTGGGCTAATGGAAGCGATGACCTCCCGTACGCATCTTCTCTCATGCACATCTGCGAGCTCAGCGAGGAACCCAAGCAAACACTGTCAGCTGCTCCCGAACTGGAAAAACACAGGGATTCTCCACCAACCAGGGACAACCTTGCTGCTGGGATCAACGCTTTGGCCAGGCTGTCTTCTCTTGCCCCCATGCCAAGCCGGTGCGTTAGACCCCAGTGTCACAAGTGCTCAAAGGGTCCCAGGTGGGTGATTAGGGATTTATGTCTCCAGGGGGATCAGCCAAACCCAATTCACCTGCCTTCTCCCAGGCACCGACCACAGTTTCACGCTGCAAAGAGCCTTGTGCTCCCTAATGATGCTGGAAGTAGGTGGTGGATTCCATGGGAACATGTTTCTTCCCTAATAACCCTATAAAATTTGCTACATGGGCATGCAGCAGGGCACCAGGGGATCTAGCAATGAGCAGAGAGAGACACAGCCTTGGAAATCTGTGGCCATCCAGAAAGCACAAACCTGGGACAGCCCGAGGCAAGCGACATTCCCGCTGGATAGATGGGACACAGCCACCGTGATCGGGAAGGGAGGCCGAGGAGATGGAATATGCTGTGCTGCTCAGCCTCAGGGCTGGAGGAGAGCCCTGGGTCACTTTATTTAGTGCTACAGGCCTGGGCAAAGGCATCTTGGAGACCCACCAAGCGATGCAAGGGCTGAGAGAGTTGCAATGTTGAGCCTCTCCCGTAGGGAAGAGCCTCTTTCTAGGCATACGGGAGCACCATGTGGATGCAGGATAAAATCCAGCCCACTGCCCCGGCGTTGCTATCTCCTCTGCTGCAAAATCAAAACCCGGACACATCCTCCTTCCGAATTTCTCCCCGGCAGACGAGGGTCTGGCAGGCAGCCCTCCGCTTCCAGCCTGTGCTGCATGGAACCAATTTCCCCTATGATTCACTAGGTGGTGGACACACAGTCAGAAAATTGCTTATCGCACATTTTTCCTGGCTCGGATCATTATTATTGTTCCTGGTGCTGGGCTTCCAGGGGAAAAACATGTCTTTGGGCCACATACCGGCGGATTTGGTTAATTCGTCACCCGCAGACGCACATATATTTATTTGAAAGCGTCTCTTGTTATGTTACTTGGCAACTTCTGAGCCTGCTTATTTCTCCAGCTGATAAATATTTGTGAGATTGTTTGTGTGAAGAGCAGCATGTGTTAATAATACGATCATCTTTCTCCTGAGCTTCCTGCAAGGAGAAGGGGCTCTCTTGCATCTGTGTAAACCTGGAGCATCTCCAAGCGGCAGAAGACATGTTGCTGTGATGTGCCTCTCTTGCCGGCTCGCCATCCGGATCCGGATTTCTGGAAAAAGGCAGGATAGGGTCATTCGTAAGTGGTAGTTCCCTCAGCTGGAGAGAGGCAGAACTTTGGAGACTGCTGTAGGTGGGATTTCCACACGGGAACACGCGGGAATGCTGCACATGGTCTGTATGCCCTGCTGAGCCCTGGCTGATGGAATTGTGTTCACACACAAAAACTGCTGCTTTCACCCAAAGGAGAACCTGGAACGTTTCCATCCCTTGTGATTGCCTCCAAACTCGATGCCTGAAGCAGAGATGCCAGAAAGGAGGCCTTATTGAAGCCAAAGTTGCAACATTTGAGCACTGCAGCACACTTGCAAACATTTGATGATTCCAGTTGTTTTCCAGGATGCAAACATGTGGAGATCCCATGGGAAAGGGTGAGATTCCAGCCAAGGAGCTAGTCATTGCCCTCATTGCCCTGGGTGGACAGGGTGTCTATTTTGGTCTTCCAGGACCCATCTGCTGTGTTGAATCCCTGCTCCATCTCACAGTCCTTGGCTGCAAGTTCCAACAGCACCAAGAGAGGAGGAGCAGGAAAGGGAGAGACCTGGGTCTCCTCTTGGAGCAACTCCAGCAAGAATCAGGAAGAAACCCCTGGGCTGTGTCCTCCTGGCCCCGGAGGGCAGAGAGATAAAATCACCAGGATCAGCACATGCGCTTGGAAAACAGTTCATCCAGAGCTCGGATCCTCTCCAGCATGAGACACACAGGAGAGTTGGGACGCAATTTCACGTCTTGGTCACCTGGGACAAGGCAGGAGCCCGGTGACTCCTGCAGCTCCTCCAGCAGCTTGGGGTTTGGGGCGACATTTATCTTCCTCCACCAAGGAAGCTCTTGGTCTGACCTTGATGAACAGCCCTAAGCGACCTCCCTCTTTCCTGAGGGATGCTCTGATGCCTGTATTTTCTTTACTTGTTCTTTAAGGAGCTACAAGGGCCTTCTTTACCTCAGGGAGGTTGTCTCTCCCAACCTGGATGTGCTCTTGGTCCCTTTCTCCCCATAGCTGGGCTTATGAACTGGGCTATGTGCATGGGGCTCCTGGACCTCCGCAGATCACAAAATCCCCACATTCTGTCCCCAAAAGGACTCCCAGAGCCAGCACAACCCAACTGACGGCAGAATGCCCCAAGCAAAAGCAGAGTGCAAGGAAAGCGGACCGTGTCCCTGAGGTCACCCATGGACCTGACCTCCAGAGAGGACCACTCAGAAGAACCCATCATCTGCACCCAACCCTCCCTTCCCAAAGCCACCTCCATTCCCAGGTCTGGGAGCAGCCTTGGAGCCCCTGTGACCACCCAGAAGAAACCTGCTCTTTTCACCCCTGGCTGGACTTCTTTGATGGCCCAGGACATGGACGGGCTCTCTTTGGGGTCCCCATTTCACACAGGAGTTGGTTTTAAGCATTAGGACGGCTCCCACAGCAGCCTCTTAACTCTCAAACCTCCCCATGAGGACCTGACTCTGCTCAGAAAGTTTTTGCAGCCCCGTTTTTTTCCAGATCCCTCCTCCCTAATGAATTATAATGCAGAGGGAGCCTCTGCTTTTGGGGGAAAACATGATTTTCCTTGGAGATTTGAGCACCTCCCTCTGTGCCAGGCAGGAGAGCGTCTCCCCTTTCCTAGACATGGGGTTTTGGGCACCTTTCTGCTCTTCTGCCTTCACCCCCTGTGCATTTGGGGGTCCCAGCCTCGTGCCTCCAGCATCCGCACGCCGGGTTCCCCGCGGTCCAGGCGCTGCTCCTGCTTTTCCGCGCCGGCTTTCGAGCCAGTCTCCTCCCGGGCTTTGCAGGGAAGCGATCCCCGCTCCCGGCCGGAGCCGCATGACAGCATCGCTGCTACATATAGCGGCGCAGACCGCCGCTCGCGCCGGGGCCGCGCGCGCACAGGGCCACTTGGGGATGGGGACACGTGGGGACAGGGGTGAGGATGCATGGGGACACGTGGGGACAGGACAGGGACACTTGGGGACAGGGCCACGCAGGTGACAGGGACGAGGACACATGGGGACACTTGGGGACAAGGACAGGGACACTTGGGGACAGGGACAGTTGGGGACAGGGCCACGCAGGTGACGGGGAGGGGGACACAGGGGGACGGGGAC
>JAWLRI010000787.1:1053941-1083769 GCA_034781795.1 Crypturellus tataupa
CTCCTCTCCTCTCCTCTCCTCTCCTCTCCTCTCCTCTCCTCTCCTTTCTTTTTTCCTCCACAGCAAATAAATAAATAAATAAATAAATAAAAGAGCTATAATAGGCTGATGAATCACTCCAGAAATACTTCTAATGTAGAAGGCTGTCTTTGCTCCGAAAGTTTGGGCTTATTGCAGCCTCTATGGAAGCTGGATGGGAGCTTTTAGACAAGAGCAACATCTGAGTGTTAGGAACAGGATCCTGTTCCTCAAGGAACCTGCCTGAGCTGAAATATTTTTTTTTTTTTTTTTTTTGTGCTTTAGAAACTGATGTTTCTTCGGTTGGTTTGGACAGCAGGGTGGTTCCTTTCCCCTGCATAAGCCACCTTCTAGCAGAAGATCCAGCGTATTTTGCAAGCGCTGCTGATGCTTTACGCTGTCTGCATAAGCAGTTTACTTTGTTTCCTATCTTCTATTTATTCAAAATGTCTTGGCGTAATTCCGCGTGTGTGAATAAACTTCCGCTAACTCAGTGTGAATCCTCAGTTCCGATAGACGTGCGAATAATCGCGGCAGGGGGAGTTAGAAGGGGAAAAAGAATGAAACCCCCTTGGGAGTGACCAGCAGGGCCGTGCGGTCTCCTCCGAGCTCAGCTCTGCTCGGGAGGCAGGATGGAGGCTGCGGGAGTGTGATGAGCTGCGTCGATTCTCATCTCCTCCATTCCCCAAGGGGGTTTGCGTTGGGTTAACGGGTCTCCTGGGTGTTGAGGGGTTTGCAAAGGGCACTGTGTGAGACAAACCCTCTAACTCTCTAACCCTCTAACATCTAGGATGACACCTCATGTCAAGAGCCCAAGGGGCTGTTTAGGTCCCCTCCTCGTCCTCTCCTCTCCTCCTCCTCCTTCTTCTTTCTTCTTTTTCTTTTTTCTTCTTCTTCTTTCGTCTTTCTTCTTCTTCTTCTTTCGTCTTTCTTCTTCTTCTTTCGTCTTCTTCTTCTTTCTTCTTTTTCTTTTTTCTTCTTCCTTCTTCTTCTTCCTACTTCTTCCTCCTTCTTCTTCTTCTTTCTCCTTCTCCTTTCTCCTTCTCTTTCTTCTCCTTCTTCCTTTTTCTTCTTCCTTTTTCTTCCTCTTTCTTCTTCTTCCTTCTTCTTCACAGGCACTGTGAAACACAGTGGGCTCTGCCCAAGGTGGGGTCTCCCTGAATAGGAGAATTCCAAAGAAATAGTAGGTGGGGTCCTCCCAGTTAGAGAAACCGGATCCAGACAAGAGTAGGGTTCATCCAACAGCCACCAGTGCCCAAATGATGAGTGTTGCCTACAGAGCTGTATCTGTCGGTCCATAGCTAGGACTCGAACCACAGCAGTTCATCGGCCATAGTTAGGACGGGATCAGCCCCAGAGTGGCTGGTTTGGCTGTATCAGATGCTTGCGGAGGTGACGATCACAGTCAGCATCCTTTGCTGGAGCTAAAAACCCAAAGGGAAAGATAGAGAGACTGGAGAGCAGAGCGGTGTCTCGGAGCAGCCTGAGCGGGTCCCAGGAGCTCAGTGCCCGTATGTAACCCGTCCGTAACGGGAATGCCATTAGACGGAGAAAAATTGCACGCAGAAAATCCAGCCTGCAAATAAATGGGAACAACCGTAGTGGTTCTCCCGCTGCAGCAACGAGGTTCTGTTAACACGCACATTAGCGCGAGCTAATTAGCTCCCACTGCTGCTCCTGCCACCGGCTCGGAGATGGATTACGCCGCACGCGCTAAGCAGCTTATTTGGGGTTGTAACACGCTGGAAAGCAGGGAATGCGGAGGGAGAAGCCTTGCTCCGTGCGAAGAGCAAAGAGTGAAGTGGGAGATGGAGCATTTTCCATGTTTCCAAGCGAAGCTGAGGATTGGCTGTGCTCTGGGAAGCAGTGGCTCTTTCCCTGACCTTAGGGCTGCCCTCCGGCTCTTGGGATGCTTCCCTGGTGCTGCCATAGGAATGCGGCCCGGGCGGGATGCGAGATGTGCTGCTGCCATCTCCTGGATGCGATGCGGATCGTAGGGGGTGTCCCAGGAAAAGCAGCCGTCCCTGCTGCTCGGGAGATGTTTTGGACGAGTCGTATCATGGCATTTGGACCCCAGAAGGCCTCCTCATCTGGTGTCATCCGACTTGCTGCTCACCCCAAATCAGAAGAAAATCTACAGAACAAACATGGAAACGGCCTGACCCCAAACCCCGTCCCAGATTGCTCACCCGGCGCTTTGGCCCAACACGAGATGCAGGACGTCCTTGGCTAGCGGCACCCTTGGGAGCCTTGACCCAAGTTTTCCCCTGGACTGAACGTTCTGGGAAGGCTCCAAAGGGCCGATGAGGTCAATGGGGAGATAGTCAACGCCTTGGAGACAACCCCGAGGGAGAAACCCTTGAGCGTCGCGCGGCGAGATGCAGCCCGGTCCCCATTGATCCCATAACCAACAGCTCGGCCTGAAAGGCAGAACTGCTTTTTGCTAGTGGCCCCAGATCATTTCCGTATTGAATAACTTTAAACAGGGGGGCATAACGGGGTCATTTAACTAATTCGATAATTGTGCAGTGCAGCCTGTTACCCCTGTATAGGGGACAGCTGCCCCACAGCACTGGAGGGGAGGGCAAGGCCACATCTCCTGTCCTGCAGGGCTGGTGCAGATGTTCTCCAGCTCTTCTCGCATGGGGCAATGCAAACGTACGAGCAGGATGTGTGTGTTACATCGGGAGAAACACGGCTGCGGTACCAGCTGCACCCGGGCACAGAGCCCCTTGCCAGGCAGAAACGAGGCCGTCTCCCTGCTCTGTCTCAACCTTAATTTGATGCTGGCAGAGGATTCCTTTTGGGACAGAAGTTTCTTTCATTTGAGGAGACTCCAAATTCCTCCTAAAGCTCCTCCTGGCTGGAGGGGATACCCGTCCCCCTGCAGCTCGTACACAGTTCATCTCCGAGCATAAACTATGGTCATCTCTACCCATTTTGGTCCCGTTTTCAGAACCCTGAAGAGACTCTTCTCCTGCAGCAGCAACCCACTGCCCGAGACCCGCACAAGCTCTCACGTGTACCAAGTAAAGCTACAGTCACTCACGGGCCGGTCTACAACCCAACTTCCCTCTCTGCAGAGTCTTAGTTCACGTCTGCTGCGCTGAAAATGCAGCGACTTGGAAAGCCCAGGTTCATGCTGGTCCCAAGAGATTCCTGGGCCAGGTCCTCAGCGGAGCAGCTCTTAGTGAAGCCGCAGTCCTAGAAGGGGCTTTTCTCCTTGCCGATGGGCTGGTCAAGGCAATTTTGATCTCGAAGGTCTTTGCCAACCCTATAGTCTATGATTTAACCCTCAGAAGCTGCTCCTGATGCTACGCGCAACAGCAGCACCTGTAGGTCGAGCTGGCCCAAGAAAGGGAAGCAGCTCGATGACTCAGAAAGGAACCGAGCTGGGTTACCGGCCACCAAATAAACTCCCGAGTGCTTCCTCTATCTCACCACCAAACCAACGACGGCTTCTCGCACGTTTTATGAACACGATGCAGCCACACGAGATCCTAAAAAAGCTCCTTTGTGGGAAACTCTGCCCTCGGCTTGACTTTCGCAGTTCCATGGTCGGAGACGAAACGGATTCAGGTCCCATTGGCATCGTGCTCCAGGCTCGGAGCTGCTGCTGGAGGCCCCGAGGACTTGCTGCTGGGACAGCTGGAGCGGAGCCGCGTAGCAGCACGAGCGCTCGGCGCCGCTCGGGGTGTTAAAGCAACAATCTGCGAGCCCAGAACGCGGCGGCTTCTGTTCGGAGGGGAATTTTGCAACTCTGATTCATCCCCATCTTGTGATATTTAGCGTGTTCCTAAAGATCCACTCACAATCCCATTTTTTTAATTCTTCTTTTAAAGCAGAATCCCTCGCTGGTATCTATGGTTACCGAGACAAGCTGGGAACCACAAAGCTCTAAGATTCAAATCGCAAGCAGAAGAAAAAAGGAAAGAAAAGTTGGGATATTTATTGCTTTTACGTTTTTTTATGCTTCGCAACCGCTTCAGATGGAGTACGCTCTGGGCAGCTGTTCCACTCTTTCACTGAGATGAATGGGGGAAAAAAAGTTTGCATTTTGCTCGATTAGCCCTCACATTCCGTGATGCAGAAATAGGGTTTTGAATTTAATTTTTTTGGCCTCTGCCTTGAGGCAGAATGGGAAAATTAGGACAAGCTCCCTCCGATGAGCAAGTGATTATTATTATTCCTTCCATGTACACCCAGAGAAGCTCAGAGCTCCTGCACTAGTTCAGAGAGAAAGGAGAAAAGAAGCACAGTGATAAATGCTGCATAATATGCAAGCAGCGTTTAACTGAAAATAGAGATTTTGGGGTTTTTTTTGAGAAAGACAAAGAATAGAATAACACTCTGACCTTGAGAAGGGGTTTGGACAGAGCACCAGGCAGCAAAATGCAGAACCTGTTGTGTGCTCTGGTGACGAGGGCGAGCTGGCCGAGCTGTCCTAGCCCAAAGCTAATTTTGATGCCTGATTTGCATCCGGCAGCGCATCCTTGGTAGAGCTTAGCCATGTACAGCAGGCTGGTTCTTATTCAAAAGCTGCAAATAGCTAATGCGCGCTTGCAAAAATATCCGTGAGAAACTTTCTGAAAAGGTTGGCTGTTTTTTGAGCTGTTGCTTGCATCAGGCATGGTTTGTTCTACCAGGGGGCAGGTCACTGTATTGGTTAGCGGGGAAAATCTTATTTTTTTCTGCTAGAGAAAGCTCGGATACACATCTGTGTGTAGTGTTAGAAGGGTTCTTTACAATCCAGCAAACGGTCCTGGGTAATTCTAGTCAAGATGTGAAGCTCTCTCTCTTGGATGCTCTGAATCGGGGTGCAAATGCTCAAAAAAACCCCGTAATTCTCATAAAAAAACTGTTTGCAGCTTCATGTGCCATAGCCCAAGGCATTGAGCTCGACAGGACCTGCAGGGCAAAGGACGACCACCAGGCTGATGGCACCTACAGACCTGGGCTCTGCTTAGCTGCTCCTTGCAGAGCAGGACCCAATGGAACCGCTTCTCCATGGCCAGCTGCAGGTTGCTTCTGCCTAAATTTTCACAAGCAAGAAGAGTTACAAGCCTACACATGCCTCATCTCACCTCTGTTGTCCTCCCTGACTCCTAAGCCATCAGTCTCTCCATTCCCATGCAATTCCACATCCATTTCTTTTGGTGTGGGTTGGTTCTATGTTGCATAGATGAGGAGGCTGGGAGGAAGCCAGTCAGTACCAGGCTTGAGAACCACAGACCAGTTCCTGATGTTTCACCTGGGATTACAACGTGGTCAAAGCTAAATCAGCAATCATTTTTTCACTCCTAGCTTCCAAGCCAGGACAAGGACCTGCTGGAAGTTTCCACACAACTCCACAACCCAAAGAAACAACAAGAACAGGGTCAGGCGCAGCTACAAGGAGAAACCCAGAGGCTACAACTAGTCTCCCGCTACGGCAGACAATGTGAAAGACAGACTTGGTGCACAAAGATCAACCAGTTTCATGCTCCATATCCTACGTGCAAACACTTGCCCTGACCGCCTTGGGGCTTTGCAAACTATGGAAACACTCCCTCCTTCCTTCGGCTTTCAAAGCAGGAGCTTAGGCAAGAGGCACTTTTTCGGCACCTGTTATCATTATAGCTCTCCAGCAGACCATGACTTTGGCTCACCCGAACCTCCTTCACGTTGCACATTTCAGCCTGTCTTTCCATGACCCGTCAGCGAACCACAAAGAGCAATTTTGGCTTTGCCCCAAACCTGCAAAACTCTGGTAAGGAGCTGCTGTGGATTGTGTTCGTATCATGAAACTACATTTTAGCCAAACGAAGGTGCAGAGGGCTAAAAGCAGATGGCACGTGCTGCTCTCGGCAGGCAGCTGCGTGAACTCTCACTTCTGTTAACTAACCTGTTTTGCACCATTTAAGGTAACGGTAACGTGGCAGTAACAATCACAAGTGCCGAGAAATAACGCAAGCCCCGACCCCATGCCCAGAGCAGCAGCGTCACAACAAGGAGGTTCCACAGGTGCCCTGAAACCCCAGGCCTTGACTCGCTTCATACATCACTTCCCTAGACGTGGCAGGTTGCACTTTCAGCTGCTATTGCCACAGCTGTGCAGGATATTAAATCCACAGGCAGTAGCCTCAGCCACCACCTAAACCCTCCGATAAGAGATTCAGTAGCAAGTCTGACAGTGTGGAGAACTTTGCACACCATGGTGAAGAAACTGCCCCATGCAAAAAACCATGAGGGCTTCTGTGCCCGCGCAGTTGCAAGAGCACAGCAGGAACAGCTCGTCCCACACAGTGCCCACATTCGTATTCCTGCTGCATTCACAGAAACTGTGAGTACACCTTGTAGTGCAGTGGATTTAATGGGTTTCCTTTGGCCTCTGACCAGTACAGCCGACTCCAGAGTGCAGTTCTATTATAACATGCTTTCACGCATCAAAAAAACTCACCAACTCGCATCTCCGCAATTCTTTCAAGAAAATTTATTTTACTACAAGAATACTCCAGGACAGAACACCAAAAGGGCCAAAATCAAATTCTGAATAATTTAGAGGTAAGCCTCAAACACCAAATAATCACCTTGCTGCTCTAAGTTGGCATAGATAAAATCAGCCCAGCCCTCACCCCGCTGCTTTATTTCCTGGTAGATTCTGTTCATGTCAGAATGGAAAAATTAACAAAGCACCAACGAGGCTATTAGAAAATAAGTATTCCCTAAGCAGGAAATAAACTGAGCCCTAAAATTACAAAAATTACAAAATATATTAATCATCATTTACTTGTAACATTAACTGCATGATTCGCAGTCCCCCAAATTGGCTTTTCTCTTTTTTTTTTTAAGATTATTAAACACAGGGGGCTGAGGCCTTGGGGCTCACCAAGCTGTAATGAACCTTCAGAATCCAGCTGGTATCAGCAGAACTGGTCTGCACAGCGAGTTGGGAGAATGTGCCTTTTCCTGGAGATGTTGGTGTCTTTTGGCAATAATCACAGCTTGGCCGTAAGCAAACTTTTGGTATTATACAAATCAAACCAAGCAGTTATTTATATGGCAAAAGCTTTCCAAAATTGCCTTTGAAAGCTCTCCCAACAGGCACTCCCTAAGGTTTTATAATTTCATTAAGAGCAAATTTTCTTTTCTTTTTCCTATATCTTCCCAACGTTGATGCAGAAGACACAATCTGCAAGCGTCATCCCCACAGACCTATTGTTCCAGGCTGTATTTATCACTGCCACTAAATTCCTCATCTCAGTATGTTCAGAGCAAGCCTGGAGAAGACTGAATGCTATCAGGGTCTGGAAACAACGAGAAGTTTGGGATGTTCATATGGGGCTACCTGCCAAGACTGAAAAAAGAGACTAACTGGGTACAAATTGTGGCAATTCTGGGGTACAGGCGCAGCAGAGTGGTTGAGCTGTATCTTCACTAGCATCCACTGTGCAAATGACAGTCCAATTTTATATCAACTCTCTCATAGATTCAAAAGCAAAACTTCAGCAAGTCTTGCAGATAATGCTTAAAATGTGTCTTATCTGAAGTAACTGAATAGATTGGGGTTTTTCTTTTTAATTTATGTGGCTTATTCAGTACCAGGCAAAACACGTGCTGTTTTCAAGCTGCACTTTCACGCCACGGCTTGAGGGACAGCTCCGCTCTCGGGCTGGAGGTTGATGAGGGAGTTGCTCGCTTGGGCCAGCTCGGCGATGGAGACCCGGCCTCTCTGCTTGATGAACCGAGCCACCGCGGCCATTTCCTCCGGGGTGATGTAGATGAACTTCCCTCTGTCATCAATCACACCTACGGGGGGAAAAAGAGAGGGCTTAGGAGTCAGCTCTTCTCAATTCCCAACAGGCATCACTCACTTCAGAGCCACTTCTTCTGGAAGGAAGACTGAGATGATATCCAAAGGGCTGCTCTGCAATGTCTGCTTGCCTCACAGCCACGATACTGACTTAAGACAAAACATCCTTAAAGCAGACCTGTAAACCACCCAAAACAACCACGTGGGTTTTTTCAAGTTAGCAACCTGAAGGACATCATTTGCACCTCATTGCTCAGCAATATCTAAAGAGGGCTTAAACTATATGCAGGGCTTAAGCTGGTCCCTGCACGCTTACGGACATTTATCCCAAAACTCTTGTCTAATGCATAACAGGAGCGACCACATATATAACAGTGGCATTAAAGAGAAGGGTTTCACAGCAGGAAATGGAGCAGGGATAAGTAAAACACCTATTGATCATGTCCTGCTGGGATCCTCTATCTACTTTTTAAAATAGAAATTACACTGAGAATCTCCCCTTAGAATAGTTGTTTTCTGCACTACTTATCCACCCGTTAAAGTCTCCCAGTGTTTTGTCTGTCACCTGTTAACGTGCCATCTGCCATCAAGTCCTGGATTCTGTTAATTGCATCCTGTTCAGAAAGGGAAAAAAAAAAAGGAATAACCAAGTGATTAAGGATAAAAAAATTCACATGTTCAGACACACTAGAGATGGAAGTTCACATTGAATGTGTCAGTAATAAGTATTACAGCGAAGAATTCACATCAGCACCTCCATACAGATGGACGCAGTTAAGTCCTTTGTCAGAAATAGTTTAGGTCCAGGAGAAGAGAGCGTCTGCAATTCCCATACCCACAAAAGAGACTTATCTGGAACTTATGGCTATCACAAAACTCTCTCACAGAAGAAGTTACATGCATCTTTGCAGAGAAGCCTGTGCTGTGCCAGTGCAACAAGCTAGTGCCATAAAGTCTGCACAGAATCACAGAATGACAGAATCACTGATGACTTCTCCAAGAACCTGGCTAAACTGAGTATACTCCAAAGCTTTGGGTTTTTTAAAAAGGTGTCCTCTACCACTCCAGAGGAATTTGTGCCTGGGGAACGCTGTGATCACACCAAGCATGCAGTTCCATTGCAGTTTTAGGTTCTTGCAGTCCTGCCTCTCTCCCTTCTTTACATTCATTTGGCTGCAACAACAAGGTATAGTGCAATTCCTACCACATCAACTACCTGAACTGCCTTTTCGAAGGCAGAAGTCTGGATTTATATCAGTGCACGCTGCTGTGAAGATACAGTCCAGTATCAGATTGGGTACAGAACAACAAAATTCCACTTACAAAGTATTCCAAATGTGTTCAAATTTAAAACAACCAAAATCCATGACTATTTCAAACTGCAGAGTCTAAATACAAAACATGGAGCAAAGAGAAAAGAGGAGAGGGGACAAATGGAACAGAGAGATCACATCACGAGCTCACTTTGAGAGAAGAGGCTCTAAATGCTGCTGAGAGGAATGGTACTCTTAAGCAATGCACTAAAAGAAAAATAAACCTTATGTATTTTAATAAGCAGGGAACCAAGAGCAACAAGGAATAGCCAGAGAGGCAGATTTGAGACACAGCACTTCATATCTTGCTGCAAACATAAAACCCACTGCCCAGCTATCCTGTCAGTATTTGAGTTGGTTTCTAGCTCTGCTCCTGACTCCCAAATATTCTGACCTGCCGCTCACTGGGTCTGAACACCCTGTTAGCTGCATTAGCCAACAGGGATCTGGGCAAGAGGCAGCCTGGGCACGTCCTCCTTCAACAGCCTTGTAGGACAGGCATCTCCTGCGGTCTCAGTGCTTCTCTGAAAAATAGCTACGTTTTCAGGGTTCATTTTGATGAACTTCACCCAAATCTATTTTCAGGAAGGATGAGAAACCTGCTTGGAAATTACCCTATCCTCCTACTTTCTCTCAATAGTAAAAACTTCCAGACTCAGCACTTGTACATGCACCCCAAAGAGCTGTGCTTACCTGTGTTCGTAAGCCCAAATGAGAAGCCAAGTCTTCCAGCTGAATTACTTTTGCTTTCTATGGAAACAAGGAAGAGTTAAATGCAGCTGAATTATGTTTTTTTTTTGTTTGTTTTTTATGTATCACCAAATAAAAACCAAATGCATTCAATTGGAAAAGCAGTGCTTTTTTTTCCAACTTACTTTTCCTAGAAATGCTTTTTTTGGTTACAAAAAAAAAAAAAAAAAAAAAAAAGAATCCTAACTTGCATTACTTAAACCATTTTGCTCTGTGCAAAGGCTGAATGTTCTGGGAAGACTGAAATACAGCGGCCAATGTTTCTCCTGAATCACTTCTTACCTTATGAGGACAGCAAGAGCACTGGTGTATTAAACAGCCATGACACTGCTCTTCCTGGCACCTGAATTTCTCAGTGCTACCTCAGATTTGCATCTATGCTTTAGCAAGACCCCATTCTGTGAGGGAGATGCTGCAAAATACCTTTAAGTGTGCATACATGATCTTTTCTGCAGCTTTCAGCATTTCCCCCTTTCACCCTTTTTTCCCTCTTTCAGCATTTCCCTTTTTCACCAGTGAAAAGATGCAATGATGTTTGCAAGAAGTTTTGAAAATATAAAACTGCTGAAATATATTTAGTTTCCAGACTATACTCCTAGGAGACATGTGTTTACAGCTATGTGAGTTACACTTATGGTAATAGATGTAATATTTGCAAGTAATAAATACATTCGTTTCTGGCCTTGAGAGCACCCTGGAAAGACACTGAGGAACTAAAGAGACCGAAAGAGATGAGTTCTTTTTCATTAATAAAATGAGAAGAGAAAGCAGTAAGTCACACACAGACATCGTAGTTGTGAAGTTCAATACAGCCAAGCTAGAGAACTGAATACCATGGACTGAACATACAGAACTGGAACCAGTCCATGGAATTCAGTTCTCAGAGCTGGGAACTGCCAAGGCTCGTCACATCTTCTTTTAGAAGGGCAGGGGTGCAGAACCACATTAAGCAAGAAAAACAGGATTGAAACCTTCACTTAAAGTATTCATCCCCAGTGACCAAATACACTGGGAGCTCTCCAAGACAGATGCAACTGTGGAAAGGACCCAGAGGACAGGGTGGCACCAGGGAACGCGCTTCACACGCAAGATCTGAAACGCAGCAATTACATTGTGAGAACCCAAGGCAGCAAAACCCTTCCCCACTCTCCCCATCTTTGAGAGAGGCTTAATTTCTGGAGGGCAGTATGTAGGCACTCCTATTTTACTAAATGCATGTAATTTTAGGACTTTTTTTTTTCCAAGAAACAGGAAGGGGTAAAATCTCTGGGTTCTTTTCTATTCTCCCTTCACTATATTTGAAAGGTATTCTCTATTTTAATTCTCAGCTATTATTCAGAAGTGCCCAGAGATGAAAGCACTGCTCGAACAGGGACCAAGTGCAAGCTCTGATCTCTCTGGGCTAGAAGCAGTACCCCCAGGAAGGGAACCGCTCTGCTGCTCTCCAACCACTGCCCACGTCGATGCCCTTCCAAGTGCTGGCAGCACCCGGAGAGCTGGTTTGCAAGGGACACCCACAGCATTGCTGAAAAAAATAAAGGTTGGTTATTCTGTTCCTCTGAGAACAGAGTCGTCAGGCAGTAACTTTGGGTTACTGAAGAGAATGCCTAAATTAAATCTTATTTTTTAAGTAGCAACTGCTCTTTTAACTTGCAAGTCCTACAGACAGCTGCGAGCAGTTTAGCACTGCTTTTAGATGTAAGTCAACAACTTCTGTGAATAGGACAGAAGATGAGGGCAATACGGTCTATGTATTAAGTATAATTTCATGATTTTTTAAAAAAACTAATAGAATTTGTAAAAGAAAGCAGTGTCCCAGTTCTGCACCTTATCTCTATGCGGCAAATCAGGTGCTAAAGCGCATTCTGAATTAGCTCCTTCAGCCCATGCTTAACTTCTCTGACGTCAAGTACAAGTGACTAATAGAAAACTGTCCATATGTTCAAACACTAAACTGAGACTTTTGTGACTAATCTGTTCCATCCAACAAAACTACCCGAGCAACGTGCAGAACCAGACCCCGCAGCATTATCCTTAAGAAATCATCCTCGTTTTAGCAGCAGATGATCAGGGACGTGGAAATATCCTGTTGTTCTACCTACTGTTAACCCACAGCAGCTTGTTTAATTTAATAAAAGAAATCAAGACTTTCCTTAGTCTTTGGTGGTATCTTAAAAGCCTTCATGGATCCTGTGGTGAGGGTCATACCATGAGACCATCTGCACAGTTAGTAACTGAAATGGAGGAGGTGCTTACCACGTGTGGCCATTTCCAAATTCCCCTCTCAACCAAATCTCAGGAAAATAAATCTTTTTCAAAGGGATCTCTTTCAAAAAAACCTCTCTGGCTTCTGTGAAAGACAATACCAAATGGCTCCAAAATCACATCTACCATCTTCACACGAGGGTTTTTATTTCCACTCTGGAGCTGAGCGTTCCTCATGGTTATTCCAACTTATTCCCAGCTCTCTGATCCATGTTTGGTGGCTCTGATCGGAGCTGAGTGCCTCATGTTGGTGCCTTCGTTACTGAACTGCTGCTCTTTCCTGTGAGGCTGCAGGGACGAAGAGAAGCACCAGCTCCACCAACACCTTCCACATGTGCAAAAACTGACAGACTGAGCCTGGTTTCCAATAAAGGGGGAAAAGGATTAACTGGGACTAAAGGTAGTTATGTTAGGTTAGGAAAAATGCATTTGAACTTTGACACAGCAATAATGGGAGAAGAAACATTTGCTCCTACAGTTCAGCAGTGCAGAGAATTGCAATCACACCCCAACTTTTCAATAACCATACAACAGCGTGAAAGAAAGACTAACACATGTTGCTAAACATAAATGTTTTTCCCCTCCCCTGTAATTACCTCTTCTAAACATTAAGAAAACACTGTAAATTGCAAGGAGAAAAGCAAAAAAAGAAATCATGCAACAACACACATTTCCATTCATATATTTGATGTGTGATTCACCAGACGCAGAGCTTAGGTAAAAGGCTACAGGAATGAAGATACATCTGTAATTAGAAACCATTTTAACGATGATGGACGTGTTCACACATAGTTAAGTAACTCACATAGACTTCACTTCAGGTATCCCTTTTGTTACTTGCTGGTCATTTAAGCAAACTAAAAAGGAAGTAAAAATTTCCCTTCTTCCAGTGACTCTACTCTTTGACAGACATTTTACATAATTTAATAAGTAAAGAAAAAGACAAGCAGTCGCTTACCTTGACATATTCGAGAAATTCCAACAGAAAGCTTCGAGACTGGGTTCGGCAAGGAAAATAATTATTATTTCACATTACTGAACACTAAATGCATCATCAATGTGCTGAGAATAAAAATTATAAAAACATATTTAACTTGCATACAAAACAGCTTGCAATCCTAAATTTACACACACATGGGAGATTTTGAGCTGAAAAGAACCCTGGATTTAATTTTAACGTGGATTTATGCTGGGCATTTTCTAAGACAGGGGATGGCTCAAGCACCACTTGTATCTTCTGAAAGCAAATCCTCCAGCAAATACTTACTCTTCACATCACACATAACCTGAAATAACCACATCTGGGTGCCTTCGTGCACTGTGCATTAAGTTATGTGCATGGAGGATGTTTCTGTGCAGATGCAAAGCACAGAGCAGCTCAGGAGGCAGCTCGTGCAGATGGCCGAGCCCAGCTGCACAGCACATGTGGAAGCTCGGGCCACGTTCAAAGCTACGCACCTGAAATGAGGCACTTTCATAACAGCTTTCAAAGGGAGTGCAAACAATGTGCACCGAGGTTAACAGGAGATCAAGTTACTCTGCAGCCCTGGAAAGCAAATCAGCCTTAATTACCTGTTCAATTTTGCATCCAGGCCCTTAACTCGGAGCACCAGTTTGAGCACACTAGCCTCAGCAACACATGGCAGAGCAAGGCAGGGTAACAGGACACCAAAATGTTCCGGTACATTATCCGTCACAAAGCAGAAGGGTAGCTTGCCATTTTTGCAAGGTTAGTGTCCCAAATAACTACGTACCCATGGCTGTTTTATGAAGAACGCTTTCCAAATATGTACTGTGAAAAAAAAAATCTAATCACACCCACCAACCCAGAGATCTTCTGATGCTCTTGTGAGGGAGGAATGACCTTCTCTGCTCCACATAAAGATTCATTTCTCTCTGCCAGGTAGCTAAAGGAACAGCCAACGGATACATTCTAGCTTTGAAGTGAATCTAAAATGGACCAATTTAATTTTTAGCAATAATCTGATCCTTTTGCAGTCTCTGTAGGGTTTAATTGGGCACACTTCATTAACAGAAAGGTGGAACATTATCTTTTCACCATGCTTTCCTCTTTCATGTCGTTATAGCTAGTATATTTTGTATAGGAAAGATAGAGGATAGGGGTACATTTTGGAAGGATCTTTCAGTAAGAGCTAGGCATTTAATTGTTCCTTCCTTCTCTGAAAATCTCCCATCTCTTGGCATTAACCTTGGCATGCAGGGAACACTGCAAGGGTTAATGTGCTAACAGCAAGGGGAACATGGTGAGAACCTGTGACTGAGGCCAAGCTGTGTTGACTAATTACAAGTCCCTCCATCACACTAAGAACAAACCCATTCAATTCAAAAGGGTCACAGCAGCAGAGCAGGAAGAGCAATAAATACACACCTGCAACCCCCAAAATAACATACAGGATTTAATGGAGTTGTGGACAGCTCAAATTGGGCAGCTGCAACCCAAGAGCCACTTCAGCACTAAATTAGCATCTAACAGGTTTTCTCTTCACACTGTGAACGAGAACGCTGCCTCCCACAAGAGCTGAACTTGACCACGTTTGCTGGGCTCTTATGTCCCCTATCACATCTCAAGCACCACGTCTGCAGGCAGCCACAGGAGCTGCACACTACAGCATTATGCAGTGCTTAAAATACTATCAACCAGTGCAACCTTTTGCAACACAAAACATGCAGTTTTCTAACACATAACCCAGAGCACTTAGGTTGAGTCCTGGAATTTCTCTCAACTGAAAACTTTTAACACGAACTCTGTTTCAGCTTGATTTTTCATTTGATTTCACAGCATCTCTATTCCTGGAGAAAACTGAACCAAAAATGAAGCCATCCCCCAAACACAGGTGGGCTCTGAGTTCTGAATTTAGCCCTGATTTCACGTGGTATTACTTCACCCACGAGCACACTGCAGAGTGATGGGGCAGAGCTGCCCACAGTCACAAACATCCAGTCTCTAGGATTGATTTTATTCTAGTCCACCCATGAAGGGAGGAGAGAACTCCTTTCCAGCAATAAGCAGTTGCTTTAGCACTTCAAACTAACTAGTAGATTCTGGAATGAAGAATTGTAACATTCTCTGGGAAATATTTTGGGTTCAAGTGCTACGTACACAATTTAGCCGCTAAAACCAAAAAGTATTGGCTGACTCCCACTTCCAAGTGCCTTTTACAGGATACAACACAGAAGGATGATATGAGTTTAACACAGACAAAGGGAGCTGCTGCAACAGTCTAACATACCTCTTCCTCTGTCATTGACTCTTCAACTCCTTCCTCTTCAACTACGAAGCTCTCCTTCAGCTTCAGGTACTCTTCATACTCTCTCTTCTCCTCTTCCTCCTTTGCTTTCCTTTTTTCCTCTTCCTGGACAGAAAAGATGGCAAGTGGTCAGGGAGCACATCTTCAAATCAGGGTTAGTTGCACGAGTTGATCTTCTATCTGCAGGCTACTTTTCCATTAGGACAAACTGCAGATAGAGAATGTTAAAAAACCAAAGTTCCCACTCGGTTGCCTCATTAATTCCTCAAGCTGCTCTGCCTGAGAAATTCTTTTAAGAGAGGAACCACCCCACATGGTAACACAAGCCTGCACGCAACCCAGTGCCCTAGGCTGGTTCCTAACAGATCTGATAGAGGGGAGAAAAAAATGCTCTTATATAGCAAAGATCTGTCTTAATTTGCATGAACACGGGTCTTCTGCACATCACCTGACAGGAAGGCCCTGCCCCCACCCGCTCTTTGATGTGACATCCACATTTTTAGCAACTCGCCCTGCCATGCACTGGTGCACATTTGGAGCAGGCACAGACCATAGGGGAGTTCGACGGGAGTCCATCCATGTGCGTGGAGAAGCTGGCTGGTAACGGAGCTGCAATAAAACCTTTCTGATGCCACGCAAACAAAGCATGTCATGTTAATAGAAAGAACTGCAATAAAAACATGGTTTAGTCATACGAGACAAGGTATGATTGCACTAAGATTAAAAAAAATGAAGTTATTTTGCAGGTTGGACCGCTAAGCAAAACCTGCAGGCTCTGGTTTTAGTTATTTGCAGTTAAAGGATTTTTATCTATTATAAAAGAACTTTTCAAAGTCCTCCAAAAGCACTTGCAAAAAAACAACTGCAGATTCAGAAAACACCAAGTCAGACACATTAATATGAGTGAAATGGTAATGCACAACAACCACACACGTTCACACAGCAAAACTGTAATTATGAAGTGATCTCTATCACATGCAATATCTTAAAGAAAGAATTTCAAATAAGAACAGTTTTCTAGTTGGATCTTATCAGTTTGCAGCTTTTCTTTTCTCTCCTCTTTGCTATTCTTCAAATACTTTATATACAAAATTTAAACAGAATAAAAATGTTTCCTTCTACAACAATTCCTTACTCAGAGAAATTCATGTTTCTACACCACATGGTACCATGAGAGCCCATTTTGATTTTGCAATGGCTTGTTCAACACTCGGGAAGAGCTCTGCAAGTTTCAGTGACAGTCTGCGCTGTGCAGGAATTGATCTCTTAAGTAACAACTCTATTGATTTCTAAAAGCTGACTGCTCTGATTTTATTTCCCGTTAATACAGTAACTGCTTTCTTAAATGGCTGGAAAACAAGCACTTGTTCCATTAAAACAGGAAGACACAGAGGTAAGTTATCAAACGTCCTGAAAAATGTCCATGTTAGAAAAGACACTATGTAAGGTCAAAACAGTCAGATAACCCATTATATTGTGCCCATAGGGTGTGATGCCCTCTGATTAAAAATGTATTCCCTTCAATTAACAAAGCTAATTTTCTTAATTATATTTTATGAAACTCCTAGGAAGTCACGAGAATAAACGCTATCAACAAGCAAGTCCAGGAAAAACTAGACTGAAAGGATCCTACTGAACATGCAAAATCAAAACAATTTTTAACATCAGCCTCATGAAAAACCTACAGATCTGAGCAAGTTCTTGAAAAAAAAAAAAGGGAAAAAGAAAAAAGAGAAGAAAAAAACATTTTCTGGGTCATTCATCACCATAACGATTATCAGCAAAAGTCCAGCTGCAGATTTTTATTTTACTGTAAGCATGGCAGGAGCCAGGAACAACACAACCATATTTCCCTTGGAAGTGACAACTCTTCTTTGCTGATAAGCACATCAAATTTAATCTTGCTCCAGAAAATAAAAGAATAAGGTTCTTTCTCTTAATCTATTACAATGGTTGTAATTTGACATAACTTGAAAGGAGAAAAATTACAAAAAAAATGGAAACTGCTTTGGCAAATAATTTTATATGATTCTACAAAAAAAGAGACAAAAGACGGTGCTCCATTTGCAAGTGGGAGTAACAAAAACTGAGCAATATTTTCCTTTATTTTTGGAAGGTCCAGCAAGTGAACAAGCCTCATTGCTGTCTCTCTTATCTACCCAAAGAGCAGTAACTTCAGTTTTATTCAAGTTTGTCAGCATGTTAACATCATTATTTCCACTTCCAGCTCAGCAGACACGCACATTCCTCTGCAAGTGAGACAGGTGGAGTGCAGAGCACTTGGACAAAGGTCCCTCTTTGGCCATCTCCTTACAACCCAGTGCATTTTCCACATCCTCAATTCTCACGTTGTGGTCAGTGGAGCCTTTCTAGGTGGTCTGAGACACTATTTTGGCAGATAAGTCACCCCAGCCCTCAAAGCCTCGTGCTTCCTGTTGGCTGCTGCCTCCTCCAGAACACTAAATAATTCCAGAAGCTTTTCAAGCAACAGCCCCCAAATCCCAGCCACTCCCCATGCAGCAGCCTCACATGCTTTCAACTTAAATCCCATTGCAATTCAGTCTAGGGGGAAAAAAAAAAAAGGAAATAGTCAAACTTTAAATGGGTTCAAAGCAAGGAGACAAATGACTTTGCACAACTGCAACTGGCCACAGCAGTGGAAGCTGCACAGGGGGGAAAGTAGAGAAGTTGTATTGGTTGTTAGCACAGTTATTTTCAGCTTTTTATTATTATTTACTTTTTCCACAGTCACTCTAACGTTCTTTCATATGCCCGAGTCCTAGCGCAATTGCACGGAAGATGCATGGTCAGATTTAGCCCGGATGCATTCCGGCAAAAATCCCCCTTTGCCTGCAAGCACAACCTACACGTGGAAACACTGAGCTCCGGCTCATAACTTCAGGGTCTGCTAATTAAACAGGGTCCAGCACTTGCTTTGCATGTGCCACAGAGGTTGCACTCAGCTTAAAAATGCATTAAAACACCAACAAAAAAACATCCAACTTTGCTGATGGGGTTTCTTTAGCCCTCCCTGCTCTATCTGCTGTGGTGGAGCTCAGTGACAAAGCCAGGGTGCCCGGAGGAGAGAGAAGAGCCGGGCCATGGCCCCAGCCCTAAGGCAGGGTGGGGACTGGGGGAAATCCCAGCACGCTGCAGATCTGGTAACTGCTTTTTACCTTTGAAAAGAGCAAGAAAAGCAAAGCAGCTGAGGTGGGTTTGCTTTTCTCCTCATCCATCTAAATGGTACCCAAATTGGGGGCTTGTTACAGAGTGAGGACTCAGTCTTGGTCATTTTCCTATGTTGCACATGAAGGACAAACTCCCCACTCTAATCTAGTCTTCACTGAAAAAGGTCATAAGCTCAAGCTTCCTCAAAAAGACGCGTTTTTTGTGTTCTCTCCAGCCAAATGTCCATGTTATTGCCCAAATCCACTTGTATCTACCTGCATGCTGAAAATCTTGCATGGTGTTTTGGCAGGCAGAGCCCCAGGAGCTTGCAGAGCTCCAGCACCGGGGGAGCCGCTTTTCAGCACATTCTCCCCTGCTAGAACTGCTTGGCTCTGCTTCCCAGGCCTTCCCGCTGCTCTCCAGGCTCCCTCCATCCCTGCTGCCCACTGAGAGCCTGGATTTGCCATCAGGCTCCTTTCAGATCATTGCTTTCTGCTTGCCTTTGATCTTGATCACAAAGATTATTTCCATGGCATCAGAAACACTAATTGTGCCAACTGCGCAAAAGCCCGATCTCGTATCGGCTTAAACCCAGACTGACTTTAAAACTCTTTTGGATTTATAGCTGGAAGCAGACCCTGAGTCTTGGGATCTTCTCTTGGGACCAGAGAGCCCTCTGGAGTCTCAGGATGCTGCATAAATACCTGCAATTTTCTGGCTGGTTGTAGCATTACAGCCTCTAAAGGTTTGGCATACAGCAAAGGGCGAGGGGACACTGCCCAGCAGGGAAATACCAATCCCTGCCTTCAGCTTTCGCCGTGATAACCCATTTAAGGTGGTACAGAGACAGGAGACACTGGCCCATGCAAAAAGCAGCTTTCCCAAGAGCTTTGCCTAAGCAGCTTTTGCTGAGAATGGAAACTGCTAGTTGTGAGCCGGGCCAGCTCTCCTGCAAATCAGATAAAGGACCAACTTACTGACAAACAAATCGTTTATGAGCAGCTTATTCCACTGCTCAGTGGAAGAGATCTCATTGCCAGTGAGGAATGTAGATCTAGCAAGCGCTGGGCTCTCGTCAGCCTCTGTCTGCTGCTGGTTGTTCCTGCTTGTGCCTCCAATTCCTTTGTTTGCAGAAGGAGGAAAAAGCTTCGGGCTCCTCTGGCAAATGCTTCAAGGTTCACAGGCTAGAGACATCCCTTCTCTACCCCATGTAACATCCAGTTTTTGGTTTGATAGTGCAGGTCCTGAAGGAAGTGGAAGTCTTGAATACAAGTAAATAGCTTGGCACAGGGTACTTTTGAGTTCTAGGTTTTTCTCGTTGCTCTGAGAGAAAAAGGAACACACCTTTAAAAGGCAAAATAAAAAAAGGAACATTTTCTACCAGTCCTCAATCCCTGGAGAGTTTGCAGAAGGAGTTAGTTTTCTGCAAGCTTTTCAAGCAAGCTGTGGTTCCTCAGAAGAAATTAATTTTTAGAAATGGGTACACGCTTGAAAACAGATGCTGAAAAGCAGTAGCAAACCTCACCAACCTCCAAAGTGCACAAGGATGCATGAAGAGCTGAAATAAATGCAAGGCCACTTACTGAAAGGGTCTGCTGAGAAGCACAAACCTCAGTGTGTGCCCAACGCTACACAAAGTAACCCACCAGTCAGCACTGTTAAAGTGGGTGCCATCTCTTAACACGATTAAACAACAAACCAAAGAGATGAAATTTAAGAGTTAAAAGTATCACGTTTGGGGTCACTGGCAGATTATCCACTTGTAGAGCTCGAAGCAAACTATTTTTATTTGGGTGCTTCAAAAACAAAGCAGCAAGACTAAATTTAGTAAACTGAGTTTGGAAACTTTGGGTAAAGCTGTGCTTGAGAAAAGAACAAAAAAGACCCCACCAGATTTTTATTTTTAAATTTGGCAGTAAACAAATGCCCATTTCCACTTCTGCACCAGCCTCCTTTTACTTCCTCACAGTTAAAAGTTTGCTCACTGGAAGATCAATATTTTTTTCTTAGGATATCAAACCATGTTTCAATAAGAGCTCATGCAGGATGGATTTGCAGTTCAGACCCTGTTTGATGCAGAAGAGCAAGATCACCATGAGTTGTGCATCAGTATAACTAGAAGCTGCTTCTTTAGCATAGCAAAGCTAGGCTGAGCGAGTAAAAACCTACAAAAATCCCTGTGCACAGGAGAAAAAAATAAAATAAAAAAGCTCTTTGCGAGCAATGTGCAAGGTTTTGTATAAAGACACTGTTTTGCAACATCAGAGGAAGTTCGCTCTCATTGATAAGGTGTCGGTTGGTAAACCATCTCACCACTAAAAAACTCCAAGAGTGAAAGGGAAATCCCCGGGGGTAAAGCAGAGCTGAAGCAAATGCCAATTATAAAGGAGCTTCCTCACATATATAGCCAATCAGGTCAGCAGAACACTGGAAAGGAAACTTGAATTTAAAAATATATTATCTGGTTTGCAACACTGGAGCCAAGGGGCAACCACATTTTATTTATATGTGCATACAAATATGCTTAAATAGAAGCAAGGGGTTATTTTTCTCAAGAATATGCAAGATTTCAGCCTTCGTAAGTCCCTTTTACAGTTCAGCAACATGTAATGCTGTGTGGAGTTGCCCTAAAATAACTGGAAAGATATATCTGTTTTTCACCCGACTAAGGGATTATTTCCTCCACGTCTTTTGTAGGAGAGAGGGCTTAATATTCAGTGACTTCAAACTCAGAGGGATTTCTACAAGACCTGCAAGCTGCAACATGGTTTTCTATCTCCTTGATCCTATTTAGGCTTCCCTTATCATTTGACAAGCTTTTTAGATTTAATGGCACTGAAATCCTTTCTTGTTATTGCCTAGGATCCAGCTATTAGCTTAAGGATGCAGCTAATAGTCTGGAAGTGTCCTTTACACTAAGGAAATCTCAATGTTCATGAAAGTTGAGACATTTTTGGTTAAAAAGCTAATAAAGTTGGTTGCATGAGTAACGTGTTTTTTGACTAGCTGCTCTGCAGTTAAGTTCTCTGGCAAACAAATTAAGCCTATTTGCACTTAAGTTAAACATAGCCAGTAAATTCATGTGAAAAAACAGCTGGTTCACATCACTGAATGTGCAACAAGTGAAACATTGCACAACCTGTGCACCAAAGACTGACTTTTCCTGGAAGCAGTAAACTCTCCTCATTGGTCCTAGCATCTTTCCTGAACTGTACTTGAAAAGAAGGGAAAAATTGAGTCATCTGACAACAATTTTTTTCCCCCTCAGAAAAACCTCAGTAATAAACTCTGAATTTCTTGCACTTTGTGGGATTATATAAACTAAAGAAGAGCCAGTAACCAAACTGTTTCCAGAAATGCCCTCTGTTTTAAAACTCATGACTGATCAAATCACCCCTTGAACAACATTTCCTAATGTTGCTTTTCCATTTAACACACACAGGAGGGTAGTGTGTTTGCAGTGCACAAAATGCTACTGGTACAAACAAATAATCCTTTCCCTAGAAGTATTTTTCTAGGGAAACAGCATCCTATGCTGTGCACAACACAGCATCATTATTTCAGTCCCATGCGAGATAAAGGATCAGAGAGGCAGTATCTTTTACATCATACAGTGGGTTTGCAAGGAGATCTGAAAGGTAATGTGCTGTGATTGTAACGACAGGTTGTACTTACACGTACAGCAATCAAGTATCTACTCATCCAATTTCTTTTCCCTCTCCTTACCCCAGCAAGGCTAAAAACACTGAAGTCTTGTTATTACAACGCTGCCTGCAAATACTGCTCTCTCTGCTGACTGAGGCAGGAACTCGGAGCACCACAGCCTAAACACGCAGATGTCTCGCATCGATCTGCTTCCTGTTAAAGACTCATATGAAGACACAGACATATAAATTACTAAGCAGTCAAACATTAAACACCATCAGACTTCTTCACTTTGATCCACCCTCAAGATGCTTAGCAGCTATTGAATTACCAACCTGCCTCAGACTTGGCAAAAAAAAAGCAGAAATTAATAAAATAACACGTACACACACATAACAATCAAAATTTTTCCACTGAGTAGCAGAATATTCATGATGTAGCCCAGTGGGTTGGCTTGCTGCCCTAATTATGACTTACCAAGGGAAGCAAAAAAATGAATTCTGTAGTTTTAACCTTAAGTATCTGAGAAAGTTATTGCCTGAAGTGAACATCAAGCTAGATTTAGCTATCTGAGTGCTTTTCAAAATTACAGCAAGTATTTCCTTGCATTGTTAGGCATTGTTATTCATTGTAGAAAAAATATCAAAGCTGTAAATTACACTCCTCATTTTTATTAAGCCTTGCAAAATGGTGGGGGAAGCACCCCAGTGCAGTCTTTCCTAGAAGGACTGAAAATTAAAACAGAAACAAATAAGATTTTCCCAAGTAAAGCAAAACAGATTAAATTGAGATGAAGGGGCTAAATCTGCTTTATTTTTCTTCCTTTCAAGTGCAGCAATTTCTGCACTGAAGAGATCTCTGGTTAGAGCTGTACCTTTGTCTTCTATTCAGTTATTCAGATGTGTCTGAGTGATCCAGATGAGGCAGACGCACCGTTACCCCCCAGGTCATACTGCACAGTAATCAGCAGAGTTAACATCTTTGCTGGGGGCTAAAGCTCATTCATTTTGAGCAAGTTGGCTGAGCTCAACTAGTACTTGCCTGGCAAGTCACCTGCCTTGCTGGCCACCACTCTGGAAGGAATTGAAAGTCTGTCGTTCGCCTTCTATAGGGGAAATGAAGCTTTCACAACGGTACCGTCCAGCCACTGCGTTCCCCTAAAACACTTAAGTCACTTGGTTCATATCAAACAATTTTTGAGTGTTTCTAGAATTTTATATTTCTGAAAGCTTTAAGAAAAATAATGGGAAAAAAAATGTGGAACTGGATGGAGAAGAAACACACAGAACAATGTATTGCTGGAAGGAAACCTCCAAGCCAAGTAATCTGTTGTGCTTGGCCTGTGGGATGGCCAAGCACCACAGCGGGCAGCGCAGGCAGCAGACGTGTTCTGTGGGGCAGCCAGAGCTTGCCTGCCCTCCTCCTGAGCTGCAAGTGTCATGGGGAGAACCTGGAGATGTTCAGGAGAGCAGGCACAGGGATTAAAGGCAGAAGTGGGTGCTAGTGCAGTCTGTGGGAAGGAGAAAAGGTAAAAGGTCTATGGGAAATCACATCAGATAGTCCTGTTTGCATGAGAAAGCTTGAGCAAGCAGAGGAATGGTTGGGACTCGCTGAGTTCAGTTACCTAACCTTAGCTTTGGCCACTACCAGACACTTCTAAATTTGTGCACTTTCCTTAGAAGGGCAGTTCTGGAATAATCAATTCCCTGAAAAAAATCTTCTTAAAACTGCTTTATAACCCAAAGTCTTGGGCCACATTACAAAGTGGCCTGATGTTTCAGTACTGACATCCTCCTCATGCCACTCAATTTCCAAAATTTAGGAGTCTTCTTTTGATGAGAAGGGTTCAGAAGATAGATGATTTTTCAGAGAATAACTACATAAGTGCACATTCTAGAAGCTGTGCAACATTCAATGGATACAGCCTGCATTGTAATGTACGGAAAAAAAATATTAATTAAAAAATAAAATAATGAGTAGCTTTATTCTGCCCTCATGCCTACAACTGAGGGAAGAGAAAAAAGACAAGGCTTTTTCTCCTTAAAATGTAATCAGTACCACACTCCCATTTATAAAATTTCTGCTTGAAATAAATTAAAATAAATCTCCTTGCTACTAACCAAAACCTTTCTGCATGCTTAAGTATCCCGGGAAGTTCACACTGGAAGCTGAGGACTCTGCTTCCCTGGGGGGGCAATTACTCAACACAGGGTGGTGCAGAACACCCTGGCTCTTGCCTTTAGGAGCAGATTGCAAAGCTACTGCACAACTCGCTCACTGCTGCTTCTTAGCCACTAGCACAGAAAGCTCTGAGAGAATTGCTTTCCCTTCTCATTGAGGAAAGGGTTTAGAAGTATTTCAGACGCACAGTTTCTGTTTTTCTGGGTCACTTTTGCTAGCGAACACTAGTGCATACAGTTTAGAAGTCTTTAATTGTAAAGCACATGGTCAAGTTACATCACTTGAATTAAGCTTTATAGTTTTGCACACTGTTTGCAAAACTGGTGCTGGTGTCTTTCATTTTCTACCCTGCTGGTTATTGCTGCTAGGCAGGCACAGCTAACAAGCATCACTCAATACCACAACAGGCAAAGGGCACAATTCTAAAGAAAAATATCAGTTAAATGCATGAAAAACTTTTACCGTGAGCATGATCAGCTATTGGAAAAGAGGCCACAGACGCTGAGAATTCTCCATCCTCGAGACAGGCAAAACTTAGCTGGACAAGGTCCTGAGCAACCCGCTGTAACCAGATATCCTTTGAGCAGGACAATAGATCAGATTAATTCCACGGGTCTTTTCCAGCCTACCTTGTGATTCTGTGACAACTAAAATTTGCCTGCTAGGCACCGTCAGCTGCCCTGAACACTTCTACCGCTACTGGGCACAAATCCCTTCTTCCCATACCCACACTTGAACTGGTCCCAGACAAACTAGGGGCCAACTTTAAACACTACAACTGTCAACATAGCAAACAGGCCAAAGAATTATTTTTACTGCACAACAGTAGCTGATAGGCTCCTCTGGAAAGAAATTGCTTTCGTGTTGCCCTATGCTCTGGTCGCACGGGTCCTTGCATGTGTGTTTGGACATTTGGAGCAGGAGTTCTTTCACTTCTGTGAAGCACCTGGGTGAACAAAGCTGGGATCTTGTGCTGAAATCACTCAATGTGACTGGAACTCAAATTACATGAAGCAACAAAAACACCCAGAAAAGGTGCAGACAGCGGTAATGAGAGACAGGGAGTTTTTCCTCAGCATAAAGCTTAAAGAAAAGCAAAGTTAAAAAGAAAAACTTGGTTCAAAATTTCCACCTACAAATTATAGCCAATCCCACCTGTCGTTCCTCTTCAAGACGTATTCTCTCCTCCTCTTTCCGCCTTTCCTCCTCTCTCTTTGACTCAAGTTTTTTCCGTTCTTCTCGCTCTGCTTCTTCAGCCTAAAGGAAAAAAAAAATCGCAAGCCAAGACTTGTTCTTCCTGAATATATATATGTAACTTTAAATTTCATATTGTAATACCGTGGGGGGTTTTCTTATTATCTTCCTGGATGTATGTTCAGATAGAATAAAGAAACAAACCAATTAAAAAAAGAAAAAAAAAAGTCATTACCAATTAACTTTTTCCCTAGATCCTTAGAATATTTAATATTGTGATAAGTTTATAAATTACCCCTCTGAAGGCTCTTTCACAATAATGCCTTTCAAGCTTGGTATGCACATATGAGCTTATTACTATAGTGATAGTATAAAACGCCCTGACACAATATTGCTTTTCTCCTCACTTGAAATTTAGTTGGAACGGCCTCAGGGGCCAGGGTGGGGGTAGCGAGCATGGGCACAATGCAACCTATGTAAACCTCTGCAAAAATCATTTAGATTTTATGGATTCAAATTTAAAAAAGCAGAACCTCATTTAAAAAGATAAAGTAATTGCACAGGCTTCTTCATTTTATTTTTATTTACTAAATGTAGCTGAAATACTGTTGCAAGGAGAGGGAAAAAAAATAGAGTGTTTAATGTACTGTTTACAGATTTTTTTTAATTGTTCTTCAGTCTCATATATATTTAAATTTGAACATAGTAAGACTATATTAAGACTGCAAGCCCAAGACATTCTTAGAGGATACGTGGCTTTGAGCATGTGAGGGCAAAAGGCCCAACCAATAAATTTATCTGTCTAAAAGGGAAAATAACAATCAGCATTTTTAAAAGGAAACAAAGGATTCCTTGCTCCACCAACCAGCGCTTGTCTAGCTTCATTCAATTTGGCTCAAATTTTCCACAAAAGAAAAAAAAATCCAGCCTAACTACGTAGAATGACTACGGAAAGTTATGACAAAATGGTTAAAGTACAGAGTGAGTGAGGAAAGGATCGTCATGGAAGGCTATATATAATCAGATTTGTATCAGCCACCCTGACAGAAGTCACGCTATTACAGTATAAAGCAGAGACATTTGCTCTGCATTTAGACCTCAGGCTACATGAAAATTCAAGATGGGATTTCCTGGCTTTATCTGGACCCTCTTCACATTAGAAACTTCAGTTGTTTTATGAAGCCACTCTTTTTTATGAGATGGGTCATGTCCACTTTGCACTTCAGGTCCTGTTATGCAAAGTCTGTCTCAGAGTTTTATCTACTTCTTGCTACTCCTTGCAAGCCCTTGTTCCGAGTTACAGAACAATATCAAGTTTGAAAAAGAGAAGTCTGATTACTAAAAGCATTTGAAGTATAACACTGCAGTCATCCATAAGGATACTTCAGAAAGAAAAACTGCAAAAAGTGTTTTGCTTCCCAGGTATTAATAGCAACTTGCTGGACAAAACTGAAAAATGAAACAGTATCTAAATGGGTAATTTTATACAAAGATTTAAGAAATGCAGTAACCGAAAAGCTACAGTGTGCTTGCTCTGTATGCTTGGACTGCTTTAAAGACCATGCTCCAAACAAAATATCACACGTTTTAGTGGAATACAAGGTCTGTTTTTCACCTTCTAAGGAAACAGTGAGCACCTCTAAACAGAGGTAAAACCATAAAGTTTTCCTGCTTTGATAGCATGTGCAAATCTACTCGGATCTCCCCATAGTTTTAGTTGAGGACTTGGCATTATAACAGTCCTCCCTGCATTAAATAATTTAAGTCCTTTCCTCCCCACCAAGAATCCCAGTGAGCACAACCAAAAGATGACAAGGGAGGGAACAACACATCCCCATCTGGGGATAAGGCACAAAAGACTGAATTAACATTTTCAGAACAAAAATGAAGCAGTTGTAATGACCACAAGGCTTTTGCCTCTCTGGAGTGTCAGTCATCACCTGCTCTTTGCTGACTGCTGCTGTTCAGGCTCTGCCTGGGGTTTTATACGTGGCAGGAAATGCTTACCTCTCGCTGCGCTTTTCTGGCTTGTTTCTCTTCTAACTTCCTCTGTTTCTTTGCTCCGATTTTCCCAGACACCTGAAGTTCTGGCACCTCCTCACCATCCTCTTCCTCTGCAAAGAGAGTTAAAGAGTGAAAAAAGAGATCTTTAAATCATCTATGAAGAGTTCACTTAGGAAACGGCACCCTTTCCAAAACAGAAATGGAGCACAGGAAAAGGAGACACAAGTACATTCTGGACAAGACCTAATAGATGGAAAAAAAATACAGGGAATTGCCAAAGCCACAAAGTAAAAGCAACATGGCAAACACACACTGCAGTGAGGTCAGAAATAAGAGTTTATTGGATCTTTTGAAGAAAAGCTTTCCATGAACATTTACTTGCTTTCCACAATTAAGAATATACTTTCTGTTTTCGTGTGCATATATATATACACACACACACACTCTGTTACTGCACTTTTACTAGTTAACATCCAGTGACAGAGACTGTCTTTCCAGTTACCCTTAACACAACAGACATTCTTTTTAGGACTGGGATGCAGAGGGGCACTGTTCATCCCCTAGTTCCAGCATAACTATACCTACCATTATACAGTCGACCATTAAGGGAAGAAAAAAACTCCCAACAAGTAAATCTTGGGCTTAATTTCTTTTAATATTCTTCAAAAGCACAACAAATTTACATGTCATTCACTGTTGTACAAGCTATTTGGTTGCTTCTAAAGATGATTTGTGCAGGCTTGAAATATGAAAGTATCATATGCTCAAATGATGTGCAAATATATGTACATCTTTTTTCACTGGGGGCTAAGAAAAAAGAGCTTTTAAAAACTGCTACCCTCACAATACAGTGTGAATCACTCTATTCACTAATCTAAATTAATCCTTGCTCCTACAACATAAATACTGTGGGATTGACTTTAACTCTCCAGGAGGGAGTGTTAAACCCCATCAGCCCCCTGAAACTGGCTGTGACATGGAGACCCATGCCTTCAAACTGGAATTTGAATCAGGACCACAGTGCAAGATCTTCACTATTGGGATCCCCCTGCATCATGTGAAATCATTTGTATTTTGAACACCAAAAGTGCTGCTATTCACAACCCTGACTTTACATCTACCTCCATAGGAGAAGTCAGCTGGATGAGAAGAGCATGGGCAACTCCTGCGATCCTTCCTGATATTCGGCTTTTATTTGAGGGGATTTATATATGTGATTTATATTGGAGAAGAGTACGCAGGACAAGTTTTTCTCAGAGCCTGTTAGGGAAGCATAAGGATGAACGATACTCCCCTTTCTTTTATACATAAAATTAGGTCTGAAACACTTCTGTTTTACTAATTCCAATACACAATACTACCGTATTAACCGATGGTTAAGCCACCGAGACACATCAACAGAAACAAATGCAATTGAGAGCTGTGTAGGTGGCTCTCAAACAGCTCAGCTGTTTTCAGGATATGGAAGTTAACATGAGACAGGCTTGTCAGCCTGGGCTGCAGAAAAAAAAAAAAAAAAAAAAAAAGCATCAATATCTGATTACTGAGATGATCAAAAGGGTTCCCCCTTCCTCCACCACAACAGCACAGTGGCTTCTATAATTTTACTGCACCTTAAGATATATATACATATATATATTTTAAATACTGAGTCAAGGGGAGTTCCAAACAAAACAGATGAGCAACCAAGCATTAGAAGTTCCTATTCCTCATTCACAGGTCAATACAAGGTTTATTCTTTAGATAATTATTTTTGGAGAACCACTATGATATAAAACGCTATATTTGAGGGACAGAGGTCCTCTCCACAAGTTTGCTCATGACACCAAACCAGGATGAGTAGTGATACCCCAGAGGGCTACGCTGCCATCCAGAGGGACCCATGCAGACTGGACAAATGCGTGCTGAGAAACCTCATGAAGTTCAACAAGGGCAAGTGCGAGGTCCTGCACCTGGGGAGGAATAACCCCAGACACCAGTACAGGCTGGGGACCGACCTTCTGCAGAGCAGCTCTGTTGAGAAGGACCTGGGCGTCATGGTGGACAACAAGTCGAGCACAAGGCAGCAGGGTGCCCTCGTGGCCAAGAAGGCCAAGGAGGTCCTGGGGTGCATTAAGAGGAGCGCCTCCAGCAGGTCGAGGGGGGGATCCTGCCCCTCTACTCAGCCCTGGTGAGGCCACATCTGGAGCACTGTGTGCAGTTCTGGGCCCCCCAGTACAAGAGGGATGT
>JAWLRI010000787.1:1083830-1096987 GCA_034781795.1 Crypturellus tataupa
ACATCTGCCCTGTGAGGAGAGGCTGAGGGAGCTGGGCCTGTTCAGCCTGGAGAAGAGAAGGCTGAGAGGGGACCTGAACAGTATACAAATACCTCAAGGCAGGGAGAGAGGAGGATGGGGCTGACCTCTTTTTAGTGGTGGCCAGTGATAGGACAAGAGGAAATGGCCACAAACTGAAACACCAAAAGTTCTACAGAAACTTAAGGAAAAACTTCTTTACAATGAGGGTGCCAGCGCCCTGGCACAGGCTGCCCAGAGAGGTTGTGGAGTCTCCTTCTCTGGAGATCTTTAAACCCTTCTAGAGGCCACCCTGTGCCCTGTGCTCTGGACAACCCTGCGTGTGCAGGGGGTTTGGACTAGATGATGGCCAAAGGTCCCTTCCAACCTTAACAATTCTCTGATATGACACTACTCGATCTGAATTCCTGAGTGCTTCTCAGATTTTATCTATATATTAAGAGTACCTGAGATAGGGGTCAGAGAGAAGTCTAGCAATTCCTTTAAACCATTTTTCCGTGCCTGGATCAAACGTGGTTTTGTTCAGTAATACTCTTCTTTCCTCTCCTTTGAAGTAGTTGGTGTGATCCCGTAGTCCCACTTCCTCAAAGCTTTTTCTGATGCTTGCAGTTATATACAACAAAAGAGACACACTGGTGGGTTTTTAAGCCCCTGATTCAGCAGATCATTAAAGGTTTACAATGTGTTCAATCCAGCTAAGCCACCATTTCCAGAGCTTGCAGAGTATTCCCACTAGGTTCCAGATCCAAGCACAACACAGCAGAAATGGTTTGACGCAGTGAAGGCTTTCACACCACTTTAACATCTCCTGCTTTGCACAAATGTGAGTTCTGCTCAGCTGGCCAGCTGAGAGGGAGCTTCAGGGCACTCCAGCTTCTCCTTAATGTTTTAAATGCATTGAGGGCTGGCAAGAGGTAGCAGAGTTAATGGTCCCGTGGGAGATATTTGAATTCCCTGAAATCTGCAGGATACATTTGAAAAACTTCTCCAAACATCAACAGAAAAGAAAATGTACTGAAGTACTGATGTTCTCTATCAGGATAGGAATTTACTGGATAGGATGCACGGACTCCAAAAGAAAGAGAAAGAACACATCTTATTTTTTGGTTGTCTTGAGACTTAGATCAGAGGGGCTTGGTGAAACTTGAAACCAAAGCAAATGCATTCCCACTGCATTTTCCCCATGAAAGGGGACACAAGTAGCACATGTGGTTGCTCATACAACCTTCTTCAGGCCCTGCAGGCTGTTTTATTTATGATTTACACAGCACCCAAGGAGCAGGAGAGGGGTGAAGGTGCCAGGCTCACTGTGGAGCAAACAGCTTGTGTTAGAAGAAAACATATGGTGGATTAACGCTGCAGCGATGCATGACATGACCAACTGGAAAGTAATTGGTCCAACACATGGAAAGGTGTGGGCTTCCGTGGGTAACAGAGCTCTGCAGTGGGGTACAGTCATAACAAACTTATTCTTTTAAATAAAACTATTGGGTAGCTCTATGAGACATCAGTCTATTGATCCGTAGACACAAAATCGGCCTACACCTAGGACAGAAAAAGGACACTAAACACAGGACACGAGGCCCTTTGAGAAGCAGTCAAACCACTCACAGCTCTTTCCCGAATACATACGGCACAACGGAGAAACCGCACACACCTACCTCCTCTACACACCATCTGTGCTCGAAATGTCTCAAGGGCAGACACACACTGTGGATACCTTGATAACACTAATGTCACTTTCTATATGAGTAGTGGCAAGTCAAAATTAACTTTTGATTCACTAGTTAGGATATTAGTAGTCATGGAGACAAAGTTTAACTGCACTAGAAAGGTTTTCCTACTGATTAAGCTTTACACTTATTTCAATTACTACGTGCATATAGTGCTATCACCACCTGTTTCACAAGAACACTCAAGGACCACATAAGTGTTTATTAATTTCCCAGCCCTTCCAGTACATCGGAGTACGTGGAGATGTAAAGTTACATCAGAGGCAGATTGACTGCTCAGGAAAAAATGATGCCTCTTACTGCAATAAAACACATTCTTCCCATTAAGTTCTACACAACATTCATTACTAAGTGCATGTCTAAAATTACTACTTTGAGTATTTTTTTTAAAACATACACAGAACATTCAGGCAAGAGCTCTCCAGATCTTGCAAGTTATGAACACTAGATGCTACATAAAGCATTAGATGCTACATAAACCAACACTGGACATTTTAGCATGCCCAATTATATTCTTTGAGCTTCTAGAACCTTTCTTTTGGTTTTGTGCCATCTTCAACAGTAATTCATACACGGAAAACAATATTCTGATCTCCAAACTGTGCCAAACAAAAAAGAAAGGAACTTGCAATTTAATTTATAGTGGACTTGTAAAATAAAATATGATAAGAGTATTTTAGAAGCTAGATGCTACTCTGGGTAGTACTAAGCACCCTGCCAAAAGCTGCCGGTTTTATCATTACCAATTCTACGGAAATAAAGTCATTTAAATTTAACCCAGTTTTCGCTGTACTGCACCTGCTGCTGAGATGCACCAGGGGTAACAGCTCATAGAGGAGATTGAGATATTTAACATTTTTGAGTCATACTTCTACCAAAAGCAGCAAAGCTACAGCTTGCTCCAGCTACCAATGAAAGCTGTGGACCAAACCAGATTATTTCTTTAATGCATTTATTTTTATTTATTTAATGCATTTATTTTTATTTGCATGCAGGATGTAGAAGTGATCCCCTTTCAAAAATAAGCCCTTGAAGCTTTTCCCCAGGATCATGCACAAGTCTGCTTGGGTTGCTCAGGCATTTCCTTCTCTCATGCCATTTCTGTTTGCTTCTTTCTCAGGCTAGCTCAGCCTCACCCACAATACCCACCAAAACTTCCACCCACAGGGCTGCCCAGTGGTCTCTGTTTTGCTTGATGGTTTGGAGATTGCTATCAGTTCTTAGAGAAGGTTGTTTCTTTCTAACTGCTCTAAATCACAGTGCAGTGACACCCACCAGTTTCACCAGAAAAGTATGCTCTTTTTCCCTCCCTGGACAACAGTAAGTTTTAGGTCTAATGTGTATCTCACGGTAACGGAAAATCTGGAATGAAAAATCTGTGTTGCATTCGGCAGCTGCCTGGACAACCCTGGATAAGGCACTTCCCATGTGACTGTCTGCTTCTTTCCCCTTGCAAATTCTTTGTATTATAGGAAGATGGGTTCTCCCATGACATATTTGTACAAAGTGCCTATTTGAAATCAGGTATAACAGTTCTTCAAGCAACGAAGAATTTTCCTCAGATCACCATCCTCATTACTCTTACTGCAGGAGGATCAAGAGAACCCAGCCATACTTGCTGTTTGAAGTTCCTTTAAGTTTCTTGATATGAATTTACAGCTCACAAAGCTTTAGGCAAAAACTGGGCTGAGTAACTTTCTGCTTAAAAAGGCAGAAAAAAATGAAGCATGAGGAGAAGTACCTGCTCTCTCCAGTGCTCAGGGCACAGTGAGCAACTCTGGAAGTACAAGCTCCATCTGAGGATTGGACAACCGCTTTTTCTGTAAACAACCAGCAACAAATAAAAGCTCTTGACAAGCCTCCTTATAGACATCCACAGATGGAGTCCAAGCGGATGGACTAACTCAGAGTATCAGTCAGGCAAAAACAAGGGCTGACAGTGACCTCCACAGTGAGCACAGGAGAAGGGTCTGGAATTGGAAAATAGCTAATGTTATTTACTGATAGTTCTCCATGCTACGAACTATCCAGAACCTGACTCCAATTTGTCCCTTTCTCCTCCTTCCACTGCTCAGTTTGGCTTCTCCTACCCCAAAGGATTTATGTCCCAAATCCACACACATTCATGCCTTACAGTAAGTTGATTTGTCTTTGCTGTAGCTAACTCCACAAAGCCACTTCTGTCCAGGCTGGATTTGAATTACGATCCAACAGAGCTGAGTCTGCCAGCTGGAATATCAGAAGCAACCTAAAGAGTTGCACAGAGCTCTTATTCCAGACCCATTTCCCATTCGAAGATGGGCAAACATCTTCCGAGGAAGACAGACTGGAACAGTTCCCTCAGTTGCACAGGACTGCATGAAAGACAGCAGTGAAATGACAAGGATTAAGATGGGCTACATCGACCACACACAGAGAATCACAGAATGGTTGAGGTTGGAAGGTTCTAGTAGGGACATCTAGAGCACATGGCACGGGGTGACATCCAGGCTGGTTTGGAAGATCTCCAAAGAAGGACCAACCAAACACGTTTTCCTAAGCTGGCCTGGAAGTCATGTCAGCGGAACACATCTCGGTGGTCTCACTCATTTTGAGAAACACTTTGTCACCAGAGCAAAATATGTTCCCAGCAAACTTTGGTCATAGCAGTCTATTATTAGGTGTTGATACTCTCATAAGAGATGACCTCCTTTGAGTACTCAACTAACCACTGAAAAACATTACTCAGCCAAACCAAGCCAGTGTAGGCACCTGCCTAGCAAGCCTGCCCCCACAACTCAGCACAGTGCAGCACAGCCCACATGGAACCCATGAACAAGGAACCTAAATTTGCACTGTGGGTTACAGCTGTATGAAGAAACCTGAGGTATTTAGTGCTTTGACCTTTATTTTTTTGTCTTTGGCAATTTGCAAACAGTTCAGATGCTCTGCCCCACCCTACCCGAGCTATAGGAAGAAATTACAGCTTCATTTAGCTCCGCTTGCTAAATGGCGATTTGAATCTTCAGAACAACCATTTTCTATCTTTGCTTACGCTAAATGTCTCCCCCTTCCCCACACTTCAAGTAAGAAAGATTTAAGATTTCAATTAGATGACTCTGAGCACTTGCAAAGATGAAAATTTTAGCTGACTATACAAAAAAAAAAAAAAAAAAAGCAACTAAAAGCTACCAAGAATTCTGTTTTAAGAGCCATAGAGTTACTTTCAATACAGACACATAGAAAAACTTAGCACAGGCAACAGAAGCTATGGGCTACTAATTTTATCTTTGAAGATTTTTCATTCTGGAATTGAAATCTGATTGTTAGATGGAAAAAAGAAAACCCTCATGTTAACCACAACTACAAAGCCTGCAAGAGTTACCGTGAGCCTGTTTCCTCAAGTCAGCAGAACTGACTCTTGGCAGGCAGAATAAATTAGTGATAATATATTTAATCACGTCTGGAGGGGCTGATCCCAAGTAATGTGTCCATCAATCATTCTGTAGCTCTGCACTTGGGAGCTAGAAACAGATGCTTCTCTCCAAAGCCCACTCGTGGTGTTGTGGTCTTATTGCTGTGTACCAGTTACTCTCGCACTTGGAAAGACCATCCCAGAGTATAGGAGTGAAAAAGCAACACATAAAAGCACAAAAACCAAAACAGAAGAGAGCAAGAAGTTGTCTCTACTTGAAAAAAAAAGAAATATCATCCCAAAAAAACTTCATGTAAGAACAACAGGACTGTATCTGACGTACAGTAAGCAGCAAAAGAATTATTTATAAATCCTAATGCATGGATTCTTCCACTGCTACAGTCACAAATTAAGATAAGAGGTCTGTTTTGACAACTTCACTTTGGTCCCTTGGCATTCATACTTTTGAACTCTGTAATCTAAAGGGAAAAGATTTTTATATTTCATTTTCTTTCCAAGATGTTCTCACATGAAAATTAATAACCAAAGTTGAAAAGTTCAGGCCCGTCAATTTTCCATTTGAGAAACTGTTGAACATAATTAGCCTGGATAGCACATTTTCCTGCCAATGAGAGCACAAAATGCCTTCTACCAGCTTCAAGTCAAGAAAAGCTGGGAAAGAACAATCATCCTCAAATGAAGACATCACTATCTCTTAACAACTGCAGACCAAAGTCATCACGTTGATCTCCACTGCAAACTCCAGTGCAGCAAGGTTCACTTTTATCTATACTTGAATATGAGCCCTGAACGCCTAACCTATGATCTGGGAGTGAGAGAAATCCAGTTAGGAGAATCACGCTGGTATCATCTTTGAAGAGTAATAGAGATAACAAGGTGTGAAGTTTCACCAGAGCAGGCAGTGGATGCAGTGGGGCTTATGGGTGTGGAAAGAAGTTACTTATTACCATTTTCATGTCTGTTACCACACCATAAAAGTGTAGTGATGAACTGTAGGTTCAGGATAGGAACAGAGGACTCATTAGCAGCAACCTGTTGCTGGAGGACAAGATGCTGCAGCCTCTGTGGTGACCCCACTGCTGCTGTCTCTGTGCTAATCAGACTTGATTTTAGTCAATACCTGGACTGCTTCTCAAAAAAGGAAGACTCTGAGTGTTGTGGAGAAATACAGTGGGGAATTAGTGCTTCCCATCACTTTACAAAAAAAACCCAGCACTTCATTACAGCTTTACATATGAACTCAATCAAATGTTACCTTCATCCCAGTCTTCCACCTGCTGTGCTCTCCTCTGGGCCATCATCCGATTCCCCAGGTTCCTCCGGCGTCTGGGCATCCCATCCCCTCGGTCTTCAGCCTGGGGCCGAGCTCTGGCCACGGGTGCCGCCGCTGCTGCTGCCACATTTTGCTGCTGTTCATCGTCAGCTGCAGAAGGGAAACATATTCAGTAAGAAACTGCCATCCCTGCTCTGCTGCAGCGGTCACTTTGCCAGGCAACTTGTGCAATCAGAAGTACATTACTAGGGTGATTTTCCAAATTAGAATGTGTATCCTCATCCTCACAGTTTTTTTTTTTTTCCCTCTCTGCCCTGTATGGCTACAGTTATAAGCAGCAGGTTGCTCTCCAGTGATCAAGCATCTTGCTCTGGTACCTTCCCGTCTATGCAGAGCACTTTGTGCAATGTTTCATCCTGACAGCACTTGCTTTTGTGACCGAGTATTGATCACTTCAAAGAATACAGCATATAGCATTATGCTTTTATTTACTGAACATTTCTGCACTTCATCTGATATGACAGAGCCCTTGCACTTAAAAAAAAGCAAGCAAAAACCCAGAACTGTCCAAAAATTGCCCTTACCCAATGCAGATTGGGTTTTTTTGAACTAGAAAATATTTTCCTTTTTCCAGTGAGACTGACAGTCCAGGCAATTCTGAGTTAGCAAAAGGCAGGAGCCCAGGAATATTTTTATTCCCTGCTAAAGCAATCAGATTTCTACCTTTTTTTTTTTAATTTTTTTTTTTGTTTGTTTTGTACGTATAGAGTTTGGTAGAACACAAACTTGGGAGCACACGCTTTGGAAGAGAGCGTGTAAATCTTTATACCTGAAATAAAACCTGAACAACAAATAAGGGCTACATTATGCCTTGCATACATCCAACATAACGCTATTCTACCATGCTGATTTAAACTGTGTTTTTCCCCCTACACACATGTACAGAAGGCAAATACTAGGGAAGAACAGACTGCCAAAGGAATCTGACTTTTGCATCACACTACAAAGTTGTGCATAGTTACCAGCTGAGCTCTACAAATGAGGAATATCACGACAGAGGAGCACCCAGGAGACGACTTGGGAGAAAACTACTGCCTGATGGGCTCACTGAGGAAGTTTTCCACAGAACCACACGGAAAGTTTCCCTCTGAGACCTCCACGCTTCTACCACTATTATGATAGCTCTGCTGCAACAATCAGATAAGGAAAAGGCACCATCAGCCTTAATATCTGCTTTGCATACTCCTCTGATAAGCGTAACTGATATTTGTGTACGTTGTTACCTGCTCAATCCTACAAAATGTTAATTGTCACGACCTTAATGCAACTAACCATTCAAATGGTCTCATAGAAAGCAATGGAACTGCTAATGTATTTTAACTTGGACACAAATGCTTGTCCGTTGCTGGATTATATTTCTGTGATCCAAGAGGAGCACAGAAAGCTCTCCCCGCTGCACCAAGTTTCCAGCATCCTCTGATCCAACCAATTCCTTTCTAAAAAAAGTTACTGTTCAAATATCCAAGATGTGAAAACAAGATTCATTATCACTACATCTATATGATGATCAAAGGTGTGCTCACAGCTCATCTCTGTATATCCGAACTAGCTTCAAAGCAGCCAACTTTGGTGCCAATAATACAGCTGCAACAGCATCGAGCTCAGCATAAACTGCAAACCAGGGTGATCTGGAGAAGTATTTGGCCATCAAAACCATTTTACCAGTTCAGGATTTCTGCAATGCTGCCGTTAGCAGCACGCAGAGAAGCTCCCAGCACAGACAACACACTGTGACATTCTGAGTTGAGTCACTGCAGTATCGCCCTGCCGTTACGCTCCTGTTCTTATCCACTCCCTTTGGTCTCTGGACCAAGAAGTCCACAATATATTACGGAATGCGGGCTCTAGAGATCACATCATTCTGCTGCTTCTTCAGGACTTGCCGAGCCTGATTTTCGGTGCTATAAAACAATGAGGGAAATGTTATGCCTCAAAGGCAGCGTGGCAGATCATTTACTTGGGACACTGTTAAATGTCTGAAATGCTCTGGGGCAGTCTGCAAAAAAGATGTTTAAGTGCAGTATTTCTTAAACTACCTTACAGTTCAGAACTTATCATCCTTCTATTCAAAAGCTTCAACACACTCATGCCAACAACTTTCCAAGCTGGTCCTGCACAGCATGTATCAGCTGTGCAGCTCAAACACTCATTCATCCTTGTTTTGGTTCCCATCTTACTGCAAAGTGGAGACCATTTTGCACTTCCTGAAAGAGGAATGTATTTATAAGTTACAAATTCATTTCAAATCAAGGTGCTTAACTCTCCTGGAGGCAAATATGTGAGCCAGTCATTTTTTTAAAAAAAATCTTAATTTTCTCCAGAAGACTGTAATTCCCCAAAGTTGACTAATATTAAAGTGAGCTCAGATAGAACAAAACCTGCCCAAACTGCCTCATCACAGCAAAATGCACAAGGTAGTTGTCAAACAGCACTTGTTTTTTCACATCTCCAAAACTCTGTCACTCTGCACACAATAAGACATCTACATTTTGGATTTTCATCTAGTAGATATCCCACTTTAATCCATCTGTTTTTCCTCTGCCTTTCCATTCGCAGGGAATTCAACTGGACAATAGTTTGAAAAACGGGAATATCAGTCCTTAAACTTCCCCCATCCTTCACAGGGTGGAGGAAAAAAAAAAAAAGGTTATTTTTCTCCCTAACACGCTTGTACCTGGTTTGTTCTTCAGGGTTCAAATATCTGCCTATTGGACTCAGAAAACATCTGTTTCTTCCAGAATCTACCAAGTTTGCTGTATTCTCTTTCCTGCCCCTCTGGAGTCATTGCAGACCCACGAGAATCACACACACAGAATCAGAGGAGTGAGACTGATGGTATCAAACGCCACAGGGAAAAAAAAATCACTTTAAAACCTTGCTCTTAAATAAAAAAAAGTGCTCACTCATATCCTTGGAAATGAATGGGCCATCAGATTTGAGGCCAAGATTAATTTTCTCTCAGGTCAGAGCCTGTGGGTATTTTTTTGAGCTCCTCCTGCTGCGCAGGGTGCGGTTCGGTCGCCGTGATTATCTGGACACATCTCAGCCTGCAGCTTCCTGTGACCACAGAGGTCTCAGGCGCGTCTAGCGTGTCCCTTAGTCACACCAGGGCTGACACACTTCAATTAGCTGTGAGACAGAGCCACCTGAGTGAAACTTAATGACCAACATTATACAGGTCAGACCAGATGAGCCATTCCCGTCTGATGGTTTGCACAGTGCTGAGACAGAGAAGTTGCATTAAATAAAGTCCTAAGTTAACAGACCATATGAGTGGGAAAAAAAATGATGTCAGAAAAATTAACATAGCTTGAAAGCATGGGTTAGTTTTTATTAAAAGCATCAGATACTCCAGGTGATGACTCAGCCTTTCAAAAAAATCAGGGAATAGCTCACTTCAGAAGACAGTAGGTTTACTGATGTGCTGAGCAGCTCGTCTCTCCATTTGCAGAGGGAAAAAAAAAATCAGCACAGTGCAGAGGCAGTAATTGAGATTATTTCATCTGCCTTGTCAGTCACAGCACAGCAACAACTGTGAGACTGTCACTGTCACTTTATCCTGATATAAGTCTATGCTGATGCAAGAAATAGCAAAAAAATCCTACGGGAAGCAGAACAGTTTCCGAAGCAGGATGTGAAGCTTTACCTTGAGATCATTATAAAGAATGCTGAGAAATCTCTCAGAGCGCAGGGTCCTTAGGAGCTAGTTTTACATTCTCAGGTAGAACTTTATTCCTTTACGAAGCTCTGCAGAATTCCACTTCCTCAGAGCAAACAGTGGTTACTTATCAACCAATACCTTGCTAATCATGGCGCCCTGCCTTCAGTTACATTAAATGAGCAACCCCAGCAGTGTAATCCCAGGCTGGCAAGTTTGGAGGCTTTCCTACTAACCAGGCTGCTCGGTTGTTAACTCCCTTGCTCTGCACCATGCAGCACAAAGAGCTCCACCTGCTGCACTTTGCGGATTATGGGCACTTCCCACCACACTTCCCGCAGCATCCAGCATCTTCCACCTTCACACTGACACAGCCCGTGAAATCCAAGGAGATATCCAAAGGGGACAGGCAGAAATATGCTCGGCTTTGCTGAGGAAGCACTTGTGCCTGGTCCAGCTTATCCTATCAGGCCATGTTCACAAAGACCACAGCCATACACAACTGATGGATATGCCATCTCTTTATAAAAACCAGAAATGCTACTTCTTTTTTTTTCCTATTCTCAGGAGAACATGCCCAGACATGATCCTGCTGAAAACACCCTGCTGCTTGAAATGACCTTTTAAAGGAAATACAAAGTTACGGTGTTTGCCCCTTATGAATTTTAACTTCCTTCATTACTTAAAGCCACAAGATCTTCAACTTTTTCAAACAGCAGCTCCCTCATTCAGAGCATACACAGTTTTGATTCCTCCTCTTGGATTCACAAATGAAAAGGTGAGAGAGGAGGGTCTCAATCCTGCAACAGCAACCATCACTTCTACAGATCAAATTTCCCTGCATTAAAGTTCTTTCCATGTTAGTGGCATGAATTTACTAGCGGATTTGTACCATTTCCATCTTCTGGGTAAGAAAAAAGGCACAGGAAAGCAAATTCCTGATTGAGGCTGATTTTTGCAGCTATTAAACACAAAAAAGCCTCAGGGTTTTTGAAAAATAGTTTGTCATGTAAGGAGAACAAAATCACTGACACAGACTGAAACTCTGTAAAGGACTTTGTATGACAGTAGTCAATATATTAAGGTAACAAGTTATCTCAGCTTAGTCAAGAAAAGAAAGACTATTTACTTCAGTAACTACTGAACTAGTTTTCTACTAGTAAACTACTAGTTTACTAATTATTTTAGTTACTACTACAAAGACTTCAAAACAACTGAGTTAATCCTGAATATAAACTCATTTTAACTAAATGGCTCAAAAATAGCATTAAGCCTTTTTGAGCACTCCTATTATTTAAAACAAATGCTTGGGTTTCCATGTAGTTAGAACCTCATGCATCTTAAAAACACAGACAAAAAATACCTCAGGCCCATAGCTCCTCATTATTCCAAGCCATGCAAATAAAACTTGTAATATTCCTGCAACAGCCTCATTTCTCTAGGATATGCATTACCTAGTACTATCAACAACACAAGCCTAAGAAGTTAATGAACTAATGAAACTTCATCAGCTTCTAAGTTGTTCAGAAAAAAAGAGTATGCACAAATCTAAACAATAAAAGGTCTCAAATTGTTGGGGAAAAAAAAAATCACATACTGCTGAACTTTTACCAGCAAAAAATAATTTTAACAAGGTCCTCATGCATGGTATGACTGTGCACTGGTATGACTGTGTTTATACTAGGGTGTTTTTATAGAAAAATTATCAAAGGGATCCTCTCTCCCAAGACTCCCCTTCTAACTCCTGCAACTTGTGCTGCAATATTGACAGAAGCTTCCGTGGTTACTGAGGCCAAACAACCCAAATCAGAGCCTATGCAGCTAAACAACCTCCTCACTTTCATTCTGGAAATATAACAACGCAGATAAGATGACAGCTGCATCTGCCTCCTTCCCATGACCACTGAAACAAGGTAATTTTGCGGAGGGTTTCACGCTGCCGGCCAGCAGCGAAACACTCACCGTGGGGGAAGAGACGGCCGCCTGCAAATGCTGCATCATCTACCCATTCCCGCGCAGGGCTACGCAACACGGTGCCTCCAAACACTCCTGCCGGCGCCTGCAGCAGTCGCTGGCCCTTGGCGGGCGGAAAAGCAGAAGCGCCAAGAGGGAAATTTCTGCGGAGTTCGTCTAATGGAGGCCGGCGGCGAGAGGAGAGGGCAGCCCTGCTGTGCAGCCCTCAGGTGTAACACGAGTGCCGTGAGCGCTGCCCGTAACCCTACCCGCTCGCCAAGGTCTTTGGGGGAAAACTAGAGGATTAACTTAAAAACTAATTATGAAACCATCCTTTAAGATGGAAATGCAGGATGAACGTGGGCAAGGCTGCTCGCACAAGCAATGCTGCCATCTCCGAGCCCGTTCGAGTGCCCTGCAGCTGCTGTGGAACTGCCCTGAGCAGGTCTGGTGAGACTGAGAGCACTGTCCTTCGCAGATCCATTTGGGGGAAAATGCAGCGATTTAGGGACACAAAGTACATAAGATGCCTTAAATCCCCCCACACACCTCTTTGGAAAACTAACCAGGAGTGCGGGAACCCCCCTGGGAAACATCTTCCCGGGAATGCCGTGGGAACTCTTTCCTCCCCGGCTCCCATCGGGTGACACGAGTTGTGTCAGGCCTCAGCGGCAGGTTCCCTCTCAGGGGGGATAAGAACGGGGTGCAGCTTCAGGCTCCCCTTCCATAGCGGCTCCTCCTCAATAACCCCCTTCCCCCAGGGTCTCCCTGGACGCCCTCCCCCGCAACTCCCCCCAACCAGACCCGCTTGAGCGCAGGGGCGGACCCGACCGAGCACCGCCGCCCCCAAACCCGGGACGGGGCGGAGAGGAGGGCCGCAGCGGCGGAGGGAGGAGGTTCCCCCGGACCCACCTGCCCTGGCCTGGCCCCGCAGGCGGGCGCCGAAGAAGCGGCGCGCGACGAGGAGCGCGGCGGCCGCGAGCAGCAGCGCCGCGTCCATCCCCGCCCCCGCCGCCTCACGGGCCCGCGGCGGGCGGCACCCACCCC
>JAWLRI010000787.1:1097087-1145079 GCA_034781795.1 Crypturellus tataupa
ATTCGGATAGGAATGGATAGGAGAGGTAGGAGGAAGGGCGTAGCAAGGTAAGTGCTTTACATTTGTGAGGGGGGTGGGAAGAAATACATATAGATAGGAAAGGGGTGGGTGGACTGCGGATGGGGTGCAGTTAGTTGCTGAGGAGCAGGTGGTCCCGGAGGAGCTTTCTGAAAGTGGGTAGTGTGGGGGCAGTCCGGATGTTGGTTGGGAGTTTGTTCCAGGTTCTGGGGGCCCAGTGTGTGAAGGCCTGGTTTTTGGTGCGGGTCACTTTGCAGTGTGGGATTTGGAGTGTGAGCTGGCTTGCTTGTCTGGTGTTGTGTGTGTTGAGGGGTTTGATTTTCTGGTGTAGGTAGGTGGGGGTTTTATCATGGATGGCTTTGTAAACTATGGTCATACCTTTGAGGGTGACTCTGCTGGGGACAGTGAGACAATTGAGTTGCTTTAGGGTGGGGGTGATGTGGCTGTATTTCAGGAGTTTCATGACAAGTCTGGCGGCTATGTTTTGTATGGATTGCAGGGGTGCGAGGGCGGAGGTTGGGAGGCCTGTGAGGACTGAGTTGGCGTAATCTAGCCTGGAGAGGACGAGTGCTTGTGTGGCAATCTGCAGGTCTTTCTGGGGGAGGATGTGGGTCAGTTTGCGGAGTAGGTGGAGCTGGAGGTTGCAGGTTTTGGCTGTGTTGGCTATGTGTTTGGTGAAGGAGAGATGGGGGTCAATGGTGATGCCCAGAGATTTGACTGGTGTGGATAGAGAGATGTTGGGGGAGATGGTGGCGAGTTCTTGGGTCCACGGGGTGAGGTCGGGTTTGAGTCTGGGAGGGCAGATGAGGAGGAATTCAGTTTTTGTGGGGTTCAGTTTAAGGAAGTAACTGGACATCCAGTTGGCGATGGTGGCCATGCAGGATTTGAGGGTGTGGAGCTCAGAGGGGGCGGAGATCCTGAAGTAAATTTGGGTGTCGTCTGCGTATTGGTGGAAATTGACGTTGTGGGGGAGGAGGGCTTCAGCGAGAGATTTAACGTAGAGGTTGAAGAGGAGGGGGGAGAGGGAGGAGCCTTGGGGGACTCCGTGGCATACGTTGGTGGGGTAGATCTGTGGGGTGGCATGGAGATGAAGTGGGTGTGGTTGGTGAGGAAGGAGGTGAACCAATCGAGGACCTTTCCAGAAAGGTTCATCCTGTGCTTGAGGATGTCGATTAGTATGGTGTGGTCGATGGTGTCGAAGGCTGCGGAGAGGTCGAGGAGGACTAGGAGGGCTGTGTTCCCTTTGTCGGTAATACTGTGTATGTTGTCTAGGATGTTCATGGTGGCGGTCTCTGTGCTGTGTGCGGGGCGGCTGCGCGAGCCCCGAGCCGGCCCGCTCCACGCGGAGAATTCAATTCCTACCAAGCTTAAGTCACAACTCTGGGTAATTTAAACCTCCTAGGTCGGTGTGTGGATGTGTAACGAAGCCGGAGTTTCAGCCTGGCTCCGTTTCAGCCTGGCTTCCTAGTGTGGCCCGAGCTGAATTAAATCGGTCATTTAAATAGGAATTCTTTCCCCATGCTAACCTTGAGCTGGGTGCTAGTTGGGAAGTATAGTAAGATGGCTTATTTTGGTAAAAATGAAACCAAACTTTTATAAATATATATATATAAATATATATATATAATCAGATTCACAAGCTGGCTTGGTTTAGTCATTGCCAGTGCAAGGTAGGCAGCCTGCAGCTATAGATCAATAACTGAGTTGGTGTAATGCTGATGTCCATCCAAATGGAGGATCTGCCTCCTGCCACCTAAATGCTCTGTGAGCTTGGAAATCATCATTTTTATTTATTGCTTTTTTTTTAAGTCAGATCCGAGCAAGTGTCAGCACAAAAGTTGCTCACACGAACTTGCCGCTGGAGGTGGAAAACAGCCCCCAGCTCCCTCCCTGTTGGGTATCTGCCCTGAGATCTGAAACCGTTTGCAGGGCTCAGCCCCAGTCCCTGTGTGAGAGGAGGAACTTTAATCTTCACTGGTTTGGGCTTGCTCTGTGGTTTTAAAGTTCTGGCAGATCTTGCCTTGGGGATTCCTTTAGTGTGGCCATTTAGAGGATTGTTCTTGGGAGCGTTTTTTTTTTTTTTTTTTTCTTCCTAGTAAAATGTTTTAATAAAAATGGAAATTGAGGTTTATATTGTGTTCAACATCCCTCTTTGCTCTACAAGTAGCTGTGAAACTGGCTCCCCCATCAGGCTTGTATTCAAAGCCTTAAATATGTTGTGCAGTGGTGCTTTGGACTAATTAGACATTGGAAAGTAATTAAGGATTTATCTTCGCTAATTAGTTGTTGCTGTGGACTGCACGACTGTCTTTGCTCCAGTCATCATGAACTTGAGACAAATTCAGATGTTTCTGCCACAGAGGAACTGGTTTTTAGAAAGAAAACTATGAACTGAAACTTCATGCTGCGTCAAGGTATATACATTTCAGACAATGAATTTTGTACTGTGTAATAGTGGGGGTGGTTTTAAAGTAAAACTCCGTATGAAAGGAAAATATATTTTTTTCCTCACATTTTTGGCTTTAGATTTGAAAATTTGTGACTGATCTGGTGGTGAAAAGCAACGTATTAAGTTATTTTATCCGAGCTAATAGCTCTCAGATCCTGTTTTGTCATCATCCAACTAATTAGATTTGTCTGCAGCCAGTGCTTATTGGTGCAAGAGTTTTATTTGCTTGCACAGTCCCTGCAGCCTTAAATAATGTCATTAAGGCAATGTTCGTGATGTAATGTCATCCAGCCTTCTCTGGGTGGCTGAGGAAGAATCTTAGTTTTCCCTGTAGGTGTCAGCATTATGCCACGTAGGAACGGCTTAAAATCTGGTGGAGATTAACCACAGAGCACGAGATACTCCGTTCAGTTCGGTTGTGACACCTGGGTCTTCTTTAGAAACATGACATGTCTTTTAATATTTTACATCCCATGAGCTCTATTTGTCAGGTACTTTTTAATGTTTTTCCTAATTTAGATCTGGAGAAATCCTCTGGTTTCTTTAATTGACCAAGTAGATTTCAAAGAATTTTGAAGTTGACTTGCTGCCAAGAAACTGGGAAAAGGTATGTGATATGATAGGGTTACTTGTGGCTTGGATGAGAGGTGGATACTACCAGAATTTAAGAGAAGAATCTTTTGGAGAATAAATTATCACATTTGGTCTTAGAAATTTTGCCGTACAGTGGGATCGTAGTAGTTCAAGATTTGCAAGCTTAGGCGATTCCCCCAGCTCACTGAGGAAGCAGTGGCTAAACCTGATTTTTTGTGTGTGTGTGTAAATACGTGGCCTTTCAATTTAATTTTATTTTGACAAAAAGGCAAGCAGCACATTTTCCCTGCAAAAAACAAACAAACCAACAAAAATACTCGGTGTATTTAGGAATCATTTACTAGAGTGAGCGATCACCACCTTGCTGCAGTAGCCATCCCATTAATCCAGCAGGCGATGCAGTCCAGGAGCGCGTGATTCAGTAGGTGTGCAGTGGCGCCATGTATTGATGTCCGGTAATGAGCCTCTAAGTGGAGGCAATTCAGCTTCATCTGTGCTAATAAACTAAGTGCATCCAGGAACTAAATGAATCCCGGGTCCTTTGGCCAACTGGCACAAAACGGCCCTTTTCCAGGCTTGTCAACTGCCTTGCCTTCCCAGAGAGGGTGGCTGGATGTGAGCTGCCTCTCGGGAGCTGTTCTTGGACTGTTCTGTGCCTGAGCCATGCTGGGAATTATCTACGAAAACGTGAATTGGCACGGCCCAGATTCATTCCAGGGAACTTTCTAATAAATTACCCACAGGGATAATTATTTTCCAGGGCTTGGGCATGTCTGAATTTACAGTGTAGATGTGACCTTCCTGTAATAGAATAGATTTACTGGATGGATTAAGGCAAGTGCTGTGTCCACCTGTTCCCTGCCGCTTGGATGTGTGCCTCATTCCCCCAAATTTTGATCTATAAGGATGCTAATGAACAGCAGTTTTTCTGGACCCACTTCTTCATGCCAGTAGGTGCAAAAGGTGCTCAGCACCTCACAGGAAGTTTTAGGATCTGTGTGTGTTGCTGAAGACATTACACTTCAGGGGCCAATTGGTCAGGGCTCTGCCTCCTGAGGAGAGCTGCAGTTTGGGTTTTCCTTCTGTTTGTCCTCAGTGTATTTGGAGTGCTGCCAAATCCAAGCAGAACTTGGTGGTCCTGCCATGGTTCGGCTGAACAAAGCACTATTGGAAGTTAGAATATGTAGGGAGAATATCATGTTTATCTTACTTTTCTTCACCCTGAGGAACTGGGGTGATCACAGTTACAAGCTGTAAAATAGCAGTGACTCTTTTGACCTTAAAAGCCGAGGGAAGATCTGAAACAACAAATGCCAGCAGAGTAAAGAATCTATGAGAAATCCAGTGAGGGCACAGATTTCCTTGAGTGGATCTTCAGGAATACTTGGAGGTAGAGACTGCTGTGCTAATGGGGAACTAAAGGAAAAATAATGCAGAAGTGAAGTCACTAAGATTAAAATTCGGGTGCTGTCTTCCTGCATAGCCCCAGAGGTGGTGATTTACCCCTGAGGCCCAGCAGACAGGGTGCTAGGTTAGGACTCCGGGTGCTGCAAGAACAGCGTGGGTGAGAAGTGATTCACAGGAGTTTCCTGATGTGTGCCGAGGCAAACCCAAAACCTTTCAAAGGCTCTTTGATGGACACTGAAACCCTGCAAAATACATGCATTTGTGTGTCCTGCTCCTCAGGATGTCTGATTTCATGCAGGGACTGTCCCTAGTTCACACACAAACTGCCTGCCTGGTCTAGTCCAGGTGACTGCGGCTGTATCCGAGCATGTATGTGAGTGTGTTTCTAAAACTTGATCAGCATTGTTTTCTTCATTTCTTTTGACTGTAAATTGCAGTGATTCCTAATCAAAGTTTCTTGGAAAAGGAGGCGTTTCCAGAAAACAGTCTGTTTTTTTTTTCTAGATCTGCGTTTTCTTCTGAAAACCATTTTGCTGTGTTATTCTTGATTAGTGTTATGTAGCTAGTCTGAGTTTAGTCCAAACATTTCTGTGCCTGAGATTTTGTAGTTGAAAGTTAGAGATAAAAATATTGATCACAAAGTACCAGGGAGGACACCCATTACAGAACTAGTGGTGTTATTTATGGCTGGTAGCTGCTCTCATTCTTGATATGTTTTTCTACAGTTCTGCTACATTTGCCCAGCCATCCTCTCTCCAGTCTAGCCTACTGAGCTGTTTGTCTGAAGTCTTAATGAGCTTCCTGTATCTTTTCAAAATGTAAATTGTAGCCACTTCAGAAAGCATTAGTTAAGTAGTCTGTCACTGCAGCCTCAGTTTAATTTCGTCTGTCCCTTCACTTGTTTCCATTAAAACCCATTTAATTACAAAACTACCTTGTTCTCACAGAGCAGTCATCTCCATTTGAAATAAATGGATAGCAGAGTCTGTGACTCAGCTGACAACGCACGAGAAACGACCGAGAGCTCAATGGTCAGGCCCTCTGCACAGCAATGGGTATTATAAAGAGCTGTTTTTGTACCTTGACACATCCACCAGCATGAAGGGAAAAGAAAACCTGAGCTGCCAGAATGTGGTTTAGTTTCTGTGCTGCATGGGGGTAAAAAGAACAGACTGACAATAGATCTGCCCTGACCTTTGCTGTGTGTAACCCCACTGAATAGGGTGCAGTTGCTGTAATGCAGCGATAACACCATGAGCCTGTCTGCAGGGTCTGACTGGGAATCCACAAATTTAATGTGATTGCTGCTTGAGGTAAGACTTTAGCTACAAATATATGTTTTGTTTTTTTTTTTTTTTTTTTTTTTTTTCTTCCTAGCCAGGTTACTTAATTGCATTTAGCTGGATTGCAAACTCCAGTTAATGTGAATGTTGCTCACCATTTAACATCACAATTTCAGCACTAGCAGATTGAGTCTTTGCCTGAGTTTCCCATACTGGTTGTAACACATGGAAAGCTACTTTTACTTGGTCTTGGCTAGAGGCTAAACTGGGGTTAGACCCAGTTAGGTCCTTCTCTCAGGCAAAGCCTCTCCTTCTCTAAAAGCTTATTCCTGATTTCCTCACCATCCCTTTTACCTGTGTTGCCCCTCTGTGTCTGTGACCACAGGGTGAAAGGGCTTCTGAAAATCTTTTTATCAGCAAAAAAGAGTGTCTGTGGAATAACAGCCTAGAAAATATTGAAAAAAAAAAAATAGAGATGTCAGATGATCTTGCATCACCACCTTCCAGACATAAGCCTTGAAACAAGGGGCCCAACTAGGTCTGCCAGCTTGTGGGCAGCTGCCAGCCTCAGAAGTTGGAGCTATACAGAAATTAAACTCAACCCAGCAGTAAAGTGGTTGTCTCCTTGAGTTTATCTCTACTTCAGACTTCTTCATTGAGGCTGAAGAGGTCCAGGTCTTCTTGATTCCAACCCTTGCTTCTCTGCACTTCTTCCTGCTTCTTTCTTTCTTTCCGTCTCAGCTGTGAGTGATGAGGTCTTGCCTTGTACTTAGCACCATGCCAATGTACTTCTGAAAACAGAAGGCAGAGGTGGTTCCTCAGAAGTGTAGAGTAAAAGGACAGGAAGCAACAGGCGCAAGCTACAGCAAGGGAAATTCCAAGGAAATATAACAAAAAAAGATTTCACTGTAAGGACAGAGAAAACACAAGGTCACAGGTCCGGAGAGCTGGAATTGCCTTTTTCGGAGATACTCAGAAGTCAACTGCATAAGGCTATGGGCAACCAGAGCTAACTTTGAAGTTGGACCTGCTGTGGGTGACAGATTGAACAATGCACTTCCTGAGGTCTGTTCCAACCTTTTTCTTTGTGTCATTCCACAAATGTCTATGAAATAAAAAGGAGTTGCATGAACAAGAATAGATCAGCTTGAACAGAGAATGCACAGTCTCCTTATCTGCCTTGGAAACAGCACTGTTCATTTTCAGCAGCTTCTTGCTGACGGTTGGCCAGGAGCTAAATACACTGCGCTACTGATGTGGAATATTTGCCTTTCAACTTAGACTGCATGGAGTTCGTAGATAACTCTTGGAGCAGGAGGGCTACTTTCATCTCCCTGGAGCTAATACAAATAGATTATTTTGCTGGAGAGAGTTGGAGAAGAGCAGGAGAAGACAGGGAATGTCTTTAAATAAAATAATCCCTAAAACTAAAGCTTTTAGTGGGGTTCCAGCAGGATGGGGTGTTACTAGGTGCTGTCTGCTTCTGCCTTTATCTTGTGTTTTACTTGTCTCAACTGAGTTGCCGTCTCTCTCCAACAAGTGGTGCTCCTAGCTAGTATTAAGTGGGAAGTGTGGGGAAAACGAATGCAGCAGCTGTCTCTCTTGTACCTGATCTGTGGATAAATGGGGGAATATAAGAACACAAGAATTGTCAGGCTGGATTAGGCTCAAGACACACATATTCTAGTGCCTTGCTTTCTTCAACAGCCAGCACAGCACATTTCCAGGGATCATTTTAAGAGCTGCGCAAAGGCTTTGCGGCAAAAATCAATTCTCTTTTCCCCTTTTTCTCCAAGCATCACTCTATTTCCATTCCTGAAAGGGAACTTGCAGTAAAACGTCAGGAAAGTGTCTATCATTCCCTAAAACAGTTTGATTCACTAATGATGTAGAGCCAGGGCTCGTTGTAGAGGCAGTTTGTTGGGGTTTGCACAGCCAGGATAGGGCAGTTTGCATCCCAAGGGTAGGTGGGAAAAGAACAGGATGCTACTTGGCCTTTGACAGGGGCTTGCAGGGATATTTTGATGCCAATGTGTTTTCCATGCACAGTGTGTGGGTTTGGAAGGGTGCTGGACATGTTAGTGGTGTGGATGGCAACCTGCAGGTTGGATGCTGACCACAGCATGCAGATGCTGGGTTCCTTCCAGTGAAACTCTTGGCAATGACATCTAATCCTTCAAGAAATCATCCATGTTCAGGAGAAGTCTAGGTTTCCTCAACTAACCTATGATGACATTAGAAAGCTCATGAAAGGACTCCAAAATAAGGGCAGGGAAACCCAGGCAGACTTCATCCCTCAGGAGCAGGCACAGCAGCCCTTTTGTAGGGACCCGTCTCCAACATCTGCAATGTTCTTTGCTTTGGGCTGCAGACCCTAAAGCAAGAGAATGAGAACTGGATCCTGTAGAGAGACAAAACCAATAACCCTACGGAAGGGGCATCCTGGATTTCATCTGAAAGCTGAAACTAAACAAATAGAGAAAAAGTAGCCTACGAGACTAGGTCCTGGATTGCAGGCAGGCTGTTAAACCAGAGAAACATCCCGAGATGGCACCTCACTTAGAGCATTGAAAAGTCCAGAGCCATAGGTTTGAGCTAAGACTGTACAAGGCTTAATTGCTAATATAATCATCCAATTGCACAGGTTGAAATAGCTTCTTAATGGGTTAATGGCCGTGTGCGTATGGAGGATTTCAGAGGTTACGTCTTGAAGTGTAACTGTGCTCAGTGTGATTTTGCAGTTTAAGAAAGGGTTGGCGTGAAGGGCTTCTGTTTGGAGCAGGAGGTTTTGCAGTTTCGTGCAGTGCTCTTGCAGCAGTTTGTCACTAGAAAAATAAGAGATTATCTGACCACTGAAAGTGAGTTGGGCTGTGTACCAACAGATGCAGAGGTGCCTATGTACAAATATTTGGCGGGGTTGGTATAGAAAATAGACTAGACGAGACCCCAAAGACCCAAGGAAAGATTAAAGTGTACAAATTTATTTTTGTGTTGCAGCTATTTTGCCCTTGGAATGGGAGTGCAAAGGCAGAAAGAAGCACATAGGCAAGAGTAGGGGAAAGGCACTGTCTTTTTGCATATTAGCTGACATTTGATCATTCACAATCACATCAGTGAAAACAAAATAGTAATAGAAACAACAAAAAAAGAATGACACACATGATTTTTCCCCCTTTTATTTCAGAAACCCTCCTCAGACACCAGTACAGAAAGATACATGAGGTTTTGCAGGTTTGTTTTTACTTTTTTTACTCAGCTCTATTATATGTAGAATGACCTGACACAAGAAAAAATACTCCTGCAATTTCATGACTTCTCTTTTGTCAAGAAAGAAATGTTTTTTGCTGGCAACCATTAACTTCTGAACTGTAACTTTGTTGACTGGTCATATTCTCACCTTCACAAAATCAGGAACTGGAAAGACAATGTTGTGGCATTTTTGTTTCCCAGAATCTGTAGCAATTCTGATGCCTGCACATGTTCATATAATAGCCTGGCTTTCGGAGGGTTGTTTTATTTTGTTTTGTTACTACTTGTTTTCTTTCTCCATGAGCTATTGTGGAAGTGGAAATACTCTCCTGCCAAAGGCACTATTAAAGAATACCCCGTTTCCCTGCCATAACTTTAAAAACTATCAAGTCCTTAAGCGCATGTGTGTGCTTGATCGCTTGTTTATTATGTGCTGTCACTGGCTGGTGATGATGACAGTATTTCCATTTGCTTTCATCCAGCTGAATGCAAATGTTTACCTGCTGCTTTGCCTTTTGAAATAAGCTTTCTGCAGGGTATTTTCTGTGGCAGATTTCTGTAGTGAATCCACTGTTTGAGTTCTAGTAGATCTATTTTCTGATTAGTTCTCTCATCTGCTTGACACTTTCCCACAGTGAATATTATCATAAGGTGCAAGAAGAAAGATGGGAACGTCCTGAATTTTGAGCATGATCCAAGAGACTTTTCCAGAAACCTGGGAGTTTATTTTAAACGATAGAAGATATCTATCATAGGAGGCACATTCTTCTATCTGGAAGGTTGGAGAAGTCACAGTTTTCTGAGGTTGCATCTCCACACTCTGAATGATAGTAGGATTTTCATGTCTCAGGCACCAGAAGCTTCAGTGAGGTATTGTCTGACTTTCCTGTAGCCAAACACAAGGACATAGGGACTGGATGGATAATAGATGCAGGACAGTACTGCACAGAGACCACTGCACTGTTCTCAAAGCTGCTCCCGAGATATCCTGAAGCACTAGCAATCCCGACTGTGTCATTGGAGAGCCAGCAGACTGTGTAAATGGAGAGCAGTGAGAGTAAGATGTTGGTTGCCCAAGCCATGTAGGACATTTCTTCCCTGGATTTGCATCACAGAGTTCAAACTGTTCAGATGGACATATATGGGAGGCAGGAAAGTGAATGTCACAGTCCAAGGGCTCCCATATCCTTCTGTAAATCCATGCCTGTTACTCAGGTACCTGAAGTACCTGTTCCTCAGGTACTTACTGACCTGTTGTTGGGTGTTACTCCAGCTGTAGCCCAGGTTCAGAGTGTTCACACTCTGCCCTCGAAGGGCAGCTGGGCTCCCTGCAGCTGCTGGTGGGTTGTATGGAGATTAATGAATCCATCGAGGCAATGGTGGTAGGGACAGGTAGTGTCTTTTGAGTAATTAATGCAGAGCTGGAGGGACTAATTGATGGCCAATGATGACTGCCCTGGCTTCATTGTCTTCTCTTTGATTTAAAACCATAGCTTGAAAATTATGTGATTAAGCAAAGTACTGTTCCATTTATTGGCTATCTAGTGGTAGAGGTTATTGGAAGATTTCCTAGATTCATAGAAAGTAGGAATGCCAGGGATGGCTCCATCTATCTGCCCCAAATCAGGATCAGCTCTACTCAAGGCAGCATGATCACTATTCTGTAGTAAATATTCATTATAGTTCTGTAATGAGTAAAGAAGGTCATTGTTCTTTATTATTTCAGAAGAAAAGCTCATAGCAAATCCATTTAATCACAGAGCTGACTGGTATATATAGAGCACTCTGATATTATAATTAATATCACAAGAGTTGCAACATACTAAGAAAACTTCTGGGAACCAAATGAAGGAATGTGATGAAGTTTTACCTTCACGAAGTTAAAATAAATAAATAAATAAACCTACATAAGAAACACAGGTGGAAAGGAAAATCAGCTTATTTTAATCAAAGCAAGAGGGAAAAAACTAATTTAAATCAGTCCAAGTAATTGTAGGCTTAATTCTTTCCCCTCACTCTGCTCTTGAGTCCAAACCTCACAGTCCTAAGAGGTCTTTTCACGTTGGAGAAATAGAAATTTGATTTGTGCACTCGCTGACCCCTCAAAGGGATAGAGTGAAGCTGTCCGCACTCAGCAGAGTGGCTTTCTGGCTGTGCCTGCTGCTCAGTTTTATTGAAACCCTCCTTTTCTGGGCATTGTGATAAGGGGGTCTGGGATAATTTGTCCCCTTCTGTGTTCTAAGATAAATGAAGCTGAGGTGCGAAATAACTGCTATGGATGAAAGAAATGAAGCTGAGGTGTGAAATAACTGCTATGGATGAAAGGACAAGCAGGAAGTTTTGCTCCTGTTCGGAGCCAGATGCATTGGGTGGATGCTGAAACAGATACTGAAATGCAGATGGGTCCGTCCTTGGGCTCACAACAGCCGCTAAATCCCTGTCATTGGGTACCAGACTCCTCACCTCTCCTACAGCCTCCAGCAACAGCTTCCCCATTGCCCTGGCTACGTGATGATGTGAAAGCAAATGCACGGCCGAAGCATTCATGACTCTCTGCAGAGCTGGTGATAGCGCTGTAGCCAGTGTCAGAAAACATGGTGTGAAGGCGCAGTATCACCAGATGCGATCTCACTGCTGAGAAAGGCAGTTTTGCCAGAGCAAAGAATGTGTTGGTGTGAAGGGAATTTCAGTGTCCAAAGAGCTTTTGACTTCCCTCATTTCCTTCTGACAACTACCACCGATTTGATTCAAAACACATTATGGGTATAAATTAAAACAGGAAGATCCATGTGAGGAAGAACTTCTTTGCTGTGAGGGTGCCAGAGCCCTGGCACCGGCTGCCCAGAGGCTGTGGAGGCTCCTGCTCTGGAGATCTCCAACCCGCCTGGATGCCACCCTGTGCCCCTGCTCTGGGTGTCCCTGCTGGAGCAGGGGGTTGGACTGGGTGATCCCTAGAGGTCCCTTCCAACCTCAACCATCCTGGGATTCTGTGAAACTCTGGAGCTGTGTCTAGCATCACGGTTGGGAAAACCATGTGGTCCTTTGGAAGTGCTGAAACATCCATGACCGACAATGATGTCAAAGTCAAGGTGCCAGCTGAATGCTGGGCTGACCCGAGCAAATGCTTCATACCTCTGCAGGATTCTCACATTCAGCAAAAAATATCTATTTGGATCATTTAAAAAAATATATTTTCTTCCCCAAATGTCCTGCTTAAAAGAAAAACCCACATCTGCAGTTTTCCTTCTTGCTGCGCTTTTTAAATCTGCTCTAAAATTAATGAAACAAGGGGAAAAATACGGAGTAGGTGAGAATCTAGAAAGCCCTGATAAAAAGTCCTGATTTACCTGGGTGTTGGTGGTGGGGGCTCTTCCGAAATTCCTACAAAGAGAAAAATGGAAGTGCATTTTTTTTCCTTTCTGTTTTATTTTTTTCATCTTGAAATGGCACAGATGGAGAGGTTTTAAGTAGACAATTCAAATGAATAAGTGGAGGAGAGACCCCATTTCATCCTGGCAGTCCTTCTGGAAATGAGGCCAACTCATTATCCAGAGATCTCCACATTTCTCAGCGGAACAGTCTGTTCTCCCTGCCTCTGCACGTGGCATATTCATCCCCTTCATCTCCTACCGTCAGCAGAGGTTAGTGCTTGGAGGGAGACACCCTTGGAAATTTGCAGTTTCAGCACAACCAAATCTCACAGCTTTGTCCCAAGCCTTGCAATATTTATTTATATTTGTATTTGCAAAAAAAAAAAAAAAAGTCTGCAAACAGTTTTATTTTTCAGCCCACCCATCCCTCTTCCTCATCCCCAGGCTACATCTCCCCCTGAAGGATTTGGCCGAAAATATATAGAAATATACTGGCAGCTTTCATGGATATATTTGCTGTTTGGGGATTTCCATTCCGTCAGAAAAGCAAAAATAACTCTAAAAAGTGGAACTGAAAGTGAACTCATGTTCCCAGCTATGGAAAGGCCAGTTTACCTTTGCTAAGCCCTGCTCCATAGGAGCAGCAGGGTGAGTTCAGGACACCTCTAGGAGCTCTGCCTGTCGCTGGACCCGTGTCTCCAAAGCCATTAGCGATGCCAGAGCAGGAGGATGGGCTGCGGTTTCCCCCTGCCGTGATGGATTTTGCTGCCATCCTGCGGTCAGAGCCTTTGGAATCTGCTGAGAGCTCTCGCCGCAGCCGGGTGATGATGTCCATGCAGCAAGTCCTGCAGCAGGACGATTGCTTCGTCCTTGATGATGGGAGCTCTGCAAGGAGAAGGGAGCATCTCACTCTGGCAGCTGCTGCGCCGTACCTGGAGTCAGCCTGGACCCCACGGATGATGGGGAAACCGGCCGTGGAGGGTATTGCAGTCCCTCATTTGCTCCCAGCTCCGGTTAAAGCTCCATTTGCTTGGAGTGTGACACAGTGTGTCCAGTCCACACTGTGAGCTTGCAGATGTGAGAGGTGGCTTCATGCTGGTACCTTCTTCATCTGGCGGGTGTTTGTGCAGGCTGGGCGTTGCAGCAGGGGAGAGACAGCTCTGCTGGAGCTCGGAAGGGGATCTGGACAAGGAAACAGTGGTTCTGGATCAAATTGAAGGTCCATCTGAGGCTTTCTGCTTTTTTGAGGGTCTGCCTCTGCATTGTAGCTGCACATATCAGTAAACTAACCCATTCTGTGGCCTCAGGACCAGCTGGTGAAACCTGGCCTGCTCCATAGAATTCAACTCAGCTAATCCATTCCCCAAAATTGCGTGGAAGTTAGTCTGCTGGCTCTGTCAGTTTACACATCTAGGCATTTGCTTTGCAGACGCTGCTTGAGCAGCTAGTACAGACACAGTGTGTCAGACCTGAGACTGGCAAAAAGCAGCATGTTCTGGGTCAGCCACCCCATTTCAGCACTGAATAAAATTCTGGATTCCAGGCTGCTTTCTTTTAAACAGCTCCTGGGTATCCAAGGAACCACCTTAAGAGAATACAGCCAACACCACCCTGCACCATCCACCCACAGGCTGACAGATTAGATCTTGTTCGCTGGTGCCAGAAGTCTTGCTCACTTGTTTGTCATTATCTGGAGTTTTGTTAGGCCATGTAAAAAAAAAAATCAGAAATTCTTAAACAGAAGCTAATCTAGGGAAGGAGAAAGTACAGACACATTCTCAGCGCCAGAGCAGCAGTGAAGTGGCCCTGCCAAGGAGGGACAGCTCAGGAGGAGCCAACCAAGATGCTCCTGGCCGTGCCGCACACTGACGTGGTCCAAGCTACTCACCTGGCCTGACCACCTGTCTCCAGGGTGTGCAATCCTACCTATGTTTCTAATTGCAATTAGTGAACTCTTTCAAAAGTTGTGGTTTGCTTTGGAGTTCTCTAATTCTGCAGATCTCTCCCACCCACTCCAGACACCGGCTAGGATTTTGCAGTGAACAAAATCCCCCTCCATTCAAATTGAAATAAGGAAGCCAAGACAAGAGCTGAGCAGACATATTTTCTCTTTTACTTTCCTTTCCCTCTTCGCTTCCCTTCTTCTAGGAAGATGATGGGGATATGGGAGTAATTATTTGAGGAAGGGAGGTCCTTCCCACTGAGTTTTGCTGGCAGTGGTATAGTAGGTTTGGATTTGACGTGCTTTTAGGAGGACAGAGTGGATGAAAAAGTGGCTGCGCTTTGGGCTCAAAGCACAGTGGTCAATGGTTCAAGGTCTATTTTGTGTCTACTGCTGACCAAAGGAAAGTTATAGAGAAGATGGAGCCAAATTCTTCCCCTCCATGCACAAAGCAGAACAGGAGGCAACTGGTTCTAATTAGATGCTGGGGGAAACTTCCATCACCATCAGGGTGTTCCAGCCCAGGAGCTGGGGAACAGAGAGCCTGGGGAGTCTCCATCCCTGCAGCTATTCGGAACCCAGCTGGATGCAGCTCTGGGCAACCCAGTAAGTTAAAAGATGTTCCAGCTTTGAGAAGGAGGTTGGATTAGAGATCTCCAGAGGCCCCTTCCCACTGCACTTGCTCTGCGATTCGGATACACGCGGCAGATGGAGTTGCATTTCCCTGGGGTCCCCGCAGAGCTTTTCTGCCAGGGCAGCTGATCTGCTCCTTGGTGCATTTCTCCTCCAAAACCCTCTGGTAAAGGGAGATCCTGCCAGCCTGCAGCTATGCAAACCAATCTCATGGACCACTATGTACATCTACAACCCAATCTCCCTGCAGCCCCCCAAGCATTTTGATAACAGGGTTTTTATAGCTCTCCTTGAAACCGTTAGAAGTTTCAGTTCACCCGGTCAGTGTAAGAGGCTCTGCCTGGGAACAGCGCTGCCAAGCAGAGCAGCCTGGGGACTGCACAGTGAGTCAGGCCTCTCCCCAGATTATTCCCGCTGAATTGCTCAGTGAGACATCCTTAAACAGCAAGTTTGCCCACCCAAATTGAAGTCAGGAGTGACCTTGGGGCCTTGGGGTGAGACCCTGGCAGAGCTGGGAGCAGAATGCAGGTGTTTTGATGTCCAGAGAGCTGCAGTGCCACCCAGGCTTGCAGTTGGGCACATCGTTTGTCTGGATAAAGAACCAGTTTTAAGCTTGTATTAACATTCCCGACTGCCTGTGGCATATAAGGCTCACCTGCATAATCTCTATATCACTATTTATCTTTGGGAGGAGAAGGGAAAACCCATAAATAAAATCAGCTTTTTCCTTCTTCACGCCCTCTCCCCGAGCCCACAAGGGCTCACAAAAATAATAAAGCGCAACCCACGCGTAGTTCAGGAGATGGAGCTGCGCTTATCTCCAATGCAGCGGGTAATATATTAGAGCAAATAGCTTGAAGGACCTGCAAGATCAACACTTTTATCACCAAGCATTAAAAAAAAAGAAAAAGAGGGGGACGAAAGCGGCCTCTGTATAGATTCAAGCATGGAGCAACTTGTTTTGTCTTCACGACCCATTTAAATGTTATTATAGCGAATCAAATAAATTGCCCAACAATAAGGCCATTTCTTCTATTGACCTCTGGAGACTAAAGACAATAAAATTCTAGTGCTTAAATCAGACTAATGAGAAGATTGATGTCTTTGGAAAGACATGCAGACCGCAGCTTGGACCAATCTCTGCCACGAGCTCCTATTTAATGTCCTGCCTTAGAGGGACTGTTAGCAGGGACTGTCTGGTTTTCCCATAGCAGGGCTTGGTGGGAGCAATCCCACTCCAGACAGCTTCTTGCCCAAGCCAGGGCTCTTAGTTGGAGCAATCCTAAATATTTACATTTTAATTGGCTTCTCTGGCTGTACCAGTGGGCAAAGATTTTTCCCGTGTGAGAATTCCCCTGTCCTCAGGGAAAAATGTCCTTCAGGCATGTAGTGGATAGAAGTTAATTCACAAGTTGGTGGATTTTCTTAGGAACATCTTAGAGGAAGTGCATAAAATTCCTGTCTGTATCCATAAATCTGTATCTCTCTATCTGTATCAGCTCTGCAAGGGTTTTTGCTTCAGTGAAGAGCCAAAAACTGCCTTTTAGGACATAACTAACACATGCTTCAAACTAGATTAGAACCTTTCAAGCAAGGGAGCTCCTTTCCAGCCAAACTACTGTTTAGCAACTGAAAATCAAAGCTGTTTCCAGAGGGACTACTTGGACAAGATAAACTGTAGGCATTTTGCTGAAAGTTGGCTTTTCTGACCTATTCAGATCACTGATCGATAACATTTTGTGGGTAGCTTGTACAAAACCCCCTAAGAAATGTTCTGGCTCCCAAATGTACAGCTTTGCTTTCGCTATTCCAGACACTAGCCCTGGACAGGGGGCTCTTCTCTGCGCAGAAGGGATAGGAAAAGCAGAATATTATAGAAAAAAATGTCTCTATCACCTTGCAGAGAAACCACAGAGCAGTAGCCAGGCTTTCTCCCCCAGTGCAGCATCCCTTGCTCCAGGGTTTAGCAGTCCAAGACCTAGTTTGCTGTGGCAGAGCAGAGTATCTTGGTTCAGGCTGGCTGAGAAATTTGTTAAGGTGTGAAAAAACCTGCGAGCTGAAGCCCTGCAAGAGAGGCGTAAAAACAAGCAGACGCCTCATCACGGAGTTGTGAGAGCAGCTTGAGGATCCCAGGGGGAAAACACTGATGCAAAAAAGGTATAAAATATTAAGGAGAAAAGCCGAGAATTGGAAGACAACAGCTCAGCGATGTGGAGGGTGGGTTTCCAGGAGCATCCTCCACCTGGCTGATGACAGCAGAGCCAGTGAAGTTTCCTGGGGTGTCTCATCAGGGAGGGCGAGTTTGAAGTTCCCGAGTCTGCCCTGGATAGGAGCCAGTGAATAATTGCTTCAAACACCTGTGTTGCGCATATCCTGCTTGCAGAATCTCTTTGTGCGTAATAAAAACAAGCTAAAACTCTGCTAAAGTCGTATCTTCACCCTGACCTTGTGCCCTATAGTACGTTGTTGTCATTGCTAATAACCAGCCCTAGCTTTGTGCAGATCTTGCAAGGCTTCAGGACTGAGGTTTGTCTGCTCTGCTCAGTGTGGGCTTTTCCCTCATTTGCCAGCAGCTTTTTTTTTCCCACTTGGTTTAGCTGCGACAGCAGTTTCTCTAATTGACCAGGTGTCTCTGGCTAATTTGTTATATTTTTGTTTGTCTTTGCATGGTGCAGATTTATATACATAGCAAACACAGTTATTCTGTGCAAGGGGAGGTATTTTTGATATGGCACAAGAGACATCATGATAGGGTCATGATGCAGCCCGCTGCAGATGGGCAGTTACAGAAGTGCAGGCTTGGAGTGGAACAACACTGTTTTTTAAGGGCAACAAAGAGACACTGCAGCGAAGGGCAAACCTAGACATCCCAAACCTCCCACCAAGTGTGCAGGCTCCATCCTCGGAGCTAGTTAGCTGTATAGGATGCTCTGAGCTACCAGCTTTGAAGTTGACCCTTCTATGAGCGAGGGATTGAACTGCAGACCTCAGAGGTGCCTTCCAACCTCAAGCCTTCTGTTGAATTCATGAGTGTTAGTGAAACTAACCTTACGGTGCTTAGAAAGGACGAGGAGACATGCTTAGTAAAGGACACTAAGGGCAACTAACAAGCAGACTTGCATATTCAAGACTGGTGCATTTAAATCCCTTTGAACTTCTCCAAGATTAGCCAGAAGTTCTCATTTCATCTGATTTTTTTTTCTCACTTTGCAGCGCTGGCTCCTAGAACTAACTGAAACCAGTGGAACTGTTAATTGAAAGCTACGTGTCAACAGTAGCTCAGCACAGAAAGAGTTTCAATTAAAAGCAATCTCTTCTGCCATCCTAAGTAATATTTTCCCTCCTGGCTAAATTTTAACTGAGGCACAAAGTGGTTGCTTGTCATTGCATTAATGGGATCTGAGCTATTGTGTGGGAAAACTTCCTTTTAGTCAGAGGCCAAGGAACTTTTAATTTATCAGCTGCTGAAAGCAGAGGCTTGCTCTTCAGTATGATCTGGCTGATTTGCTTTTGTCTTCTGGGCTGCGTGGGTGAGGATTGAGGTATGCTGAAGGCCACACCAAAAAGTGCATTTTAAAAGTCAGAATTGCATGGAGAAGGAATGAGGTTTTTCTAACTCTTTCTAACCCTCCATCCACCCCTCTCCAGGCTGGCCCACAGCCACCCAGTCCTGGCTGTGACATTTGCCCACTCTGGCCGAGATGATTTGGACTGTCCCCATGTGCTATCTGGCCAGCAGGTCTACCCTGGCAGTCGTGATTTCATGACTGCAGCTTGGCCCATGCGGCTGGGCCATCTGAGGGCACAAACTGAGGCCCTCCAAGAGGGAGAGCATAGGAGGAAGAGCCACTATAAGAGGACAGTGAGTGACACAAGGAAGGAGCTGGGTATGGAGGCTCAGGAAGGCTGTCATCAAGATTGGTGACGTGTCCATGGGGAGGCTCCTTGCAGAAGGAGGGCTGTTAGGGCAGGTTCTGTGGAGCAGAGCAGAATGGAGACCATGCAGCAGTGAGTCTCACATGGCAAGGAGGCACGGAGGGAGCATAATAACCACTAATCAAGTGTGCAAGTTATTAAGAGCGTTCCTGGATTTATTTTCCTAAAAAAGGTGTCTAAAACCCACTAAAAGGAAGTGGTAGAAAGTGACAGCTGAAGAATAAACTGTCTTTCATCATGGTGCAGCAGGGGTAATGATCTACCTACTGTTTTAAAGCTTCCATGTAAAAAGTGTTTGGAGAGGTTATGGGACTTGTGTCTTTGTGAGTTGTTAAGAAACTGGATCGTTTAAGGAGCAAAAGTACTAAGAGCTTTTTGTGCTCCTGCTCCGTTTTCCCCTTTGCTTTCTGGTCAGCACTGGAACCTGCTGCCTTGCCATGACATTGGCGACACGACCTGCGGTCACTGCTGCTCGCAGGCTGTTGGCAGGGAGCAAAAGGGACTTGCAGACCTTCTCAGTTGTTTTCTAGGCAGTTCCTTCATGGTTTGAGAAACTCTGCTTGAGCCATCTGTAAATGACAGGCTCTAGCAATGGGGTGAAACTGAGCGGAAAAGAGGAGGAAATATTTTTGTGTAGGGATGATGATCTGCGGAGAGCTCAGGGCATGGAGGAGGTTCTGCTGCGTTCGCTCTGAACCGTATCGGTTGATGAAATGAGACCTGTGAGTTGCAGACATATAACTGCCGTCCTTACCAGGCAAATGCTGTCTACACAGATTTGGCGTGGTGGTTGGTGTCCAAAATTGTGTTTATCCTGGTGGCAGCACAGCAAATAGCCGGTGTACATGGTAGTTATCCTACTGATAAACATCCTGAAAGCACCGATAGGCCCACAGAGCTCTTTGTCATAATGAGAGGCTTTTCGATGGACCCAGACCAGTCAGTGCTGGATAAAGGGAGAAAAACTAGTGTTGCTTTGCTCTGAAACACGAGTGCGTTGGTTAATCTTTCCTCATTGTAAGAAAAAAACACTCAGGTGGACTTAAAAAGAGGGAAGCTAGAGTGAAAGTTGTACCTGGGGCACATTGCTTATTGTATTAGTTGGTGAAAGAATCTCCAAAGCTGTGGAAATATGACAAAAAGTATTATCCTGGCAAGGCCGGTGTTTTTTATTCAGCAATTAATCACTCCCATAAGCAAGTGGGAATGACGATGTTTCACATCTGTAATCTGTAAAATGAGGGGATGAAACAGTCTGTTTCTCAAGTACGTGTTGAGATGCTTCACAAGATGAGGTGCCCCGAGGAGAAACCCTCATTCTGTGGAGATCTCTGTGCCCTTTTTGTGGCTGCATTTTTTCCCTCTTTCTCCACTTTGAAGGTGCTCAGGAGATGAGCCATACCCATCTGACTGAGATTTACCTCTGTGCAGCCATAAATCACTCTTGAAATAGAAAAAGTGTTAAGAGCAGGAGCACTTCAGCTCTCCTTAGCCTCAGAGCCTCTTGGAAGAGCCATGGTGGAGGCTTTTGCGCTAAAAGACACATTGAAGTTGATAAACAACAGCCATGCAGGCCTGGTGTCAAGAGGAAATCTTCAGGAGACAGATGGGGCTTGGAGCACTGAATGTAGATAAATGATACCAGCAAAGTTCAAAAGCGGTCTGAACAGTCTCTGCTTGTGTGTGTGACTCACCAAGAGGATGATGATTGCTCTGGACATTACCCCCAAGCTGTGTTTTTCATTGCAGAGCTAATACTACATATTGATCCGAGCAGAAAGTTATGGGGAATTGGGTGACCCTCACCAGTGTGAGGTGCATCCCCTTCTCCTTCGTGTTGATCTAACCTGAGCCGCCCCGTGGGTCTCTACCTGTAGATCATTAGACATTTCTGCCTGTTGTTTTGGGCAAGATTCAGCATGTCTTATGTCCATCTGTCCAGTATCATCCATCCAACCTCATCCATCTAGTGCACAGGCCCCGCACAGAAAACCTGGGCAGCAGCCATGGGCATTAACAACATTTGAGTTTTCACAGACCAAAGAGCTCTATCTTTGTGCCAGGTCAAGCAGACAGCCAATATTTTCCTATCTGACTTGCATTCCTCTCTGCATTTTGGTTTGCAAACAGGGCCTGGTGATAAGCTAACCAGTTCCCAAAGTTGGGATCTCCTGTCCCATGCCACCTTCCAATGAAATTCTCTACATAAAAAGGTTAATTAATGCCGCAGGAAAAAAAATCCCAACTCACAGGCCCCAAATTATATATTTCTCAGGATACTCATTTCTTTGCAACCTTCAGAGGATAACAAGAAATGATCCAAGCATAAGCTGGTGATTAACAGCTCTCTGGTGCTCACAGCATGACAGTTCAGTCTGCAGTGCCTAGGTCATGGAAGTGTAGCAAAATCTGGGACTCCTTTGAGCTACCAAAGGGCTGGAATGATCAAGCTGGGTGCCCTGCCATGAAACTCCTCAGCTGCCATCCTGGGGGTCTTTTAGCCGTGCTTTATTTTGAGCTTTTATGAGCCTTTCAATCCCGGTGATATGCCATCAAATTTTGATGTCTAACGAAGGAACAATCGTCTCTTCACTTCCCTTTTATAGCAGCTGAGGCTTTCAGTAACATTACCTTGCCATGTTTTGACATCTGGCTTGTCAGCGAGTGCATTATCTACCACAATATGTTTTTTCCATGAGCAAAACTTCATCATAAATTCACTGGTGGGCTGCCTAGATGCTGCTGTGTGAAAAAAAACTACCACTTCCAAATAGTAAATACGCTTCCAGACGCAAAGTTTGGAAACTGCTTTAATGCCAGACAAACTGAGATGCAGAGTGTTGCCTCAGATGGCTGCTCCCGAGCTGTACCCTGACATTCAGGTGCCAGGACCTGTATTTGTCACTTTTAGCTTTAGTACCTGCGGGCAGAGTGACTTACCCGGGTGCCACCACTAGCCTTATCAGTGTGAGGTCTGACTGGCATTGGGATACCCACACTGAAGGGACACGATGCAGGACTGTGATTCAGTTGCTGGAATGTGATGCCATCTGAGATGTCCTCAGGTGTGTGGGAGGCTTCTGGGTGGGACATGGGACCTACAGGAGCCTCCGTCCCCTGCCAGAGCAGGTATAGGTGTCCCAGCAGATCGGGTGCTGGATGCTGGGAGGTAGATAATTGACTTGACCCTTTGCTGTTGACTCGCAGGTCTCCCAGATTTCACCTGCAGTCTTGCTGTGCAAATACCTATGGTCAGGATAAGGGCAGGGTGGACTTGCCCTTATTTCCTGCAGGTCTTCTGAAGTGCAAAAACTAGCGGAGATCCTGACCCAGGATGTGTTTGCGGCTCTGGAGGGTATCCATATACCCCACGCTTAACACGTTGTTCTTGGAACAGCTCTGTCACCTCCATCTTCAAACAGAGGAATTTAATAGAATTTGCAGGCTCCCTATGAATCCAACTAGGAACATAGACTCGGGGAAGACTAAATAGTTCCTGAGCTCAATCCCACTCCTCTGATCCCAAGGGCCTCGTAGGACCCCAGCTCTCCATTCCCTCTTCTGCCTGCTGGCCACAGAGACCTCACACCCTCCAGCGTTCCCAAATCTGAATTGCCCAAGGCCGTTTTCCAGCTGGGATAGCTTGGGATAGCACATCCCGCTCCAACTGTCAGCTGTGAGCCTGTCTGTGGCCGCTGTTTCATCAGGGGTTTTCAACCTGCCCCGCTGGTGAGGAGTGTCCGTAAAATATTTCATGATCTGGGGTAGACCACGGGATACAGATCTGTCTGCTGGCTCTTTGGCTTTCCACCAGCCAACCTGGTTTTACAAACTTAGAGTAATTCTTCCTGTCTGCTCAAGAACGGCTCATGCCACCTTCTTCCCAGCATCAGTTTCTCCCATTGCCACAACATTCCCAGGACTTGCAGGTGTCCCCTTCCCTCTCTGGCAACCAGGAAGGTGTCAAGATCTTTGGTGACTTTCCCAGAGGGTTTCTGGCCCCCTTCCACCACTCTCCCACCCCGGGCTAAGTGCAGCTGAGTTGATATATTTGGTCTGTTGCCACTTTATCCTGGAAGGACTCGGTGCTGCTGGGATTTGCCAAGAAGACGGATCTCAGGAGCGTCTCTGCCAAGCCCAGATGGTGCTTCCGTTCTCCTTCAAGCTCCTAGTCATTCCCTGGCCAGCAGGACTCCCTTCAAATCCCTTCTCAAGGAATACTGTACATCCAGGCAAACCCCCTGGTCGTCCCAGTGTAAAATCAAACTTTCCTTGTGAAAAGAAATAAATGGAGCCCTCCAGATCCCGGAGTCTTATTGCTTTGCTGGAGAGTGTGCATCCAGGTTAGTCCCAATAGGAAGGCTTGTTTCTCCTCTTTGAATGTCTGCCTTGGAAGTACCAACATCTCTGCTGGTCATCCAAGTCTTCCCTTACTCAATGCCCAGAGAGAGGAAGTTATGGGAGATCATTCACCAGCTTTAGGCATTTTAAAGGAAGCAGAAATGCTTCCTATACTTTACTGAGCATGTATTTTGTCAGAGCAAAGCATCGACCCCATGTCCCAAATGCTGGAAACCAGCTCATTTGTGTGAGGAACGAGAATATGTAATTGGAGGAGCACACGCTTAGTGCACACATGAAAGATTCATCTCCTCCCTCGCTGGTGGAGGCAGCGCTCAATAACAGGAGGTGACAGTGAGCAGGAGGTGGCAATGCTGCAAATTGCAGCATAGTGCTCGGAGCTTCCCTTTGCTCCCACTGTGCAGAAAACTAATGAAGCCCAAACCTGCTCAGGCCAACCTTGGTTAAACTGATAAAACTGCTGTTTTATCTTTAGTGCTTGAACAAATGAAGTTGGGGGATGGATTCATGGCTCCTTGACATGATTGCAACGAGGCACCACCGAGTGCTACGAAGAGATGATGGGTCACCACTGGTAAGGATAAAATGGAAGGAAGGTTATCTATTAATTGCCTCTCCCAGCACATCTATTTATCTGGATGCTTCTTATTCGAGTTATGAGTCAATCTAACGCATCAAGGCTCAGGAGACCTTAGGTAGAGGTTGCAGAGAATATATGTTGTTCAAATCATGGCTTGCAAGTTCGAGGTTTGGGTGTCTGGATGATGTTATTGTACAAATGCCCCTCTTCTGAGCTGCTCGCTCATTCCCTGTGTTCTTTGTTTGCATATAAAAAACTCTAGATGAATGCAAGGAAGGACTTGAGAAATGTGTGCTAGAGTGCAGGAGCCAAAGTCACAAACTATTCCCTGGAAAAGGACAATCAGAACAATTTTGAGCTTGCTGAGAGCCTGGTCCAGCTGCTCATTCCAGCAGGTATTAACTTTGTGGTTCGGGATGAGGGGTTGGGAAGCAGTTTTACCTGCCAGGAGGAGATGCTTTGCAAACGTGTTCTGGGATTGCCCTTGCAGGTGCTGAGACTCAGTCTTCGTCCCTGCTCTGCCCCACCATGGCCTGTTGCAAAAATATCAAGTATCCACTCGAGGCAGAGAGAAGCATCTTCTTGTCTCCCTTCTTCCTTCCTAGAGACTGAACAGCCACACTTCAACCTGACATTTAAATCTGTTTTAGAAATGGGAAAGGGCTCGTGCTCCTTTGCATTGCAGTTTTGCAATTTTATTTTATTTTGTTTTATTTTTGCAAAAAGGATCCTTTTGGCCCAGGGGAGACGGAGGAGTCAGTCTCAGCCCTGCCAACCTCCCCAGGGGCTGAGGGCAGGAAACATCCCCTTTTGCTTGGACAGATTTGGGAGGACAACGCAGGGGAGCAGAGTTGAAACACGCTATTAAAGGCTCTTCCCAGTGTGCTGGCTTTGGGCTCAGCCCATCGCAGACCGCGTGTGCGTGGAAAAGCAGCTGGATTCATCCCAGCCCTTCCTGCGAGTGCTTGGAACTGGGGACTCCCTCCAGGGCCTCCCTGCAGGGACCAGAACAGCCTCTTTTTCCCCAAGAAAGCTGTCACGCCTGTGCCAGCAGGAGGAACCACCGGCTGGGGACAGCGCCGTGTTCCGCCCGTGTCACACATTGCCCTCCAGTGCCAGCGGACGGGAATATTCTGTTCCATCTGGAGCTTCACCCACTCGGCAGCCCGGAGCGTTTTCTGCTCCTAACAAGATGTGAAGGAGGGCAGGCCCGTCGCAGCTCCGTTGGCTATTTTTGACTGCAGAAGGACTCACAATAACTCCTTATCATTACATAAGCATTTCTATAATTCATCGGAACTGGATTTCATCACTGCAAGCCTGGGCATAGCGATTAGAGACGGACTTGTGCGCTTCCCATCCTTCCTTTCTTTTCTTCCTAGTGCCTGTTCTGCGGGTGGTGAGTTTAGTGCCAGCTCAGATCCATCCTCCGTCATCAGGAAAACCTCAGGTTCTCATGGAATTCAGGCTGAATTTGGGAGGATTCGAGCAAGCGTATCGCAAAGCACATACCTTGGAGTGCCGGATCGCTAGTTAGAAGCCAAACAGCGGGGAACACTCCCAAGGAGGGACTTAAAGAAATGACACGGGCTGGTTATGTGCTAGGAATGACTCATCCTTATGAAGCTGAGGGATCTCCGAAACCTTTTGAAGAAAACTCAGCGAAAAACAAGCCGTTGCCCAGGCTGTCTCCTGGGTAGGTAGGTACCTGCTGCTCCCGAGGGAGCACGGGGCATCTGGATGCCCTTTGCAAGGCAGGATCCGCTTTGCCACGACCTTCTCCCTGAGGCCTTGCTGGTGTCTGGGGTGGCTGATGGTCCCTTCGCTCCCTGCCAGCCCGTTTGCGCTCCTCTCCGTTGAGATTGATCACCAACTCGCCAGGTTCTTGCAGAAGGGTGAGCGCAAAGGCACCGGCAGGCACAGACGCACCGAGCGATTGCATGGACCTTGTTTCCTTAGGAACACGGCTAAAAAAAGGGATCTGTGATCGCACGGTGCTCCCGGCCCTGCTTCCAACGCCCTGGGAGATGCCAGGCTGCTCCCCATTGCAGTGCGTGCCGGCACCATGTACAAGCCGGGCCCCGTGCTCTAGCATAATATACCTACCAAATAAAACAATCTAATAAATCCAGAAATATTTCTGATAGCATCGTTAGAATTGGGCACTCACGGGAGCTCCTGATACAAGGCTCTAGTGTAAATTAAGATGAATAAACTGAGGATTAACCCTGGACTAAGGTGACTGGAAGAGGAGTGGGGTTAACCCCAGGATAGGCTGGGTAGGGTGGATTAAAGGAAGGTCTCAGGCCAGTCTGAAGTCCAAGAGGAGAAAGTCCATGTATTTCCCAATCATGAGCTTTGTGTATTGGCTTTCCAAGCCTAGGAGAGGAGACTTAGCTTCACAGGGAGAAGAAAACCTTCCTGCCTCTCCTTCCCAAGGCCTCCCTGTAGCAAGACATGGCTTTATGCTGGGTAGACCTGCCCTCTCTTTCATCCCTCCACCAAACATACTGCTCCATGGTCTAATTAATGCCTGAAACTTGGTCACTTGGATCCCTGGCCTCTCACACTTGAAACCCTTCACGAACTATATTTATTTTACTTATATATATATATATTTCAACATTGATGCTGAAAACAGCCTCTTAACCTTCTCTTTTTTAATTAACTTCCTAGAAGATGAGTCCACATTCATGGACGGAAAGGAGGTTTCTTAATTGCCTGCTTCACTTTCAGACTCTTAACAGGTCTTCCCTGTACTGTACCGCACATCAGGAAAATACTGTCTTTATAATGACCTAGGAACTGCTGTAGCATGTTGGCAGAGGCCCTGGAGGCAAAAGTTTCTTTAACTCTTTTTCTCCTCCATGGGCTGACTTCATGCCCTGCCAGGACATCCTGACTCATTGAGGGGTTGTCTTGCTTTAGTCTATAGGGAGGGGATGATTTTCCCTCGGCTTTTGCTGGGGTCGGATGGAGCCCAGGGAAGCTGGCTATGCATTTGTGTGGTGTCCTATGGAACTATTTATCTTTTTCTTACCCAAAAATGCCACTCTCTTCCAACTGTTGCTGCTGACGACTACCAGATGGAAAGGTGTTTCTGTGTATGGAGTTTCTCCCTTCCCTGCTTAATGGATTCATGGATCTTGCTAGACAGCAGGCGTTGGCTGCTGAAAACAGCTATGGGTGCAAGAAAACAAGCACGAACTGTTTGTGCTCATCTTGTCTCTAACACTCACCCAGGACCATATCCAGTCTAGAAGTCAATGAGGAACTCATCTGGATGAAGAAGTACCCCAAGTAACACGGTAACTGCATGAACATCAGTCCCACTGTCACATCTCTACTCCTAGAGGCACCGAGACCTCCTTCATCCCAGGCATGTCCTGCCTGCTCTCCAGGCAGCAAGCCAGTTCACATATTGCCCTCATATTCTCTCTCTTCATGGTCTTACCACATGTCGAGCTTCACAGCTACTATTCCAAGGGCTTTTTAACACCTTGGCTGCTTTAGGCCATTCACAAGCTCCTCTTTCCCTTTCTCTCCATCCGCCACCATAGATCTTGTGTCCCATCCACTTGAAGGCCCTGAGTGACCCTCCTTGGGCTGGGGCAGACTGTCAATGTAGCAATCCCAGAGCCCTGCAGCTTATTTTGTGGTCAGGAAAGTGTGTCTGTTTGTCCTGGGGTGGTGTCTGTAGCTCTTAGCAGCAGTCAGGCAGAGGGCTCATGGCCTGAAGGGCAATTCTCCTCAGTGAGGAATTGCATCTTGCATACAGTCAGTCTAGGAAGTCCCAGGGGAAAGCAGGACAGGGATCTAATTATCCCTCTGTCAGATGGGAGCGGACTGGAGTTGTTGCTGATCCAGATGTTCCCATGAACGACACCCTGCTACAGATGTGCAGTCATCTGGGATGAGCCACAGTCCACATGTGTTGGCAAGTTGTTGCATCCCAGTGCAGTGAGCTGGCCTCTGGGTGAACCACATGAGCAAAGAGCTGCTGTTCCAGCTGCTGCAGCTCATCTGTATTGAATCGAGTTGGATGGAGCTGATGGAAGTGTCAGCGGATCTGAAGGGATGCTGAGCCCAAGCACTGGGAATGCTCTGGGGAGTTGCATTCCCCCTCCACTTGCAGAATCCCTGTTGTGTTCTGTGGAGGGTGGTGGGCGCAGGGAGGTGGACGTGCCATCTGCTTGTCCACAGGAGGAGAAGGGGATCTCTAGGAAGGTCTCCTGCTAATATTTACATTCCTGATGGACTTAATCCTGTCTCCCCTCAACTCATATCCTGCAAATCACCCCAAAGCTTCATGTGTTGTGTTTATCTGATATGAGTTAGACCTTCCTGGAACTGCTCTTGAGGAATCTCACCTCTTGCCTCAGGCTGGTCCTTGCACTGGTATTCTGAACAGGGATAGGAGGATTCCCAGATACAGCAAAAGCCAAGAACAGGGAATTGCAGGATCGCTGCTGCCTGATAACCCATGCTTTCAGCCTGAATGCAAGCAGAAGTCCCAAACCTGTGTCAGGGACAGCAAGAGCAGGAGGATGCAGGTCATTTCAGACCGGGGAGCAAATCTGGGCTCCTGGGAATGACCAGGTTGTAGTGAGGTGTCAAAGCTGAGATGAAGACACAACAGAAGTGAGATCCCATGGGCAGTTTTCTCCATTGACCCAGATGCTGCTGATGAGCAGAGAGATGCACCCAGTGAGTAGGATTCCCCTGCGGTGAGCACGGTTCAGACTTTCAGGATGTTTCCATGGGAAGACAGCAAATGGTTCTTGTGGCATTAAATGTCAGGTTCCTCTGTTTGGTGTTGGAAGGATGAAGCTGAGGATATCAAGCAGTGGATATCAAGATCAGCTCCACTGGATGGACAAAATTAGAGCTGAATTTTTGGATGACTCAGTGGGAAATGGGTATAAACATGCTGTCCTGAAGTCTGAAGGAGGCATATACAAACCTATGGGTTGGTACAGGAAATTCCTGTATACAGGAAAGTACAGGAAATTCTGGAGCAAAGACAATAAAACTGATGGGAGGAGTAAGAAAAGAGAAGAAGTGAGCAGTCCATTTCTCCCTAGACAGCAGGTTTATGTTCAGCTTTTTTTTTTCACTTGCAGTCTCATGAGAGCAACATAATTCCTTTGAGAGAGACAAGTTCCTCAGGGGAATCTGTGAGGAAGAGGAGAACCTCCTGGAAAGTGAAGAAACCCTTCTTCCACATTGCTTCTCTGCCCTTGCTCCAATGAGTCCCTGGTGTTTTGTGAACATTCATATTTGAAGTGGGAGGACTCCCAAATTGAGTGGAAGACGATGCAATTTGAGTTGACACGCTCTGTGTGCACAAAAGACTTCTGAAACCGGTGAAACCTCTTTGGGGAGGGAGGGAGGGAGAAAATTAAGGCAAAGATATAGCCATCAGAATAGACAAGCTCAGCGAAGGTGTCACTTCAATGTGCAGGAGTGCTCAGGAAAGTGACAACCACATTGGGCAGCGTGAGAGAGCTCAGACAGGGCTTTGGGTGCAGAGGAAAGGGTCCCCTATCCACAGAGGGGCACCTGCCCCTTGAGTGATCCTCTCATGCATCAGGATTCATGGAGACCTGCAGAGGCTTGGGAAGGACTTGCTCCTGACTGCAATAGTTGTTACAGAAAAGCAGACCGGGAATGGGATTTTTGTCTTGTGGCACACTTTGTCTTTTTTAAGGATGAAGGGCTGTAGCATTGACTTTGGTGGCCCATTGATTACACCAAAGGCAAAGGGTTTTGCTGGGCTACATCGCTGGGCAGTTCTGCAAGAAGCAGCCTCTGTGCTGAGTGTCACCTATGTCATCCTGCTGTAGGTCCTGCTAGGGCTTTGGGCTCCTCCCATGTCACATCCCCACACGATCACTCAACCTAGAGACACGTCGATGTCCCCAGCAGCTGCCCACTGTGGTCCCTGCAATCCAAGGCAGGTAGAGGCAGTGTCAGGATTACACGGGCAGTTATCATTCACTTGTCTCTTTAATCTCACTGAAGAAAAACGAGTAAATAGTGCAAATCTACCATGATGGACAACAGCGTCAGCAAGTAAAAGGACAAAAATGGCCCAAAAACGCTACCAAGCCTTTGGCTCTCCTTTCCTGACAGTGGGGATCAATCAGCAATAAGCCATGCAGGCAGGTTGTGCTTTGGTTATCCTGCTAATAACATCTTTTCTAATTAAGCTACAGCTCATTTGCCTGCCTCATTTGCGGACAGATCTAACAGTGCATTAGCAAACTCTTTGGTTTAATTGATCTCCTCTCTGTTCAAAGAATACAGAGCGAGCAAGGCCAAGCTGTCTCATCGCTCTCAGGGAAAGCAGGGTCAGAACATCCCTAGAGAGGACAGGAGGGAATTTCCTTCCTGGAAACTCCCACTGAGGTGGGAAAATAATGGCTGGAGGTGAGGATGCTTCCCAAAGACTTCAGCATGAATCATGTCCAAACAGGATTTTTTTTTGTATTTCATTCTGTGAGGGTTTATCCTACACAGAGGACAGGGTTGTATTGGGTATCGAAGCACCCTGTTTGGAGCTGAAATGAGACCTAGTGGTCCCAGTGGGAAAAGCAGAGCAGTAATTCCTCCAACAAGGCCCCTCTGCCTCCTTCTGTCCCTTCCAACGTGCAAATTGCCACCAGCAGGCCAGGGCAGCCTGGCCTCAGATGAACGCTGGGGAAAGGCTCTTACATAAATCTCTTCATCCATAATGGATGAACATCATCAAAATTCATCGGCAGCCTCCGGAGCCTTTCCGGTGCCTCGCCTACAAATTCCTCCAAGAGGCTAGAAAACCCTGATTTAGCACTGCACATCTTGGGGAGAGAAATCCACTACCTCTGGCTCCCTCGTGCCTAGGGAGTCTCAATGCTCAAAAGTCTTTCAAACTCATCAAGCCCTTCAAGTCCTCCAGGAACGAGAGTTTTGGCCTTGGCTTACGGATGCCCAGATCGGGGCTCATTTGGCCTTGGAGAGCTCAAGTAGGAGATGCAGCTAGAAAAGGTGATGCAGATAAAACCAGTAGCAGAAGCTACTGGAATTTCCCCATGTGTGCCAGCTTCTGCCTGCTCAAACAGCCTGTTTGAAGCCTGAAATGTTCCTCTGTGCTTTAGGAAGGCGCTTTGGAGGACATGGGGGAGGAGGATGGGAATTTCAGTGCTCCAGCTTGAGTTGCTCAAGTTTGAGAGCACATTTGGAGACACTTGATTTCTTTTCTCTTCAAGTCTTTCTCTCCTGGTCAAGGTTTGTAAGTGGAGGTACTCTCTTCTGTTAAAGCAACTGCAAAGGAAATTAGGTAGGTTTTGGGGACTGTGTTCAGGTCTGGAATAGGAATAACAGAGGGAAATTGAAGTTATTTGGCTAGCAGTTTGACAGACCACCTCTGAAAGGAAAGGTAATTGGTACTGTGGGAAGAGGGCATAAGAAAGGGGGAAGTAAAGAGAATGGAATGAAAGGACTGAAATTTATCATCTCCTTGGGAAGAGGAAAAAGCAGGTATTTATAGCCTGGGAATGCCAAGGGGATAGTGCTTGGGAGCGAGCTTATAATGGAGGATAAAACAGCTGAGTTTGTGGCTTCTGGTATCTGCTAAAGTTATGAATTTTAGCTCTTAAGTTCCCCAACTGCTTTTGGAAGTATTTTGGCTCACTGGTCCAGCCAACGGGAGGACCAAGTATTTCCCTTTAAAGCCCACTGAGGTTTTCTTCACATTGAGAGAAGAAGCATCCTCCGAGCTGTGCAAGAGGTGCAGCTGAGCCTTGTCTCCGTGTCTCTTCTCAAGGTGAATCCTGGCTGTATTCCTGCCTTTCCAGAGGTATTGGGATGGGTAAAACCCACCCAGCAATGAGCGAGTGAATTCAGCTTGAACAATGAAGACAGAAAGGGCCCCCTGTGCTGTATTAGCTGGTACCCCTCAAGATTTTAGCATTTGAGGATTCCCCTTGCATCAGATTCCACTAATCATGACATTCAGTGTCGTCACAGCCATTTCCACTTGCCACTACGTACAAATAAAGCTGCACTTCCAAGGACCCTTTGTCATTCTCTGTTTTACTTGGTGACTGCCTGAATGACACTTATTTTTCTCCTGGTGTCCTGTTCAGCTGATGTCACAGATGCTGCAACTGCTGCTAATTCCTCCTGCCATGTCCACGCTTCTGCATGTGACATTCTCAGCTTTTCGAACTGGGATATGTGCAAACCATATTTCCTCCAGATATAGTGTTATTTGTTCAATTCCCCCCGATATCGAGCTGAACCTGTCTTGTTGGTTGTAGATTTGCATTCCTACTTGTTTGACAAATGTGCAAGAGAGCTCATGTCCAAGCTGGGCATGATGTGGATCAAACCGTGTCTCATCTCACCCAAAAGGGTAACTGCAATTGCCAGAGCAATTTCAGCTTTACCATGAATCTGCTCCATTCCCTTGTGAGTCAGAGGCAATAGGAAATAGTACCAAAAATGCTGATCTGTGTTGTCAGAAACATTTCATGAATTCCTGTTAATTCACCCATTATTTCAGTTGGAAAAAAAAAAGAAAAACTTCCAAATGCTGAAACATTTTGACGGTTGAAACATTTTAACAGTCTCGCATGAAAATACTTCAATTTTCTCATTTAAAAGTTACATTTCTTTTTTTAAACTTATTTTGGTTTTAAAAAATCCTGGAAATACTCTTTTGGAAAGAAACAAAATGAAACAAAGTGTCTCGTTAGATCCCAAGCTATTTTTAAGAACCTGTTTTCCAGTATCACAAATAAATAAAATCTTTCTCTTTTTAAATGTTGGTTTAGGCACAGCTTTAATGTAAATCTACCAGAAAGTAAATCATAAGCAGGAAAATATTGCTATCCACTTTGCAGCCAGTGTTCACTTTGGTCTATTAGACATCCGAAGGTGGCCCATGTAGCAATTATATAATAATCCTTCCTACCCGTATGTTCTTTCCCTGGCAATAGGTTATGTGTTAACACCCTCTTGGACAAGGTTGGAAAAAGGTGTCAGGATCTAATTAAAAACCGAATTATAGCTGTAAAATTACAATTTTGCAGACTCATTAAACTGTGCTTACCAAAATGCACAGTCTCATCCTCATCCAACCTCCCCAGAAGTTATATCCAGGCAATCTTTACTCTTTTTCCAGAAGAGCAAAGAGAGGAGATCTCAGATACCAGCACAGCCTGAGGTTATTACACACGCGGGTGGATTTAGCTCCTCTGATGTGTCAACCGGGGATGCAGCTACCCAACTTTGTGCCCACGTGCTGTACTCGGAGCAAAGTGAGAGGCAGCTGCCTTCCTGGGCTGCACATACAAACAGGTACAAGACAGCATTCGCAAAGCTATAAATTCATAAATGAGGCTAAGCCTGCCTTAACCCTGTTCTTTTGCATCCATAAACTTTGTGGAAGCTCTTGTGGGCTTAGGCGTTTAATTGCATGGAGCAAAAAGCTGAATTTGTAACGGGATGGCAGCCCTGGAAGGGAAGATGGAGACTAAAAGAGCTTCCTTGGTGGCCTGATGTGGTAGTTTGGCTGGGAGATGTTTGCTCTTGCTCTGCTAAGGGCGGACTAAGGCATCCCAGAAACTAGTGCACGCCGCAAATTAAAAATTGAACACCCTGCAGATAGCTCAGGGCTTGTAAAGCTCTTTAGATCTTCCTGTGACCCATGGTATGGGGATTCTGCAAGCGAGTTGGTCTCCTGGGACTGGTGGCAGCACAGTGTGACTTGGTGAGGTTAAGCTTGAGGAGTTTGGTGATCACAGAGCCAAACTTTCGGGGTGTTTCCTGTGAAAACAGGTTTTTCGTGGGCCCTTTGCTAGTCTCTGCCTCCTGTGACTGCAAAAATCCCCTCCAAGAGCAAATTCTTCCTGCAGCTTCAGCTTTTGTTCTTCATTTGCCCTTTCTGAGACCTATTCTAGATGAGCCTGCCTTCCCCAAGGGGTTTCAGCAAGAGAAGATGAAAACCAAGATAATGATGGGCAGTGAATGCAGAGCCAGCTCCAGGCTTGGGACTATAAAGGCTGGGGTTCAAAAAGAGGAACTCAAAGAAGATGAGGACTCCGAGGTTCTGGTGGGGACTAAGGAAGAGGTACCTGGAGGTTAAGTCAATGGAGACATGGGTTCAGTTCTTCATGCCAGATCAAATCCTGGAGGGATTAGATTTAGGGAATCAAAAAGACTGTATAATGTTAGCACCTCAGCAATCTCATCTGTGAAAGGCAAAATGCCTGTGTGATTTGAACAAACTGCTTAGGAGTCCAGGAGCTGAGTCTACCCCACCAGAGGCTGCGCTGGAAGCAAAGGTTTGGGCTGCTAAAAACAAGCAAATAAGAAACCTCCCAAACCCAGTAGAAAATGACAGTTCATTAGATGAAATCCACGGAGGTGTTGGAAAAAAAAAAAGGCAAAATCAGCGCTCCAGGGTCTGGAGATGCATTTTGTAAAAACGCCTTTTGAAATGTAAAAAGGAGTAACAGGATTCCTACCAGGAGTGTGTTATATTTGCATGAGGAGTTGAAGGATTCCTCCTTACCAGTTGTACTGAGATGAAAGCAAAAACATTCGCAGTTCAAGAAGGCCGTGATAGTGAAGATGAGTAACTTCATGTTATGAAATCCTACCCGAAGGACCGTGCTGTTTTAATGGCACCAAATCCAACATTGCAATGAGCTGGTGAGTTGGTTTCACAGGTCTGGTAGGATAAGGATCACAGGTCTGATAAGGATGCTGAAGGCAGAGGGGAACCTGAAGGATGTGCTTTGCTATTATAACAACAATTATCTTACTAACAAAGATCGAAAAGGAAAAGAGTTTACCTTTATAATGTAACAAAGATGTTATATAGTTTCCTTTCACCTTCTCTCTGGCCTTCTGACTAGTTTCAATTTAAAATTACACAAACTAGAGCAATCTCAAGGCTGAGATCCCCATGGATCAGTGAGACTAGTTTCTAACTCTAGGTATTGGGAGTCGCTGAGGTATCCTTCTTCAGTACAGAATATTTGGAAATGGTAGAGAGAAACAGGGCAGTCCAGATCACTGCAGGAAACAACAATAATTCAGATTTTTTGACTTAGACTTTGTCCTTAGTCTATTGTAACATATGAAAAAGGTCAGAAGTAGAAAACACTCAAGTAAATCCTAAACCAGCACTCAGTAATATCCATTGCTATTAGGCTCATTTCTTAAGGAGATGTTTCTGGGAACTGGTGCATGTGTTTGTGTTCATAGGACTCTCCTCGCTTTAAATGTCCAGCTGGTAGATGCATCCATGCATCCTGGATTCCCTTTGTGGTCAGTGGAAGAAAAAAGTCACTGAAGGGGCAGTTTGTCCAACCTATGATGAGTGTCTGCTGTGCCCAAGAAATGCTGATGTCTCCGTGTTGGCTCTTAAGTACCGTAGCAATGACCTGAGATGGAGACACCTGAGAAGATGCCTGCAGTTTGGCAGATGGATCCTGCCCTGCAGCAGCTGTTTCTCTATCCGTGTTCCCAAACCCCAGATTTGATGGCAACTCAGGAATTTTTGTACATGATTCATGACAAAAGGGACCAGAGAGAAAGTTTCATCGTGCTTCTGCTGAGAAGAGGATGCATAAGGAGCTCCAGCAATCCAATATCTTATAATTTCCTTTGGGAATACAGAAATGCTTCACCTGGATTGATCATCTATTTCAACCAAAGCAATCATCCACAAACAGAAATCTACAGAAAACCTTCCACCTTTTTATTTTTATTTTTTTTTCAAGGTGCCAAACCACTGTATTTCCAGCCATATGGATATGTGTATGGGGAGCTGACCCCATTGTCAAGGACTACTTATCTTGTTATTGGAGTTATCTTTCATGCTTATTTTTATGATTAAGGACTGCAAGACTTTATAGGAACTTGAGATAGCACGATGTGATTGGCAGAGCGTGGGAGATGTGAATCCATAAATCTGTGCCGAGACATAATTGCTCAGGAGAGATTTTTCTTAGCTCCATCCAAATGAACATGTATTACAGCGCTTCTGTGAAGGCCCCTCAAGGACTTGAGAAAATCACTTGCTCTGCAGTGAGGTAAAAGAGCACCCAGAGCCCAGAACTCACCCAGGGAAGCCAGGATTCTTATCCAGGGAGCAGAAATAGGGTTCTGTGGTAGAGATCCTACCACTGCCCATTGGATGGATGCATCTTTGGGAGGAATAGATGGGCTGATAATGGGGTGTGGATGCCTTCAAGCAAGTGCTTTAATTAACCCCAGGACGGAGCAAGTTTGGAGCTGCTGGCTGGGAAGAGGAAACACTTTGAAATCGTGGCCAAAGCTGCTCCAACCCTCCAGAGGAGGCTCATAATTTCTTATGGTCCAAGTGAACTGCAGGATCACCTGGGAACTTGGTGCAATGGGCATGAGTATAATGTGGATAGCAGTAGATGGACAGATAGACACATAAATGAAGGTGTTGGAGGTGAATGGTCGTGTCAATGGAGATGAACCGCCGCAGAGGATGGTTCTTCCTTTTCTATTCTGTCATTAGCTTAGTCTGGTGTTGGAAGTATCCGCCTCAAAGGTACCAGGATGGTGTAAAAACTTGCTGTATTGAAGTTGCTCAAGTATTTCCTCTGAGCTCCCTACATCAGGGAAAGGCTGTAAGGATGGTCTCAACCGTGGTCTCAAGCATGACGTGCCAATATACACGTGGGTCAAGCTCCCACTTGAACTTGACACCTTATTATCTCTAGCCCTGATCAAATTCTTCTTTATCAAAGAACTCTATTTCCAGAACAAAATACTGGGGTAAGAGCAGGCAAGGATAGGCTCAATCCCTCTTTAGGGAACACTGCAGAGCCTGTAGGTTTATGAAACCTAGTGGTCTCATAGAACAGATGCTCTAAGGATATGCACAACTGTAAGGTAAAACCTTGCTAATGCCAAACTGGGCCATGTGAAGGTCACAGTTGTCCAGGATATGGCAGGAATTGGCAGTGAGTTGCAGATGGTGCAAATGATCCTTGTTGGATCGCGGCCCCAGTTTTCAGTGTCCAAGGATGTGTTGGAAAGTTGGGGTGTTGACCTGAACTCTGGAGCAAGTTGTGGTCCTCAGGCCCTAGTTGTTGGATGGAGACTGCACGTCTGACAGCTAATGCGGTTATCTGAGTCCTCAAATGCGAACAAACAGCTTCTCAGCTCTTTTTAACTACCTTAACTAGGCTGCAGACACAACCCTGTCCTTGCACACTCATGGCAGAGCTGTAAATCATTCTAGACAAGCAAAAGAAGGTTCCCTCTCCTATTTTTGTCTCCTTCCCTGTAGCATTAGTTGTCTGAACAGTAGGTTGCTGTGCTGTTGTTTTATTTCTGTTTTCAGACCCAAGCCCTCCGAGGCCAACTTTGCACTGTAACAAGCAAAATCCAGCTGACAGGTAAAGACAGGCTTGGAGAGGCGAGCTGGGTCATATGGGCTCATATGACTCATCTTTTGAGAGGCAAAAACATCCCCCCAACTCCCTTCCCATCTCATCTTTGTAACAAAACACACTCCAACAGCATCAAAATAGTCCCAAGAAGTCTCTTGTCAGAGGCACTCATGGTAATAGCGGATGCGTTTCCCGCTGGGGAGCCAAGCTTGTCTCTGCAGAGATGCTCTAAAAGGGCACAGCTCCACGGGCACTGCGGTTAAGTACCGGGAGCGTCTGCAGGGAATGTCTGCTCCGGAGATCTGTCTGGAGCTGGTGATGAGCTCGGAGCTGCGGGGAGCTGCCGTGTCCAACGCGGAGCTGCGCGGTTTCCTAAAACCACAGCGGCAGCAGAGAGGAGCAGGTCTGCAGCTTGGCAAATCCCGTGCGCTCTTTTGTATCCACATTTCAGATGGGCCACATTTTGGAAGCCACAGGGTGCTGTGATTCCTGAGCACCAAATTTTAAGAGCCTGTGGACCCCGGTTTCCATAAGTCTCCCCAGTCTAGCGTTGAACTGGATGTCTAATTTCATCCACCTTTAGACTCTCCTACTCTCTCCTATCCAGGTAACAAGATGATTTCAAACATTCCCAGGAGTCAGCTGTGTCTGGAAGAAGAATCTCTTGAGCACAAGAGACCAAAGAGCAAGTCAGATCCTGTGTTTCCTGCCAAAGATTGATATCTACTAAAGAAATCCTGTGAGCCCCAGAGAAGCATCGTTTCTAGCTGAAATTTCATCCTTCTTGCACAGCCCAAGTTAACAGAATTTCATCCAGTAATTTGACTACATCCAGTAATTTCAATGCATGCAATTATTGTAGTGCAAACCGTGCTTCTTACATGGTTTTGACATCCATGAGCAACTGGTGGCCCATATGGATATTTCTTGAAAACCACTTAAGCTGGGTGAGCAGTTGCGAACATAATCCTCAAAAAGAAAAGCAAGTTTGTGCTATAAGTAAGGCTGCAACGGCTGCGATGTGAAAGCTGATTTTTCAGAGAAAGGATCTGCACCCTTTTGATGTAAAATAGCTAAAAGAATAAGAATCAATTGGAAAGGGCAGAGGGCAGTGAGGATGGTGGGATTTCACTAGGTGTAAATGAAGCTGTGGGAGCAGGAGGGAGCTCCGGGTAGCTTTTCTGCTGAAAAACAGATGTCAGGAAAAAGATCTCCTTTGGGTGATTTAGTTATAAGGAAATCAGAAGCTGGAGCTAAAAAGGGAGGCTGGAACTCTTGATGGAAATAACCAACTTTGTCCCATCTCCTGTTGCAACCAGGAAAATATTCTACTGATTATTTGCTTTTGTGCAAATTCCTGAAAGAGCTGTTCTAATAACTCATTTTCCTGCTACTGAAAGAGGCAATAAGATCCTGAATGTCGAACAACAGATTGATCAAGAGGGTTAGGAGCCACGGCCCAATTTTCCAAGGAGATTTTTCTATGCTTTATACTTCGAGATCCCTAGATGGAACAGGCCAGGGGAGGGAGACAGTAAAAGGACTTGGCTGGTTGCCATCGTAGAGTCTGAACTCACCTCTTGCTGACACCTCTGCTTCTTTTAGCTGAGATTTCAGCCCAAAACCTTGGCTTTTTGCAGTCCAGTAAAGTGAAGAGTTCACTTCAGCTGCCCTTTGTAGAGAAGCAGACACTTAGAAACACAATTTTGGCTTAAAGATTTCCTAGATAAATAACTGCTTTCAGACAAGGATGAGCAACCCAAATCTTGCTCAAGCAGCTCTGGAAACACATGGCTTCTTTCTCCTGGAGCTGAAAGGAGTATCAGCAATTTGTGCATGTGAGTAAATTAACTTTACCACTTGTAAAGCCCACGTGATGGATGATTATGCATACAAATGTGGTGCCACTAGCAAGATAAAGAAGAATCTCCTTAGATTTTTGGCCAGCCTTTCTGTGCTGCCAGTGTTTTCCTTGTGACTTCCATTGGAATTAAAATGTTCCAGGGAGAGACGACGCTGGTAGCTTTCCCAAACAAACTCGTGTGTGACAGCTTCATGCTGTTGCCTGTCACTGTCACTCACGTGTGACACTCATCTCTCCCGTTTGAGGAGGGTGATCTTCAGGCCACCTTCTTGCAGATGCTGATCCATGGGAGAGTCCTAGAATCACCATAACCTCTGGTGTCCGAAACAGAGAGGATCAAAGAAGCCTGTAGCCACAAACAAAAGTCTTTGTAGACCTTTATATGTGAGTCTATATGATGCTCTTTGCAAGTTCATGAAGTCTAAGACATGGTTATCCCCAACGTGTCCTACTAATCTAAGTCTCTTCAGCCTTAGTAGCCCTGTCCTCTCTTAAAAAGGAGGGGAAACAAGGAAATGTGAAAATCTGGCAGCTTTGGGAGTATTGAACCAGCTGGGTTTGGGTACCCAAGGCTCTGTGCAACTTTAAGGCTTCTCCAGCAAGCAGGGAGGACCTTCCCTTGTCTCCTGCCCTCTCTTTGCTCCCACACAGGGTATCTGCTCTTCATGACAAACATTGGAAGCAAGGTTAACCTGCAGATAGGAACAGTCTACCCAGTAACTCGCCCTTCTTGGGCTTTCTGTATCAAAGAAACTTGGAACAGCATCTTGAGAGCTGCTTTTCCCTGCAAAGAAGGGAAATGTTCCCAACCTGTCAATGCCAACCTGAACATGCTTCATTTGAAAGACATTTCTGTGGTCCTACAAGGAAGGAGAGCAAGAGCAGGGATGGTGGCCTGCTCCTGGGCGTGCCAAAGATAGAGAAGATGGGACTGGAAAAGGTTTCCAAAGCGCCGAGTGTCTGATGGACCTGTTAGTGTTTGTGGGATTTGTGGGCACTTGAATCCCTGAGAATTTGGCCCATTTAGTGTGACTCAGCTGGAGTTCCAAATCAGCCAGAAACGTAGGGCTGAGCTTGAGGATTTGAGCTGTTCTGCCTTGATATTAATTCTGGCCACGCATATCCTTGCAAATACTGTTTCACAGATTGTGGCAGGCAGGGACACCCGCGCGTCTTGTTTGCACTGCGGTACAAGAGGCAAAGGGAAAGCTGAGGTCGTGCTGTCCCCCAAAAAAGCAGGTTGGCTTCCAAATGGCTCAGCGGTATCCTAGAGATCGGCATAATCTATTTATATATTTACCCTGGCTAGCATCCACGAATCACTGCTAATAGCAAAGAGTTGCATAATTGGAAGGGAGATGCTTTCCTGATGGCTCTGACCAAAGAAAACGCATCTATTTTGGCTTGTGCCTATGAATAGGTACCCTGCTTTGACTCTCTGCGTTTGCAAACCACTGATACTACTGAAAATAAAATATGATTGGCAGGTACAACGCGATTAGCATATACAAATTGCCGTGGCCTTTCTCCAAGCAATCATTTGTACAAATTGTTTCCTCTGTCTCCTATCTGGAAAGAAGCTATTAGGTAAGCCGAGACTTTAAAAGAGCCTGCATGCAGCTAATGCTCATGCCATCTCATTTCACATCCTTTTGAATGTTCAGCTTTATTTTTATTTTTCTGAGCGATATCTTTCTCCCTTCCTTAAGAAAAAAGGACAAAAAGACATGGGCTTTGGGTGAAGAGGCGCCTTTCCCCTTAAGAAAACTGTTGCTTTTTGCTTTTTTTTTTCACAGCTTTTTTTCTTTCTGTGACAGCAACTGTTCCTAAAATATTTGCTCATTGTGGTTTTCAAACAGATGAAATTTTTCTATAACAGTTTTGAATATATGGTTTTTAAATCACATCAAAATGGAAAAGAAAGCTTATGAGAGAAAAAAAACCTTGCACGGTGAGAAATGCTTCAGAGTGGGTTGGGATTAACCCCCTACCCCAACTCTCCTATCTTCATTTTCAAGCCAGGAATAGGTTTTATGGTATTTTCTAAGCGAGTATATTGCACTATTCCTCCTAAGACATTTGATATTGTCAGTCAGGAGGGTTCAAGACGCGAGTTGAATGTGCCCAACTGTTGAAACTGGCTTCAAAGGCATGTACCCCCCTCCAAAATAAAGAAGGGAAAAAGAATAGGGAGCGAATCAATGGGAATTCCACTAGTGACTCTTTTGGAGTGAGGACACCTCCAGGAATTTCATCCTACCCAATTTAATTACAGTAACAGCATCACTTTGTAAACCAGCCCATCCAAATTTCATAGGCTTCGGAATTGATAATTAGGCATCTTAGCTCCCGTTACGAACACCAGACTGAGTTCTGGCTGCAGCCTTAATTAAAAGCATCTTGCAGCAGGATAAATAAATAATTCCCTTTCAAGTTGGAGGCCGTTCTGCGCTCCAGACTCCGGCGGGCTGCGGGAGGGCTGGTGTGTGGGAGAGCTGCGATAATTCAGCTCGATGAGATAAGGAGAGGAGCAACACGCATCCTCCCATGCAGCGCTAAGCAGGGGCCTTCCCGAGTCCTGCAAACTTCCTGGCCAAATTGGCTTTCCTTCTTTGCCTTCTCGGGGATAATTTTTTTCTTTCTTGCTTTGCTCTCTGGGGGCTTCAATAAGAGGAGTGTAGAGGAGTGGGTGAGAGGAAAAGGCAATATTAGAAAGCCAGGGCAACTATGTCACTTCAACATAGTTGTCATCCTTCATTTATGTAGCAACATTTTGTGGCACTCTCTATGCAAAAATCACAGGTCCTTCTCCAGTGTCAGCATCACATGGGAAGAGGTGAAGTCACAGTTTCACTGTTTGGTTTTCCCATGGCAGAGGAAACCAGTGCGGAACCAACTCAGAAATAATGTATGGAAATATTAGATCTTCCTAAAGGGAAAGATCTAGCTATGACAGTTTTGCTAACAGCATAGCCAATGGCATAAAATCATTGACAGTGATGTTTTCAGTTGAAAAAGTAGATTAGTGCTCCAACATATAACAAGATGGGCAGGTTAGTAACATAATTAGCCACAGAAACAAAAGTATTTTGGGCTTCATTAGGTTTCAGAGACCACAAATGAAAATGACCTTGGAACAAATGTGCCTACGACAATGCTGAGATGAAGTCAAGAGATGAAGACAAAGTCAGACCATAAACCTAAGGCTGACTGCAAAGTTCATTAAAGACTCATGAAGTCAGTGAGACCGTAAGCAAGGGTTGCATGTTGAAAAACTCCCTGAAAAGAAGTATCCAGTGACATTCCTGACTCCTCTGGAGAAATCAGCGTTTCACAAAGTCAGTAGGGAACGTAAGGGAGATAGAGATGGGGAATATAAGTGGAAGAATCTCCCAATGGCACTGAAAGGCCCAGAGAATGGTCTTGGAGGGCTACTGGAAGAACAGGTTGAAACAAACTGAATTAAACTCGGGAAACCAAGATGCCTTTGGCCTAAGAACAGGATAAGCCAAACACCTGCAGAGGTGCCATCCAGCATGTGAGCACAGATGAAGAACAGTGGATGTAACCCCTAAATAAGCACTGCGTTGTCTCTCTCTCTCTCTGAAACCCGGGGATATGACAGCAAGGAAATGGGAATTACTGATTTGAGCTGTATTGAATAGCTATCCCTGTTCTCGAGTATGGAAATCCAAAGCAATGTGTGAAATCTAATTAAAGGAAAACACGGAGATGGAGCATAACTGGAGGAGAGCAAGAAGTGTCTCCATCTAAGAGAGCGCAGAGGGTGATCCTTGAAGCTAAGGCCTGAGCAGGTCCCCAAGGGAAGGTAATTGGAGTTCTCTAGGTGCTGATTATTCCCAGGAAACAACATCCATGTGTTTAGCTGGCGGTGGGATTGGTGGGAACAGGACACAACCTCCCAAACTGCCGAAGGGTTGACAAGGGTTGGTCTTTGCAGCTTCGTGCCCAGACCTAAGGGGACCAGTATCATTTTAAGCTCTTCTTGCGGGCTAAAAGTACACGCTTAATCTCCTGCAATATTTAATACCTTGCTACAGATCCTGAGGAATATCTGCTCACTTGATCATTATTATTAATAATAACACCCTGCTGCAGGGGAGAAAGCCTTGGCTAAATGCTTGCAGTTGTTAATGACTCAGACTTCGAGGTTTAATTCATCTCGTTCCCTCCGTGTTAATTAAAGGCCCTCGGTCCCTCGTGGTGTCAGACGGATTAAGAAGAGCAGATGCAGAGCAGCAGTTATTGCCACGGCAGGGAAATTGCACGCAAGTTATCTCAGCCCTGGACACCCTGGGAACAGGGAGCAGTGTGGACAGTGGTTTGCCTCATCCGACTGACTGCAAAGATGCAAAATGTGCAATGTGGTGATAAACCTCCTTTCCGAGCTTCTTAAACCCTTTTCTTTACAACCCAGAGATTACGGCTATAGCTAGATTTCTGCTCCGATTCCTTGATAGCCGGGAATTATTTATTTTGCAGCTGTCAGATTGCATTTGCTACATGTGGTGCTCTGCTATTTTGTCTGTCGCAGATATCCCGGGGTTTTATACCTGAGTTTAAATTCCCTGCAGTTCTCTTAACCATCTCACGAAAACAAGAATAATGGTGTTTATTAAAATTCATGCTGATTTTGTTTCTGCCAAGGGGTGACACAGCTCAGGACCAGGTGGGACAATTTCCAGATAGAAAAAAAGAAGGTCGAATGACAAAATCAATACATTTCTAAGTATTGGTCATTTATTTGCAGTATTGCTGGAATGAGGGTGGTCAAGCAGCAGGTGGAAACCGTCCCCTTATATCACTCAACTGTATCCCAACTTGCTAGGAAGCAGTTCTAGCCAGGATCAACTCAAATTTGTGAAATTACTCTAGTTTAGGGCAGAAAGCGAAGCCTCTATCAATCAGTTAGCAACACCTCCCCTGCTTCCCATTCAGTGTAGCATCGTATAGTTTTATTCCTCCCAATCCTGTAGTAGTTTTGTGCAGAAGCCAAGATGCTGTTGAGTAAGGGAAGACTTAGTCAATCCCCTCTAGGAAATATATGTAAATAAGGGAGGTTTGGCATGGGGATGAAATGACAGCATGTTCCTTGGGCAGTGAACAGAGGAGGAAAAAAATCCCAATAAAGTAATTTTTCTCTGCTTGAAAAAACAGTGCTTTCATGTTAGGTTGAAAATATCCTCCTGGTATTCTCATATCTCCAAAGTAGCTTGGAAATAAAAGCAGCTTTGCAGAAAAGGTTTCCAAGGAGAATTTGCAGCAGTCTGAATTATCCCCCTTGGTCCTGCCTGGATTCGGGCAAAATTTGGAAATTCTGCTGAAGAAGTTAAATTCTGCTCTGGGATGTGAACCTGCCTCCCTGTCCCCTGTTGCTGTGGGGTGACTGCTCACCCTTTCCCCTTAGGACACAAGAAAAAGCACAAGACAAATTGATTCATCCTTTGGCACTTGGAAGGGAAAGAAAAAAGGTTTTAGAATCTCCACACATTTTGCAAGACACCATTTCTACAGACTAACTTACCTCCCTACAGCAAATATTCTTAAAACTAGCTCAAAACAGCAAGAACCAAATTTTATTATTGGTTAAACCTATTAGAGGAGACCAAAGCTCGGGTTTTTTAGTGGGCTTCTCTTCTCCACCTGTCACTATATCTGGTGAGACATAGGACACACTGATGTCTCTTAGACCTTTTCCTTGTTTGGGACATTTAGTTGAAATTTTGGCTGGTGACCTGGTTTGAAAGTTATTGGAAAACAGAAAGGACAGACAGGTGGACAGAGACCTCACACAAATGTCATTTCTACATCTCTTTTTAAAGGATAAAGCCAAAAAAAAAAAAAAAAAAAAAAAAAAAAAAAAAATATTTGTGTTTGCATTAGTTTGAATTGATCTGAACACACACATGCCTTATTGTCCATGCCTACAACCAACCGGTGCAAAAGAGACTTCTTCTTTCTTTGCTTTAGGTTCATTGCAATAAATAGTTTTGATTTAGAAGAGACCTTTCCTATCAAGAGCTCTGTCGCGGTTTGATGCTGTATTCCACATTTTAAGTTCATGGGGGATGCAGGGTGCTGCTTCCATGAGTAGCACTGATTTCTTTCAGGGATGGAGCTGGGGCCAGGTGAGAGCCACAGACCCAGCCTTCAAGATTTGTAAATAAATGGTTATTTAATGGAAAATATGTAACTGTGTGGGCCAAAATAACCAACTTTGAGGACCAAAAGGACCTGATAAAAATCCAGAGCAGCTCTGCTGAGGGAAGCACTGTCAGAAGTCAAACCAAGCCTCAGTGTCCCCAGGCACCCAGAATACCACCAGGTCTGTGAGCCAATGCTGAGTCCACGCAGGCTGTCTGCACCTAAATGGGACCTTTGAACCCCCAATCCTCCTGTCCCAGGCACGTTCTCAGGTCCCCCACATCCCAAGAGACGATGCTTCTCAGAGCACTACAGCGGATAATACCCACATGTGACACGGATAGATGGAAACCCACCCTGCTTCCCCAAACTCCCATCCCAACACGGGTCTAAAGCAGCATTTCTCTTCACCCACAGCAGTTCTGGACCTGCAAAACGCTGCTTGGGAGTTCACTCCCCATTCAGCATCCTGTGGCACACGCGATTCATTGCTGGCACTTGCATTTTTAGTGTGCCATGAAAGGCAGATGTTCCAATCAAGCCACCCCACTAAAGCCCCAAACGCTGGGGCGTTTGCACTCATTATAGTATCAGGAATGTGTTCTGCACAGCTGGTTCAGTTCATTACAGGGTGGAGAAGAAATTGAGGAGAAGGAAGGATTTCATAAAGGATTTTTGAGCGTGAAAGACACACAGGGTTTAAGAGAGAGCAAGGTGCATGCACATAAGTGTGAGCGGACTCCAGGAGGGATCTGCAGTCGTCCAGTTGTCTCGCTCTGGTGCTGGGGATTGGTGAATGGTGATCCTGGTCCCAAACATGACATAAATAAGGAGACAGAGCATCTTGCATTAACGCTCCATTCAAATTTTCCTAAGAGTGAAATCCATATTCATCAAGTACCAGGAAGGGTTTGTGTCCAGCTGCTGTCCCTGCTGCTCCATGCTGGAGAATGTAGCCCAAGGAGGTGCGAGGACTCACATCTCACTGCAAAAAATGCCAATGGGCTTCCTGCCATGGCAAGGAATGTGATGGGGACGTCATTCCATCGGCTCTTGTGATGATGATGATGATGAAGCACCGCCACTCCTGCTCTCTAGCACTCGAGCCGTTTTCTCCCTTGCCTTGGGGATATCCGTGACAGACCATGGGTGACCAGAAGTCTAAGCAACACTATCCGGCAGGTACATCTTGGAGGAGAAGGTTGTGTCAGCACTGGGAATGTTGCATCAACGCAGACGAGTCAATCTTCAGTGTTGTGGGAATCCCTGGGGCACAGCAACACTCCCAAAAGAAGGAGCGAAGAAGCAACTTCACCACCATTAAGCAATTCTCTCCAGGCTTCTTTTGCATTCGTCTCATTCCCTCCTCCGTGAATATTTCTGGGGAACAAAATAATGTCACCTTCGCTAGGACAAACTCTTCCCTCGCAAGCAAGAAAAAGCCCCAAAGAGCTGGGAATCTGTCCTAGGAGCCGGATGCTGTTCCGCCTGCGGGGAGTTTGCAGGCTCTGCCAAGCGATGGGCTCGGTAATTGCAGAGCCGCTTTTCCCCTTCGCTGCTCTGCTGGGGTTTGGCAGCGGCGCTGGGTGGAGATCACGATTTTTCCTCTGGAAGTTCAGAGGGAGGTTTTGCTTTGCTGAGGGATGAAAAGCCAAATGTTTCCCAGTAGAATGAGCATCCTGGGGAAAGAGCAGCTTGGAAATGCCTTTGAACAATTTATTTCTGATAGTGCTTAACTGCCACTAAGAGATATACCCTAATATAATAATATAGACATCAAATAAGCATGATAAAACCCAGAAGCAAGTAACTTCCGAGCAGAAGTTCTCTTTCATTTCATTTTATAGACCCGAACCTTTCCAGAGGAAAGAAATCCTTTTTTACTACCCATCCCACACTGCACATTTTCCTTTGCGTTTTCCTTTGCAAGTCTCTGATGAACCCAAACTATTCCCAAAAGGGAAACAGATCCAGAAAAAAAAATCAAATAGCTTTAACAAGGAATCGTGATAATTCAACTCCCATAATCAGCTCCATCCCACACAACCCCAGCACTGAAAGACACAGAAAGAGCCCAGCGCAGAGCAGGTTCAGAGCAGTTAGGAGAATTAATGCGTTTGAATCAGCCAGTTTGGGCTAGTTAAGTGATAAACCCACTTTTTTTTTTCCTGTTGCTGCCTAAATGGCTGCAGTTTTCTCAGCAAGGTAAAGGAAGAGACGATGCTGCTTTACACACGAAGATGTTCTTGCTCTGCAGCCCAGGAAGAGAAGGAATCTGGAGGAGGATCCGGAATGAAGGAATCCGGATGGAGAGCAGCACAGAGGCATCCTGCCAGCTGGGACTCAGACACCGCGGCAGGAGATGGGTTAGCAGAAGCATCCAAAGCAGGAATTAATGGAAATAGGAATCCTTGGGCACGCTGGCATTGCCTGGGCACCCCATTTGGATGGCTGGGAGCTGCTTTGGAAGGACGTGACTGGGTCTGGGTCTCCTTTGGTCCTGTTTAACACTGCAAAGACAGGATTGTTGGTGCTCTGCGTTTGCTGGGCTATAGCACGATGCTTCTGCTGCCTGGGCTGAACAGTCTTCTAATGGGAACACGACTAATAGAGAAAGCACAAGCTGTAAGGAAAGGTTAAGGTGAGCTGGGCCAACCTGTTTTAGAAGAGAAAGGCCTGAGGAGGTATAGAAAAGATCAGCTTTCCCATACC
>JAWLRI010000787.1:1149787-1183984 GCA_034781795.1 Crypturellus tataupa
AAAGATATATATTTTTAATTTTTGCTAATATTTATATTTATAGGAATCAATATTTGCTACCAGTCCATATCATTTGACTGCTCGTGAGGGTACCTGCTTGTTACCCACATGCACAGTGAGGAATCTAAATATTAATCCTGACTTGGGCTGTCTCTGCTCTCTTCCTTTCTTTCCATTGATTTCCACATGATTTGGATCAAGCCCCCATGAAACCCTTGGGAATTTCTCGCTATAGATTGACTGCTCAGATCTTGTTAAAACAGTTTAAAGTTAAGCAATGCACGGCGATAAACTGGCTATACAACTTTCCCATCAGCAGGCAAGAAGCATTGCAGAGTACAGTTTCATCGATTTCATTGGAATTATGTCATGCTTTAATTTGAGCCAAAATCACAATATATATCTCAGTCCTCCTGAAAACCCTTTGGGAATTTATTCTCCGGTGGAGGTTCTATTAAAGGGAAAAGACACCAATTTTAACCATCGATCAGAATATATTGTAACACATCGACGCAGGGAGATTACAAAAGATCTTCCTGGGGATGAACCCTTTGATAAGTGGCAGAAAGACTGCTGGAAACCAGGGAACAATTCAAGAGTTATTAAGTTAGAGCATCCAGGTGCATTAAAATCACTGCGTTACGGTGAGCTTGGGCTGTATCCGTGTCCTTTATATACAGCTGAGAAAGGCTTGCAAAAGAAGCTCCTCTCAAGGAATAGATATAATATTTTTGCAGCCGGTGACGGGAGAGCTTTCACAAACTGTAGATCAGCTCACTCGGAGGAACAAAGGCTGCTCAAGTGAGTCAAGTTCACTCCTCAGTAGTCATGACAACACTTTAAAGAACTGCCGGTTAAGAGAAGAAGGAAATAAATACTGATCGGAGACACAAAGCAATCCATTATGGCTCATGCATTATATCTAACCATCTGGACGGTTCTGAAGTTGTGAAGTCAATGCTTGGTGCCATCCTGGAGGCCAAGACGTGCGATAGATCAACTGGAAGTCAAAGCTCAGCAGCTGCCAGGCCAAGGTAAGGCCACACGGTGCCACCTGAGCGATGCGGAGGGTCCCGTGGGGGCCATGGACTGACCACAAAGTAGGGGAAGAGACGGGCACCAAGCTCTTTGCTTGGTCATTCTGGAAGATGTTACCATAGATCGAGCAGAGGAGCAAAGTGGACATCCTCAGATACCTCAGGGTGAAGCCCAGGTGTAGGGTTAGGTTCTCCCTGCTGCAGGAGCTGATTTAAGCAGACTTTGCACCGAAGAGGGTGAGAAATTTCCAATCCCTGTGCTGAGGGGTGCAGACACTGCCCATGAGATGCCTACAGGCCACAGGAGGACAGGAATATCCTAACTAACTGCAACCGCTTGCTAAATGAAAGAACTTCCGTGGAAGTGTTTGCCTTGCAAGTCACATCTGCTCTTTAAGGTCTATTTCCCTTCTTTCCATTCCCTGAGGAAGTTTGCTAGTGTTTTATCATTTTTTTTTTTCTTATTATTCTCCTGGATGTAATAGCTGCCCTGCAGCTACAGCTCTTCTTTGCTTCTTATCCAGACAGCCTATGCCATCACTAATAATCATCTGAACTGGGGTAAGCCAGAATCTTCCCTGAACATTGACGGAGCCCTGGAAAACACAGACCCTCCATGGCAGAGGAAAAGAACATGAGATGGACAATACCTGTTTGCTTGTATAGCCAATATATGGGTTGAGCAGGGCAGGAGACAGTCTAGTATCTCCTAATGTGTTCTCATTCTGCTGCTCCACCACAGCAGTAACCACTTTAAAGCAGCAAGTAGATATAGGGAGCACCAAGGAGCTCAAACCACAATAGAGGGTTGTTACTAATTCCCCTTGTACCCAGAGTCCCATATGATCCATGCCCAGGACGAAGCACATCAATTTTGAGAAAAAAAAAAAGCATTTTCAGATCAGCAATGCCATCATGAGGCAACAAATCCATGAGTATTGCTTTCCTGAGCAAGGATGCTGTGGCTTTAGGGATATTGAGGTGATAACTAAAGGGGAACTGAGGTGAGATTCATCTGGTAGATTAAAATACAGGCATCTAGTGAGAGATTCAGCACATCCTAAAAGAGCTTGAGCTCTTTATCCGTGCCCAGGTGTCTGGGGTAGCTCCATATCTGCTTGCAGATGGGATGCAGGACCACTGGGAAACTGGTACTCATTAGAGTGTCACCTGGAAGGCAGGAGATGTAATGACATAACCCTCATTTCTGCAGATATAAACCATATTTGCTATTGTATTCATCCAGAACAAGGAATTTTGACTATCTCTGAAATATTTCCTCGCACTGGATTTGAATCCATTCCTTCGGCAAACAAACAAAACTCGCCTTTCCTCATGAGTCAGCAATTTGGTCTTTGGGAGCAAATGTTAGTCCCAGGACAGGTTGTACATCAAGGTTGTTTTCATCCCCATATTGAGAACTAAGAGGAGAATTATTGCCTTTAGCTGTGCAGGAAATTGAGATTTCAACACATGGCTTTGTTTCAAATAGGATCAAGTTGTCTAGTGACAAACTAACAAAAATGCGGAAGAGTTTTCCATCAGCCTAGCAGCAATTTTTCCCATTTTGCTCAAAGAAATGCAATGTTTCATTTCAGTTTCAGTCCTTTTCACATTCTTTCTCTGTAACACGCAGAAAGAATCCGTATCACACAGAGAGACCGTATCACACAGAGAGAAGGAAGGGGAAAATATGAGTTTGGTTTAGGGCAGGTACAGTCCCAAACACCGGGTAGTGTTGGGGTTCATTATCTGACCTAGTAGCATTTGAAGAGCTCCTAGTGAGTCAAGTTTGCAGCAAAGTCTGTGGTACCAGAGCAGCGAATAGTCCCAGCTCCATCATTTTGCCATCATGAAAAGCTTTCACCAGTTCATCCCAGTTACTGGCCAGGATTGAGATAACCATGCAGGATAGGACACCAAGGGAAGACCCATGTTCTTCTGGAGCAACAACAGGGGATGGCCACGTTCTAGCTCCATTGATGGAGCCTCAATGACCATCAGAGGGACCTCAGAAGACAGCTCACATGTAGATGTCGACATGTAGAGCTCTAAATAGAGGGGTCATCAGCTCATGCCTTGTCAAACCTGAGGCTGAAGCCAGCTCCACCGGTCAGTGAAGCTCAGGGGCTCCAGGTATTGGGACAACGTGAAAGATTATACAACCACCATCCTATCCTGACAGCTCTCAGGTTGTTTTGCTTGGAAAACAACATGACTGGCATTAACATAAGGCTGTGGCAGGTTCATCTCCACCCTCCCTGGTAAAAATCCCAAATGTATATATAATCCAACAGGAAAAAAAACCCAAACCCTGTTTGTTACATTTTCCTATGATTCCCACTGCCAGTTTTGCTTGGAGTTTGACACATAACTGTGTGCCAGCTTCATGGGAGTCTTCCAGTGTTGAACAATGTAGAAAAGCCTCAGTTTCTTGCAAACTGATTTTTAGGCAGCCCTGAATCGTTTCCTACTTTAGATCTTTTTCACATCTCTCTTTGGCTCTTCCTGTGCTCAGACCACTGATAAAATCTGTTGAGGGGAGCGTTGCCTGGCATCATCATCCAAAGAGCCAGTAAGGATCTAAAAACTGGTTTGGAAGAGTATTCTGGTATTTCTGGAGCCTCGAACTTTCTGATGCTTTTATTTAGGTGAATGGGTGAAACATTTGAGAAATATAAATAGAATAAAAAATAGAATAAAATAGAATAAATCAGATTTTTTTTCTGTCCTTGAGACACAGCAATATTAAAGAACACACCAAAATAGCCTTGCATGTGCTTTTTTTTCCTCTATAACTAACTGTGCCAGTGAAAGTGTCAAAAACTGTGGTAGTTTCTCCCCTATTCTCTGTTCTATCATATAAATACAATATAAAACACAATGAAATGAGTGACTAGAAGCTGTTTTGAATCCCGCTTTGATGCTCAAGAAAGCTAGAGGGAGAGAGAAAGGTTGGAAATATCATAGAGCAGATCAGTGATGAATCAGGTAATAAAAGAATAAAATTTAGCTTCCCCCTGCCCTTCTGCATGGGATCCTGCGAACCCACCCCAATTCCCTGCCTCGGGTTGCATGCAAGGATCAGAGGATTTATTTCCAAATACCTTTATTTACTATGGGCTGAAGAGCAAGAAAAGCACCAACTTGATTAGTTTTTAGCTGGTTGCCGGTTTAAATTGGCTTTTCAAGAAGGTGAAATGTTTCTATATGCTGCAAGTGATGGACAGCAAGGCTTGATCCTTTAAGTCCCATGTGCTTCTTATTTTGGCAACTTTCATCAAATCCACATCATCGTGGCTGCTGACCTCTTTGGAACAGCCACCTCCATTGGTTGTGATTAGCTTTATTTATTTATGGAATAAAAAAAAAGCAAAATAAAGCATTTAGGGTCTCAAAGCAATATGTAGACACCTCTTCTCTGTATCTCTTCTCACCTCGGTATGAAAATCAAGACCCATCCACCAACCTCAGCTTGGAAACCAGCTCTCCACAGAAAAATAAACCTCCTAATCCTTGAAACTCCTCCTTATGCCCAGGCCTGCAAACCTTTTGCTTCCTTTTGGCATCCATCTCCAGACTGTGCCAGCTTGGTTAAGAATCCGCTTTGAATATTGTTTTATCACACTCTGTTTCACAGACAGCACTGAGTCAGCTCAAAAACAACGCCGTGTGTACTGGCTCCTAGTTAATTATAGCCACGAAACATAATTTACCCCCGTGAAAGGAAATACTTTGAAGCTGGAGGGCTCCTTGCTGCAGACGGCGATTCCTGCTTGGGGTTTTTTCCCCATTATCGCACAGGGCATGATGCCAAAGAGAGGATTTTCTGGCAGTGGGATAACAAGCCATAGAAAACACAGTGTCCAGGCTCATGCATGGGTGACACAGTGACAGTGTTTTGCAAAGAGCTTTTCTGAATTCCCACAGAACAGTCCTTAGGAAAGCAAGTGCATTATTATTAAATAGCAAGAAGCATTTTGGAGGGTTATTTGGGGTGTCTTTGGGAAGCACCAAGCTCCCCAGATACCCATCCTCTCTCCAGCGGGGCTTAGCTCCATCCCTGAAGGAGATCCTGCCCAGGGCCAGGATTTCCTCCCATTTCAGCCTTCCATGGAGGAAACCAGCTACTAATCCATAATTAGGATACTGGGGGTGCAGATTAGAGGATGTCTCAGGATCAGAGACCAGGACCCTCTTCTGTATCGAAGTAGGTGTTGGAAATGACCCAAGAGCAAGGACGTTCTAGGAATGTCTGCATGTGTGAATGTCTCTCTCCCATTGTCCAGAAGGGGATTTCTGGCAAGAAATCAGATTTAAGGTTTACACAAGAGGCTCGGGGTTGCATCGCTCAGCATTTTCGCAGCAAGAGGTTGCCTTGGACAGCTGCCCAGATGTGAAGACACATCTGGGAAGGAGCTTGATGGAGCATATGGGGTAAAGCTGCAGCCACAGCAACCCGGTTTCCTCCAGCCTTGGTGCAGGGGAGCTTTGTAGCCTGCTGTCACTAGAGGGAATAAATGTGGGAACAAGGTGGAATATCCAGGGAAAGCCCAGTGGGAATATCTGTTTCTGATGAGCAATGGTATGGCTAACCTTGGAGGAGGAATCTTTCTTGCCATTAGTGTTTAAGTCATGTGGGAAGGTCGGGAGTGATGTGGATATGCTTTACTGACAGAACCAAATCCCCTGTGCTGAGTTTGTTTCCTCACTTCTCACTACTGAACTGAAAAGCGTCTCGTCCACCTGGTTTTCAGCAGCTCTCACATGAAATTTAGGTGCTCTTGGGTTTCTTCCCATCAGAAGCTGTGGGGAGGGAGAGGTTTATTAGTGTTTTATCTGGCCAGACGCTTTTTTGGACATTGGGACAGTGAATTTGATCCTATCTAAACACTTCTCTGCATTCCCTCCCGAGTTTCCCTCTGGGACTGGTGAGTGGAAAAGCAGCTGTACCAGGACTAACTCCTCTCAGAGGAGAGAAACTGGAGGAGAGAGAAAAGAGAGAAATTCAAAAAAGAGAAAAAAAAAGGCTCTGTGCAGCACGATCCTCCTGCTATTGCATCTTTGCAGCCCCCAGCATATGAAGAACCTGTCAATTAGGCTGTCAGGCTAAAAAGCAGTTTAGCGACAATGCCACCTGCTTCATGGCAAGTGGTGGGCTGCCTCCCGAGGACACGCACCACCCGCCCCGATGGAGGGATATTCCATGCGGAGCACGGCGAGGGTATCCGAACTGCTTCCCATTGCATTCCAGGTTCTACCAGCCTCTCGCTTCCCTTCTTTAATGTCGTATTAGGAGATGGGAAGCGTTGATTTATATTTGCACAGAAAGGATGCTACATGTGTGGATGCAGAAGGGAAAGTTAAGTCACCCACAAGCCGTGGAGAGGCTGGATATGAGCAGAAATGAACCATGGAAAAGCAAAATCAGCCTTAAAGTATTGTGCCTCTCTTGCCATTGCTTATTCTACTGAAGAGGAGTTTGAAGTTCTGCATTTCCTGGGTGTGTTACAGGAGCGGCAGAGTCCAGACACCCGCTTTTAGTGAAGCTTATGTAAATTTGTGTATGTTTATATTTAGCGAAACAGATTTGGGAGCACTAATAAAGCAGCAGACGAGGCGTAGAAAAGAGCTGGTGCGGAGTTTTCTGCCACTGTTATTTTTTAGCTTCCTCCCACCAGTCCCAAAGACAAGAGTCTGTTTCTCTTGCCAGATTCCCTTCAAAACAAATGATTTTTGAAAACTCTTTTTCTGCTAAAAGCTGCTGAAGCAGCTCACAGAGCGGTAGCTCTATTGTGAGCTATTCGTGAGTGAGCGGGGGCAATTCAGTCCATATTTAGCTTCCCGTAACATAGACACTCACATCTGGCCAGCTGGAAGTTTCCTGGTTCGGGACCTTGGTTCAGGAAATTGGGAATCTCGAGAGAGGCCAAGGAAAGGCCAGGTCTGCAGGGTGGATGATGAGGGCACAGGACGTGTCTCAGCCCAAGGAAAGCAACTGGAAGAGGAATGCACCTGGCCTGAAGGTCTATTCTATCATATGGAATATCATACGGTTGAGTCCCACCTGCATCCCCAAAACAGCACAGGGAGATGAGTGGGAGCATCGTGGGGACAGGTTTCTACCCTGCCCTTCATCTGCACTGGCCAAGGCCTCCACAGCTCCATTTGGCTCTGCTTGGACCTCCCCTGCAGTCAACCAAAGGGGAAAGCCAAAGAACAGAGAGAAGAACCTCACCAAGTCATCCACAAAAGGTGCTTGGGAGCCCCACATGTGCTGACAACCTGTCCCACCTTCTTTAAAATATTTCGTATTCACCCTAGTTGTGTTTTTATTAAAAAGTGAGCCAGATTTAGAGCTGCTCACCATTTTGCATCGATGTAGAGGTCCTTGATGCACTTCTGATGTCCCCACAATGTATTGAGTGTAGGGTGGTAGCCCCATGGAGTCCAGCATGGGACCATCCTGCCAAAGTGCCCGAGATAATGCTATCATCTCAGATCATTCCCTATCAAAACTGCATCACCGAGCCATGGAGACACCTCAGGACAGGGTTTTCAGGTGGGAAGAGTGGACCCAGATCTCCTACTAGGACAAGACCTTCAACTGACAGCAGGGAAGAGCCTGGTTGACTGTGTCCCCCCTACTCTACTGGCATCGCATCTTTATCCTGGCATCACCTCCTGCCACATTCCCCTGTAGGCTTTGCTATAGAGAAGGAAAGGAAAATCCAGACATTATGTGCAAATCAGCAAAGAGCAGAAGTCCTTGTATGTGTGGAAGGATTCGTGCTGAAGACAGCTGATAGGAGAAGGACAAGAGATGGGGCATCCTCCCCAAAAAATACCCTCCCTGAGCAAGGAAGAAAGCAGTACAGTTCAGCTGGATGGATCAAAACAGCAACCCCAAACTATTTCCTATCTGTCTGCCTTTTACAACAGGCCAAATTCCTATGAAACACATAAATAACCAACAGGTGGGTGTCCAAATTCTTACCTGCATGATTTAACACTGCATAAGAAGAGCAGAGGCACTTGCCTAGACCTCAGTCTAGCCACTAAATCTCAAGTTTCCCTCAGGGATCCCTTTCCTACCATACAAAGAGTCCTGGAAATCATGAAAAAATATCTATATATTGCCAAGCACACTTTTTTTTTCCAGAATCAACCATCTGTTTTAATGCTCACCAGGGAGAAGGCTCACAGAAGTTCTGTGTTAGTTAAGTCACCACCATGAAGCTGAACGTTATATCCAGATTTGGGCTGGAAAGATGTGACATGAGGAGCAAGAAAACACAATACTCCAAGATCCATTAATTTGGCAGGCATGCTGACCCAGGAGTTTTGTTTCTGGCATCACTTTGCATCCTCCTATAGTCTCAATTTCAGATCAGTGTTTCCTTGGGGAGAAAGGGACAGCCCAAGGGAGTTATTTGGGTGCGATTCTGGAAGGCCTTGGGCACTGGAGATGGCTTGTTTAGCCAAAAATATCTTTGGAAGAAGTCAGCTTTCCCAAATCTGGCAAATTCATATATCTTCTCATGCACCTCAGTGCAGAAACCTGTGATAACCAATAGATTCAGAGCATTTTGATTAAATGCTGAACCTCACTTGAATTTTCAGCTGCAGTTTCTTTTCTCTTCAACTTGAAGTGAATCTAAATATCCCCAATTTAAGGTGCTGAAAGAGGGGGGACATTTCTCAAAGAAAACTACTAATTCTGCAAAGCAACAGGTTTAGTCACATGAAACAAAAATAAACTACAGCCAAAGGCCAACTGCAAAGCTGAAAACACAGCTCAAGCCAGTCTAAGAGCTGCATTTTCACCGTCCTTTAGTGTTGGCCAGCCCAAGGAGCAACCATGGACCTGGCACTCAAAATTAATGCTGTGTAAAAGAATTAAGACAGCAGGAGATAAGCCAGACCAAAGATCTTCCTTAGATAAACCTGAGCTTTTGCAAGCATAAGCAGGTACTAACGTGTGGGTAGCAGTAAGAAAATTCAAGAGGGATTCACCAGCCTTTGGACAAGTTAATTACGTGACTAATTGCTAGCCTGACATCAGGGTGATGCTCATTTACCAACATGTAACCATGTACCAACCTGAGGGCTAGATAAACTAGCCCTTGAGAAGGGAAGGAGCTGGGGAACTACTGAATACATTGACCAAGGGATGAGATTTTATTGCATTTGGCTCCTGGCATATTGGTGCGGCCTGTTCCTCCAAGCTTACATTTTAAACGGAGAATAGGAACTTCCAAGCAAGGGGATTTATACGCAAGGACTTAACAGTTAAATTTATTCATGGCTAAACTGAGGAGCCGAGAATTATTAAGGCATGAAATTGTGCCAGTCAATTAAAGTGTCAGTCAGAGCCAGCCTCATTTAGAAGAGCTGCTTTAATCCCAAGAAAGGAACATTATTTTGGCCTACTGAGAGAGCGTGTTGACTCGAAGTTGGTTTTAGTGCAATAGCTGTTCCTCAGCTACTGTGCAAAGATTTGCCAACTATTTATTTTTCCTGCCACACTCCTGCTGTCCTTCCAAGGTGACATGTGTTAGGCTCAAGTAGGGATGGATACAGTTTGGTCTGGAGCTGGTGTAACCTTAGTGGGCTACACAGAAAATGGGGAAAAAGAAGTCATATGAAAGCTGAGAAAAAGTCATATAATCTGGCAAATATCAGAGATTTGGGATGCTTTTAAGCATATAACAGATTTTTGATTTTTTTAAACTTAAGTAATCAAATTATTCTGCTCATCAGTACATGTAATGTGTTTGTTTTATTTGCTCTTAAAACCTGCTTCCTCCCACCCACCACCCCTTCTCTTGGCTTAAATCCCAGTCTGTTGACTGCATTAGTGGTATGTTTTAGTGAATGATGACTGTCCTTTGGCCCTAAGTAAAGTGCAGCTAAATAGAGAAGTCACATACCTGCTTGTTATGAACGTTGGGTTAGGAGAAACATCTCCCCGGGGTAATTTACTCCAGAGATGAATCTGGACCTGGGTGCTCCATTTGATCTCTTATACCTTGTCCACCAAGGCTCATGACACAGAGGTAAAACAGCCTGGAGGGGCAATAGGAGCTCAAGAAGTCCAATGATGTGGTCAAGCCTTTGCTCTGTCATGGAGCTTGGTCATGCCCTTCCAATATTCCTTCATTCCCACTAGTGGCAGCTATTGTACTCAAGCTGGAAGTATTTCAGAGGTGGAGGCTGCTATGGGAGTCGTTTCCAGCACCAAAACAAGAATGAGAGTCAGCAAGGTCTCTGCAGGGAGACGAGGTGGTGGCTGACCTGCCTTTGTGCTCCCATGTGCTTAATTTTATACCATATATGAGACCCTAAGACCTTTCCTGGTGATACTCTCTGCAGGATAGAAGAAGGTTTCTTGGTCTCCCATGGGATGTGTGAGCAAGATTTTCTCCTTGAGGATCTCTCTTATGCTGGATGCATGCAGAGCCCTGCTGGAAAGGGACCACCAATGGCAATAGGATCTAGTAATGTAGAACATTTAAGTGTATGCACTTGAAATTTGAGTTCTCGGGGCCAAAAAAGTCAAGCCAGTTGTACCAATATCTGCTGTAGGGGCAGCGTCTGTGATTGAACTAGTCCCAGATGCAATACTAGTTATTTACGTTTTGCTGGGAAATGGTTGAGAGAAAATAAAAAGCAAACCCAAATGATCAGGCTTTTTCACATGGCTGGAAGCTAACGTGAAAATACAGAGGTAAATCCACACCTCCCTTTTCCTCCCTGGTACCTTACTTGATGTGTTGGGAAGGCCACATCTTGTGGTATTTGTGCTCTTTTTAGTTGTCTATGTCTAGAAAAGGGGAACAAACCAGAACAGCAAAGGGGAAAAAACATTTATCTTAGGAGGGGGGACAAAAAGATCTTGGCTCATCCCAACAGTGAAAGCTAAGACATCATATGGTTGCTCTCTATAAATAACCGGAGCACAAGGTGCAGAAGGTAAGTGCTAGAAACAAAGAGCTGCTTAATAAAAAGGTTTTGCTGGAAAACTAGAAACTGGACAGATATTGGCTATGAATGGATCCAGTCTGAGGGGGATCTTGGGCGCATGAGGATCAGAAAAATTCCTGAACCTGTGGGACGTCTTCAGATTGGCCTCCGTATGCCTGTGAAATGGGTAAAACGTATAATTGACTATAAAAAGGTGTCTGTGAAGACCCAGGAGGTCTCTCCCCCTGCCTCTGTAATGAGGATAATAGCACTTCAAGTCTGGAGAGATTAAGAGACTTTCTGAGGGAAGAGCACTGAGGTGCTACAGTGATTGGAGCCTTATATACACCCGAGACAGTTACATCTCGCTGTAATTTGCAGTATTAAAAACAACCCTGTTTAATTACTAGGCTACAGACTAGTTCTTTTTTTCCTGTTCCCACCTGCCGTGAGAGATTGTGAGGAAAAAAATAGCACAAGTGCAAAGAGAACCTTAATAAAAAAATCTTCAGAGAAATGCAAGCGAGTCTCATCTCTGTAGGTATCAAGGTAGCTATTTTTTGGTAACAAGAGGAACTTTTCAGACTGGCCGTTTGATTTATTGTCCCGATGCTAAACTAGAACATTTCTATCTTGGTTTTGGCTGTAAGAACAAAAGTACGAAGCAGAGGATGTCCACATTGTTTTTCATTTCGTTGATGGATGGGTTGACAGCCAAGAGAGTTGTCGCTGTGATCTCTTTTCTTCCCATCACTTATTTTTATAGGACATCGGGGAGGGGGAAGGGGACAGAATTGTACTTTCCATCAGCTGGTGGCATTGTGTCACTCAGAGATATTTTTTAAATCAAAAATAACGTCTTGTCAGCTTCTAAAAGCTGTGATATTTTTGAAGTGTCACAAACTTGCGGGCTTTGTGGCATTCAAAACTTCACATGTGTGTATTTTTAATAGCTGATGTGAAATAAGATCCCTTCCATCACCTGCTTTTGGACGACTTTGTTTGAATCTGGTCAACATGACCTTGATTTGTCAGACTAGTTAGACCAAATAATCTAGATTTACAAGCAAAGTGACATAAACTGAGAGAAAAACAAAGAATCAATCGATTAAAAAAAACCACAAAAATGAACAAACAAACAAAAAAACCCAGAAAATCCTATCTTCTGGATCAAAGCATCACCAAAGGGAAGTTTGACATCCCATAGGCGCTTAGGGTGAACTTGTAAGGTCACCTAAACATTCGCACACCCGTCACGTATAAATTAAATTATGAGCTGGTCTAAATGACCAGTTCAGCCCAAGGTCTTGTGAGAGTGAAGAGAGGAAAGCCAACATATTTGGTCAAAACTCTCCCTTTGTATCACAGCATTTTAGTAGGTGGATGTGTCCCTGGGTAGGAGGCCCGGTGTGTAGAAGCTATTGCAGGATGAACGTTTTAATCTGGTGCGTTGGTTTCATTCCAGGTCCAACAGTTTGTAAGCACTGAAGTGCTCACAATTTTCCTGTTAAGAACTCATCTTTCTTCCATTCAGATGCAGGTAGCCCCAGTATAGGTATCTCCTCCATCTGTTCTGAGTGGGGCTTGAGTTACCCTGTGGGGTGCCTGGAAATAAATGATCAATTTGTGGCAGAGTTAGTCTCATCCAGCAGTAAATATCCACATTTTTGTCAGTGGAATCCCTTCCTAAAAGCATTTATTTCTGCCCAAGAATTGTGTGACTAGCTCAAATGTAGGGATGGGTCCAAAACAAGGTGACATGAGTCCACTTGCTCCCCTGAAACCTGAAAAGTTTTAAATTAAACCTTGACGAAGACAAGTGTTTTGGTAAATCTAAGCACTAGAGGAGCCTGTGGAGATAAATTGTGTCTTTGCAGGGCTAGGTTTTGGGAATGCATCCTCTATAAACCCTGCAAAATATAAAAGAAACTTCTTTTCCAGCCAGCTTTGCTCATATTCTTTTATTCCCTAAAGGAAATCCTAGGAGACAACTGGTACGTTACGCCTGGAGATAGTCCCCTATGAAGTTTAGATCCTAAAATGCTCTCCTGCGAATAGGCTGTGGGAAGTGATGTCTCTATCAGGCTGTGCTGTGACCCAGAAGAAGAAAGGGAGGGCGGTCTCATCAAAGAACCAAATCTCCTGCCCTTTGGCTTCTTTCTTTACCCTGCTGAGTTGTTCGTGCTGTGCAAACACGGCCTTTTTGCATTGCCTGAGCTGTGTCCTAAATTCTCTAATACGGGAGCACATTCTGCCCCAAGAGCTGTGTGCTAAGAGCAGGTTGTGGCCGATATCCGGGCGAGTCGTAGTATGAGAGTGACTAACTTGGATGCACAACATGTGCATGCAAATTCTTACACGGGGAGCTTGCCAGAAGAACATCTCCCCAGGCTTTAAGTGCCCTAAATATTGTCTTGCAAAATTATCCGTCAGAGCACGGGCTGTTCTGAGGAGCAATCGTCATATGGAAATGCCCGTGCCTGGGAGACGCTGGCCTTTAAATTTGAACAAAACCCTTTTTGTCACCGGTTAAAAAGTCTCTACGGAGCAGGGGAAGGAGCAATTTCTCATCCCCTTCCCTCTTTCTTGATGCCTCCTCTCGCATCACCTCATCGCCTTGGTGATTTAGGAGAGCGGACGATAGAATTCAAGCCTAATAGTAGGATCATGTTGATATATTGTTTTACTCTCCATCTGATGCTTGTACTACTTTATCCTTCTCTGAGCTTAGCGGTATTGCTAGTAGTTCATCTTTGTTGATTTGTCTCCCCTTGAAGCTTTTGTGAGAAAATAAATTAGTGAGTGTCATAAAATATATGTGCTATATAAAGAATAGGGGAGAAGAGGCGCTATATCACACTGGTTTCCAAAAGCAGCACACATCCTGAATTGCTATTTGTTTCATTTTCTTTCCCTTATCTTCTATTCTTGCATTATTTTTTCACCGCAACATTTCTACTTTCTTTATGGCATCACTATTGCACCTACTAATATTTTTCCAACCACAGCTTGGAAAGCAGAACACTGGATTCTTTCTGGAAGAAAGAGGTATTATTGGGTGCTTCCTTTTTAAATAATAATAAATAAAAAAAAAAACAACAAAAAAAACCCACTTCTCTTGTAAATTAGTGGGAAGGGAGAAGTCTGAATTCATTTTTCAAGAGTCCTTGGGCTAAAATCTGACTTTCCCAGAAATATTCTGGTTAGAACCAGTTCTCATCACCGTATCAGATGTCCAAGAGAGAGAAATGCTTCTTTCCTTTGACATTTTTTAGTTTCTCCACTGTTAAACTAAGGGTTCATCATCATTAGATATTTCTGCTCAGTTTTTGTTTAATTCTTAGCTGAAAAGCACAAAGCAGTGAGGTGATGGTGCTGGGGAGGGACACAGCAAGCCAAACTCCAGGAGATCAATCTCCCAATGGGTTTTAGAAGTAACCTCTTGTTTTGGCGTCAAGACACATTGATGGACAATGAAGTCTATATCTGTTGAGGACAGATGCCACCAGCAATGATTTTCTTCCTCCCAGACTGCAAGAACAGCTCCTTACGGGGCAGACGTTGCCTGCAACCATCAACTTCATGGCTATTTAGGAGGGTCCCCTGGACCTCCAGGACCACGTGCCTACAAGCACCGTTTAGCACACAGGTCCACCTGCGCGTTGGACTTGCTCTTGCTAAGGGCTGGTGACATCCCGATGTCTTCTGAAGCTATAACAGCAAAGTGAGTCCTGAGAAGTGACAGCACTGAACTCGGATTAGTGTCTCCAAGGAGGCAGGTAGTCCACAGAGCCGTTCGCCTTGAGCAGCATCAGCTTCCGTGTGTAGCTCAGAATATTTTGACGATGCTGTAGAGAAGTTGTGTTTGGGAAGAGTGTAGTTCCTTATGAAACGCAGCTGCCCTTCTGCTTTTAAAAAGGGCTGCCTCTTCATGCCTCCTCTAGCTCCATTTAGATAAATTTCTAGAGTAATTCCTTTCTAAAATAATTAAGATTTGCACACTCCTGTCCAACCCATACCTGGACAACAGCATGTCCCTGGCTAGGAGACCTTCACACTCTCTTACAATGGCAAGGATCATGGAAATGCTGGTGGAAACCATGGTCCATGTCCTCCATGCTCTGCTTTATGTTGCAAGACCAAATGCTCCATCAGTTGCCTCTTCTCGCTGGAGAAGGGCATCTACCAGAGTGGTGGCTGCAATTCATCTGGGTTTGCTCTCACCCAGCACATGATGCAAGTGCTTCCCCAGAGCTTTGGTCTGTGAGTTAAATGACTCATTTCAGGGTGCTCAGATCATCTGCAAGGAAGGCTTAGAGAAGAGCTCTTGTTGGATGTGCAAATCTTCCCCTGCCACCTCTCCTAATTGCTGCGTTAACAGGCGGTTGTCTGTGTTCAAAGGGTTAGAGATTTAAAGCTGGGAGCCACAGAGGCTGAAAAAGGGAATCCAGATAACAGGGTTTTTAGAGAGCTTTTCTCCACAGCTGTAAAGAGTTAATGTTTGTTGTCTTTACACAGGCTAGGGCAAGTTTCCAGCTATCTGCTAGCACCACACATGCATGAATATGCATGACACACACATTGCAGCCTATAATCGTTTTTTGCGTTTTATTTTTTATTTATTTTAATTTAATTGCTTGAGCAGTTCTGCAGCGGCGCATGAGTCCTGCTGCTGTCCAAGGTACACACACAGGCCTGGACTGCAGGGAAAAGGAGGAGGAAATTGAAGAGCAGGGAAAACCTACAGCAAAACCTACAGCTGAGCTTAGAGCTCAGCTCAGCTGGGCTGTGCTGAGGCTGCCTGGCTGGCTCATGGGCTCCACACTTTGGTTGGGGAAACATAAGCGGAATTAGCGATGGGAGTGAGCTGGGAATAGAGATCATCGGGTCAGCGATGGTGCTTCCAGGATGGACTTTTCTTGCTCCCTGCCCATCCAAGCAATGTTTTGAGGAAAAGGGATTATGAACACCCTCCTCTGTCATGCCAAGTGTCCAGACCTCTGCTCAGGGTATCAAGAGGGATCCTCTTGCAGCCAGACGGAGATGCCATGTGGCACATCCATCATCTTCATGCTGAGGGACCCTGCTCATGTCCATGGTCAGTGATTCCCAGCCTTGTCCGATTGTCACTGCTCATGGACTGTTCCTCACATCCTGGGACCAACTGCTTTCCCAAGACCTCCCAAACCCCCTGCACTCACATAGTCCATTGCAGAGTTGCAGCTGGGTTCCAGCCGGATAATAACCAGACCTTTACCCAAGCCATTTTTCCCTAGGAGATGTTGCCTTTTTTGAGAAAACTGTAATATTTTTGTCCCAGGGAAGCAGATACTTGAAATAGGAAACAAGAAAGCAATCCAAATGGAAATTTTGATGCATTTTGACCAAGTGCCCACCTGGGTGACCATGGGACCATACCCAGAGAGCAGCACTGATGCAGCCAAAGACATCTAAAGACAATTGTCATTTTACAAGATGTGTTCTGATCCGTCCAGAACAAGGTCTTTAATCTGAACATCATCATTCAACCCTCACTTTCTTCATGGTGTCTTCTGAATTTGTATATTCTTTGTGAAAGATTTTGTGAAAAAAATGCTAACTGGGGCCGTGTAAAATAGTCTGCTGCATCCTCCCCATGTCAGCTTGGAGGGCAGGAAATAGCCATGCATTATTGTAATTATTTGCCATAAAGTGTCTATATAACAGCGGTTCACCTGTTCATTTGCTGTTAGTGGAATTTTCCTTGTGTATTTTAGAATAATGAAAAAAAATTGAAAAAGAAATCAGAGCCTGGCAACAGGAAATCTTGCCTGATAAATGTAAAATGTGTCTAGATTAAAACATTGTAATGAAAGAAACAAAGAAACCATTTTTTTATGTAAGAACACAGGTGGAAAGTGACACATGGCTAACAGTTATATTAGACATCTAACTTAAGTGTTCCTAGGAGCAGAAAGAGCCTCCTCACAGGTGTGGTAGATCTGTGGAATTGCTTCCAAAGACTGTGGGTGATTAATATTTGCATGAACTTGGATGGGAGACCAGGCTCCCCTTGGCCTATCTGTCCTCATGTTACTTCAGGCTGAGGACATGGTTGGTCTTCATGGTGGCCAGGCGTGAGGTTGTCCCAGAGAGAAGACTTGGTTTTTTTTGCAAAAATGCATCCCTTTAGGGGTTATTTAGAGGTTTACACAGCAACCATATAGGGAATGTACAGTAGGGAATTTCCTGAGCTAAAAATGTTTGGAGATTGTGGAAGTAGGGGGAGAAGGAGAACAAGACTTGCCTTGTTCCCATATTATTTCCCAAGTATCTCTTTATGTCTGCTGCTGGGGATGGGCTCATGAACTGGGAAGACTCTTGATCTGACCCGCTGTGGCCCCTCTTTATTCCTACTATAGGCTCTTTATTTTGCTCCTGTGATGTGTTAATGTATTTTGGCAGCTAAAGCAACTCAGAATAGATGTTGTAACAGCACCTTGCTTTAAACCAGGCACATTGGTCTACTCTGCTTTGCAAGGCCGGAAGAGGTGTCTGAGAGACATGGATGTCCCGATACTCCCAGAATTGAAGAGCTGGGTGTTAGGTGATCGAAATCCATCCAGAAAATCCAGCCTGCAATTCCTGAAGACCTCAAGGTGAGGCCTGGAGAGGGGGAAGTGGGAAAGGTCGCCCATTCCCCTTGCTAATGAGAGGATAACTCAGTACCTAATAGGGGAAACAGGTGGCAAGTTCAAAATAAATAAAAGAAGATAATTATTTATCTGAGGCATGATTGAACTGTGGAACTCATTGTCTTGGGATGCAGGGTGCCGGGAACATAAATAGGTTAAAAGATAGTCACTAGTTGGAGGATGCTAACACTATGATAACCTGAGTAGAGATGGACAACGTGGTGAGTTTGCCGAGTTGTCCATGCCAAATTCCAGTGCGTATCCCAGCAAAGTGCTGGCTTTGGAGAACTTCGGAGAGGTTTGGCTCTCTTTGGGAAGATATTGAGGCTTTTACCGCCTTGGGCTTCTCTTGTTGTGTGTCTAGTTGATCTCAGCCCACCTTTGCTTGACATTGCTATCAGAATTTCCGCACCCCAGCTGGGGTGGCCTTAGGGGTTTGTCACAAACGTCTTCTATCCCAAACTGTGTGTGTTTCTGTACATATTTCCTCCGCACTCAGAGTGGAATAAAAGGCTGACTTGAGACCTACTCGTTTTCTGCCTGAATTATCTCAGTTTTCTCTGCCCGAGGCTCCCGATTCTTTTCCACCGCGTTGCTGCTAGTCTACTGGGAAGCACACATTGCCCGTGAAAGTTTCTCTTGTCCTCCTAAATTGGTACTTTTTGCTTAGCGAGCTTCAATTTTGCCTTAATGCAGGCTCTCACTGAGCTAACTTCTCTTAAATCTTATGTACTTTAGTTAAACACTTGAGCGAGTGCTCTTAAATCCATTTTTAAATGGCTCAAATTTAATTTAGGCTGTTCTTGACAGATGCCAAATGCACTGATTCTTTTCTGACTTAAAAATAAAAAAAAAATTTCTTTTTTCAGCATGATTTAGTGGTGCATATGCAAAGATCTTGACTGGCTTAACTAAATTTTTCATGCTCGTTCATGTGCAGAAAAGGTCTTGTTTTATTTGGATGCACATTGTTTTATTTAACCTAAATGCAATCTAATCTTGGGAAGATTAAAAGGCACGAGTTTAAGCTAAGTGGATGCCAACACAGTTCAGGACAATAACTACTGGAATAATCAAGTAAGCGATCTTGTTTTTTAAGCAAAATGTTTTGCTTCAATAAAGGTATTCTGTTCAGGTGATTTCAGATTTAAAGTTTTGAAGGTGCCCCTGGGAACAAAGATTTAAATTCAAAACAGGGTTACAACTAAAAAGGAGAAAACAAGGGGAAAAAGTAATCAATTAATGTTAGAGAGAAAAGGAATTCCGGACCAAAAAAAAAATTGCCTTTTAAGACAAATATGCTACTTCATTTGACCCCTAGTTTACAGGATCACCCAGATCATCAGATTTGGATCATCTAGAATTATATTCTTTCCCCTATGCTTTTTTTTTCTCCAGAAGTCTCATCAAACCCAGCAATGCAGTATTCAACGAGACTTATCTGAGAGGCTCGAACACTATTTCGTAACTCTTCTATAAACTATTTTTAAGCCATGCTAGGAATACCAGCAGAACAGGGATGTTAAGAACTTTAAGGGGAATTTGAAAATTTTGAAGGTATTTTAAGAGCATATAATACACAAAATAAGTAAAACTATGTCGCTTATAAATATCTAGATCCATATATATATCCATAGCCATACATCCGTATATATATATGTCGCAGCAGAACAAACCAGGCTCTTGTGTTATGTTCTGAGCATGAAATGTGCTGTCTGGGGCTTTCATATCCCTACGAATTGGTCTGAATTAGCAGCTGGGTAGTTTGAATCCAGACAGAGCAGTCCAAAGGGCACCGTTAGCTCCATGGCAGGAAGGAGCCCGAGGAGACCAAGATGGAAATGGGACCCTGAAGCAACCGCGTGTCCCCATGGAGGGCCAGCACCGGGGACCAGCTGCTGCTGCTAAAATGTTGTGACAGGACGGGCGAAGGCCCCAAGTGTTTTCTGCGAGGAGAAGGGTTGTTTTTGATGAGCAGGACCTGAAATGGGAAGTCAAACTGTGCCCTAGAGACGTGGAGACTCGTTGTGAGGGCGTTGGAAGCAGAGGCATCATGAGGAGCTGGGGAAGGGTCACTGCTAACCAAAAGGAAGATAACGGGGTTGTATTCACGTGTCTCTCCTGCTTCTCTGGGTCCCTGAGGGCTCTGTTTTTCAGGATGCATGAACACGGGGCATCTCACGGACACTCTTTGACTCTGTGATGTGGGCTGTGACATCCCTACTTGGTAGAACTGACATCACCTCTCTCTCACCTCTATTTAATAGCAAAAGGGTAATAGTAAATAGCAAAAGCCCTAGAGATTGTCCAGGGAAGAGCTGAGGTGTCTCTCCTTTGATCCTGGTTTAGGACAAACAGATCAACTCGGTGACCATCAGGACATGGTCTTTCCCCACCTTATGCCTGTTGCTGTCTCCGGAAGGTCCAATCATCACGCTGCGCAAAGAAAACTCATAGCAGTGACCATGGCCAGGTGCTCTGGTGTTGTAGTTCAGAGCTGCCCTTTTTCACTGAAACTGTCTTTATTTCAGGAGAGTCCTGAGCCACAAATCCCACGGGATGGAGGGAATGCTGCAGAGAGCATCAGCCCATGCTTATTTGTTCCTATCCCTTTCCCAGTGCAAGAGATGGAATGTGGGGTTGGACAGACTGCCCCAACCTACCACTGTGATTCCTACATTCCTGCTTGGTAAAGAAATCCGAGGTGAAGGAAGTGCCGTCAGGTGGAGAATTCCTTCCTTACACCAGTCTGACCAGTGCTGTTTGCAGAGGGAAAGACACGTAGGTGAGGCTCAAATACCACACATAAATATAAAGACACACTTTAAAGCCCAATTACCAAAGAATCTGCACCAAAATAAGGAAACTAGACTGATTTTTTTTTTAAAAAAGATACATCACTTCTTTTAGTGTATTTTTTCAAGCTTTCTGGACATCGTATTGAAGAACTTCAATGAAGCTGTCAGAGAAATTATATACTCTTTCTGTTGTCAACCAAAGCGTGCTTTTATGGAGTCAATTAGCCACAAATTATGAACACACATCACTTGTCTGAGAACAAGATTACAGTATAACCCAATAAACAGAACAGTCTTTGGGCACTGGTCGTCTCCCTGATGAGGAACCCATCAGACTTTGCAACCCAACCATAAAGGAAAACTTCACATTTGTTTGTATTTCATTTTTTTTTTTTTTTTTTTGCAAGCCTCTCTCAAGTGCTGTCGTGCTACAGTGTGAGGGGAGGAGGTACCAATGCTCTGGCGTGCAAACGCGGAGTTGAGCTCAGTGTGGAAAATAATGCAATTAAGTCAGTTCCTGTAAGCTGGGATGGCAGGAGCGCATGGCTTTCTGCTGGCGCCTGTGTCATATTTTATAGGGAAGTGCAGCCAGTGTCTTTACACAGCGTGTTATTTGCTCCCTCCACAGACCTCAGAGCCCTTTTCGAAGGTGGAGAGTCACAGTTTGTGTAGTCTGTGGCGTATGTTTTGTTGATGTTTTTTTTCATTATTTTATTTTATTTTAATTTTTTACAGATGGGGAAACTGAGGCACGGAAAGGTGGTGTGACCCGCAGTCCCGAGACAGCTGGTGGTGACATCTTGGACCATCCGGTCTCGTGGATGCTGAGCTCCCACCTGGGAAGCCATGGGAAGGAAGGGCTGCCCGTTTATTCCCAATGAGGATGAAGGGAGCCGCAGCTGCTCCCAGGGCAAGGGATGGGGATAGCACGACGATGTCCCATCTGGGAAGCAATGGCACACATTATTTTTGCTAGCCCCGAGGGGCAAGAGAAGCAAGAAACCTGAAATGGAGAGGCAGGAGGTCACCGGTTAGGCACTAAGCGAGAGGACACGGCTCTACAGGATGCCCTCGTGCCTCTCTGTGGCTTTGAGGGCCTCGTGCATGCTGGCGGCGGAGAGTCTCCGGTTGATGTTCCTGTACCTGCACCTCAGGAGGTTCCAGAAAGTAGTCCTCAAGTCCCGGTTGAAGAACGCGTAAATCAAGGGGTTGATGAGGGAGTTGGTATAGCCCAGCCAGAGCAGGGTCCTCTCCAGCCGCAGGGGCATGCAGCTGCACCGGATGCCGCAAATAAAAGGCCGAGCCGTTGACATCAAGAAGAAGGGAAGCCAGCAAAACGTGAACGCCCCCACAATGATACCAAGGGTCCGGGCTGCTTTTTGCTCCCTTTTGAAGATGGAAATATTCTTGCGGTCTTGCCGCAGCAGCTTGGAGAGCGTGGCGCATTCCTCCACGGCTTTGGTGCGCTTGGAGCTGTGGTGGCCCCGGGTGGAGGCCTCCAGGCAGTAGACGCCCTCCTCCTCGTAGTGCTTGGGGAGGTTCATGAAGCGGTGCTTCTCGGCGCTCACCTTGGCCGCTTTGTAGATGCGGCTGTACATGACGAGCATGACGGCCATGGGGATGTAGAAGGCCACCCCTGTGGAGTAGACCGTGTAGCCAAAGTCCTGGCTGATGAGACAGACTCGTTCCACGGTGACGTTCTTGGCCCAGCCGAAGAGGGGAGGAAGCGTGATGGAGGCGGACAGGAGCCACACGATGAAGACCATCTTGGCCATCAGCTTCCCGTTTTGTCTCACGGGATACGTCAGGGGGCGAGTGATCCCCAGATACCTGGGGAAAAAAAACAAAAACAAAAACAAAAAAGGAGTTTAAAGTTTATGGAGTTTGCAAGGTTATGGGTGTTTTGAGTTGGTGTTGGGAGCTTTTCATTCCTAAGCATCTATTCATACTCCATCCCAGGAGAATTTCAGTCTGTTGAGAGAACAAAAAAAAAAAGGAGGAGGAATTCCTCAAATGAAAGTTTCAGTGTTGTCTGTGAAATGGCATTTCATACCCCCTCATCTCTCTTGCTAAATGCCCTATTTTGACTATTCCATGAACCTTTCTTGCAACCACCTCATGAGAGGAAACGGGATCCGATGTTGGCCACAGCCTTGGTCACAGGGTTAACACAGGGAAAAAAGTGCTCAAAGAGCTTGATTTTCTCGTTTATAACTAGTTTATACAGAGAAAATTCAACATTTTTCAGACATGATGTGTAACTCGTTGCAGTATGTTGATGTCTCAAGGAAAGAGAAGGATGAACTAATACTTGCAGCAGGATGTGTCAGAAATTAATAGACTCTAACCAATGTTTAACAGAGAGTGGGTAGGACAAGGCTGGTCTCTTCCTGGATGGGAGTGATCCCTGGATGGGATCACCCTTCCCATTTTGGGAAACTTGGGGATGAAACTGCAACCTGCAGCTCATGTGCAGCTCATGTGCAAGGCAGAAGCAATTTCACCTTTGGGAAGAGAAAGCAGCGGGTTGGGAATGAGTCTGGAGAGGTAAAATTAACTCCTCACTCACCCATCTCTACCCTACACTATCAATATAAACCTAAATGTTCCTGCAACATCTGTTGGAAACAACCTCTGGAAACCAATACAGGAGCAAGTGCTGGATAGAGCAGCTGCCCCTCTACGAGGCCAAAAGCTGCTGAAGCAGCAACTTTTTCCACCCTTCCAAGGGGAAAAATAAGAGGAATTCCAACTGGGAGACCCCAAAATGTGACCCATGGGTTCACAAATCCCAATAGCTGAGGTTATTCCTACCGTCTTACCAGCCTGATTGAAACAACTGGAGATTGAAACAACCCGTCATCCCTTGGTCAGACTGCGGCGTGTGATTTTGTAATATTCCCATTACATGGGACTAAGAAACTGTGTCAACTGTTGGAAAATTGCAACTTCATGGTGATAAACTGGTAGATGGCCATTGCCAGGCCAAGTTCCCACCGAGAACTTCTGCCTCCTCCTCAGTCCCGAACAGCAATAACCTCCAGCTGCCAAAAATTGGTAATTTTAGGTTTCAGGCTCCTTGATCCGAACACTGCCTGCTGTCAGGAATCCGTGGGCATTTTCAGGCAGGATCGAGTTACCTCTGAATTGTCTTGGAGAAACTGGGTCAATCCAGAGGGGAAGTTAGGACAGCATCTATATAGACACGTTTTGCTAGAAGCCTTTTTCAAGAAAGAACAGGCTTTTCTTTTGTTATTTTCTCAAAGAAAAAATTCTGCAATGAATTCTCACCTCTATTGGATTATTATTTTACACAAGCATCGAGCAGTCTTACTGTTTTATCAGGAGACTTTTATTCCCTGATTTTTTTTCCCTTTTCCAATTCCTTCCCCCACGAGTGGAAGACAATGAAAATGACAAAAAGAAAATCAATTTCCCCAGCCCTCAGCCCCCTAAATAAATTTATAGTCCAAAGTATCCTCTCCTGAATACCAAATAAAATAAATTTAAATTTATTCACCGAGTTACACTTTTCTTATTTTTCTTTCTATTCTTTTCAGCTGGTCTTAGGCCCCCACACACAAAATAAGTGAAACAAGGCTTAAGCACCTGCACTCCTTGAATATCCAGCAGTGGTGGAGGCTAAAGGATGATATTTGTGTCAGCTAAGGCTACACAGACTCTCAAGAAAGGGTTTTTAAGCCTATTGCACTATGTGTCCATCACTCCTCTCCCTCACCCCTTCCCAAAACACTTAGAAATAGATAAATGAGGCAGCAGGGCTGATTTGGGTGCTGTTTATCCCCAAAAGAACCATCTTCTTGCACACAACGAGGATGAGAAGCAGGAAAAGATTGGGGAAAGAGAGGGAATAGCGAGCACATCCTCTAAAAACTGCCAGTCTCCAAGTTCAGCACCCAAAAATGCTCATCGAGGCCAGGAACTTCTCAAACTAATATACGCCGTGTCGTGTGATATCCCTTTTTTACGCTATTACTGGGTTCTCTTTAGAAGCCGATACACCCGGGATTTGCCGAGAACCTCAAGGAATTTACGCGCCAGGCAAGCGAAACGCACAGCGATGAGATTTAGAAAAGCAGGCGGAGATGACACGTCTCAGCTGCGGGTGGCTTGTGCAGTCGCTGCCGGAGGAAACGGGGCTGTTTTGAGGGCTTTGCTCATAATTCTGATGAAAGCAGGAACACCTCGAAATAGGCCAGTGTTTAGAGCTGCTGGGTTGCACAGACACGCACACAAATTTGAATCGAATCCTCCTGCTTTGATTTTGCTCCTGCTGTTGTTGTTGATGAAGTTTAGCAGGAATGGGGTAGCACGAGCCAATTCCCAGAATAGCCATTTATCGGCGGGTTGTGCGAGAGCCAGTGGTGCCAACCCAAAATCTTTCCAAAGGAAACCCAGAACCTTCCCAAAACAAACCCTAAACCTTCCCAAAACAATCCCAAAGAAAAGCAGAAGCTTTCCAAGACACTTTCCCCACCTGGCAGGGGGACAACCAGGAGAGCTCCTATTCGTGCATGTTGGTTGGACCCAAGCAAGCCCTGAATCAAGGTCTCCTGGACCCTGGTCCAAATTTAAGCTCCAAATTCAAGCTCCACTCCTGCTGCTGGGATGGTCTCGTCCTACCAGAGGACAGGTAACCTCTACATGAAGCAGCTGGAGCCACAGCTGGGTCCATCTGCCCATGGTTAAGCCAAGTCCATGGGAGCATCCCAAGGAGTTCTGCTCGCTGGAGACAGCCAATATCTGCAATAACCATGGACCTACCTGGCCTGGAGCACGTTCGGATGAAAGATACGGGGAAGGGAATCCCAACAGTTGCTCAGGTTTTGCCCTGCTGACTCTCCTGGGCTTCCCCCCTATGGAGATGCTGCCAATCTGGAGCACATCTGGCTGCTTTCCGATAGGGAGAAAGGGACATCCCAGAGCAGCTGCCCGGGAAGCGCGTGGAGATGTTTCTCCCCTACAAGGGAAACTCGGAGCCACTGGAGGATTTGGGGTTGGGTGGAGAGTCTTGGATCAGCTGCTTGGTATTTATAAAGGGCTTCATCAGAAGCTGAACAATCAAAATAGCCTTTTTTTCCCCCGATTTTGGGCAATGAAGAGTATAACATCAGCAGATTTTTATATAAAGCAAATGGAAGAGCAAGATGGACATTTCCAGCAATTTATTCTTTTTTTTCTTTGATTTAAAAGAAAATCAATCAAAACCCCTTCAGACAAGTTTATTCCTAGCAGCTTCAATCAAGAGGCTGTTCGAAAGCGCTCTGCATTAAAAATCAATAAGAGCAGCCTGCGTTTTAATAATACACCATCATCTTGGGCAAGCCAATGTCTTATATATATATATTTGCTAAACAAAGTCCGAGGATATGTTGGCCCTCAATAAAAACTCCCCTTTGGTGGAAAAGGGCAGGTGCCTAAAGGTGCCGACCCAGCCAGCAGTCAAGAAATATAAAGAAGTCTGTATTTCTGTGAAGTCCAGATTTATGTGAGTCTATATTTCTTTGAAAAGATCAAGAAAAGGAGCACTGCTGCTGGCCCTTGTCTTTCTTACAGGAGGAAAGGAAATGCTAGTATTGATATTGCAGGAAATTCTGGTTAAACCTTCCTTTTAGCTGGTTATCCCTTTGCAGGCTCCTTGCAAACACTTTTGCAGTTGTCTCTGATTTGCATCAGGCTGAGTAGCCAAAATGCACATGTTAATGGGTTTGCATTGGGGAATTCGGGTCGAAAACCCTCCCTGAGCACTCCACATCTGATGGCAAATGACAAAAATGTTAATATCGCGGGGCAGAGCAGTGAGATAATCCAAAATCCAAGTGAGATAATGCGAAGGGAAGAGGGGCAGGATGCTCAGCCCGGGGTAGACCAGCAGTGCAAGCTCCATCCCCACGTCCTTAACAGAGATGGGGTTTTCTCCTCTCTGTGCCAAATGCACAGAGAGGAGAAACAATTTTAGGAATTGTTTTTTGCCCCCCAAAAAAGCAAAGTTTGGGGGCTCCGTGTGCTCCGTGGGGGTCTTTGCTTTCCCACAGGAGCTGATCGGGGTCCGGAGCAGAGATTGATGCTCCCTCTGCACGCAGACACCTGGATGAGGAGCAGAGGCTGCTCCGGAGCGTATTTGCGCGGGGATAACGTTAATTCAGTCGCCAGAAACTGGCTCCAACCCAAACTCGCCGCTTTTGCCCCCACGTGGGCTCCTCGGGGCGGCCGCCGCAGCCAGGACGGGGCGGCCGGTGCCCCTGCATCCCCCTTCCCGTCCCTTTCCTCGCTGCAAACCAGCCCGCGGCCGCAGCGCCGGCGTCAAGCCGAGCTCCCCGCGCAGCCGGCGCGGACGTCAGCGCCGGGGCCGCGCGCCGGCTCCCGTCGCCGGCTCCCGTTGACGCAGGCTGCTATAATTAGCCCCACGGGGTGCAGCCTCGGCCACGGCCAGCGGCTCCGGCTCAGCCTTCCCCTCCCGACTCCCAAAACGCAAACACGGGCTCGGGGGGAAAACGGGATTTTCCGGGGTTTAGGATGGGAAGATGGAGGGAGATGCTGCTCTCCTTTGCTAACGCACAAGTCTGGCGTAATCAAAGTGCCTGTGATTTTTTCTTTTTGGTTTTTGCACGTAATAACTGCATGATGAAGGCTCCTTCCATAGACCTGGGGATTGGCAAAGGTTGGGAGCAGGTCCATGCTCTGGGATCCATTCTCCAAGCCCTGGAATTGCCTCTCCGGGTGATGTGGGACATCTACCTGGAGAGGGAGGACTAAAGCAGGAACTTAGGGAAGTTCCTCAAGAAAGCTCCTCCAAAGGGATTAGGGCATCTAGTTCATATAGAAACCCCTCAGCTGCCCTGTTCATGTGGAAAACACACGCAGCAGCTTCCACCCAAGAGGGAAAAAATCACTCTGGTGGCCCTTGGTGTCCCCAACCCGTATTTGAGCCCTCCTGAACGCATGCAGCAGGCCCCTCGGCCTCGCTTACCTGTCCACGCTGATGATGCACAAGGTCATGATGGAGGCGGTGCAGCACATCACGTCCATGGCAATGAAGACGTTGCAAAAGACCTTCCCGAAGAGCCACTCGCCCCCCAGCAGGTCCGTGATGGTCACGAAGGGCATGACGGCGAAGGCCACCGACAGGTCGGCCGCCGCCAGGGACACCACCAGGTAGTTGGAGGGTTGCCGGAGCTTCTTGACGATGCACACGGAGATGATGACCAGCCCGTTGCCGGCGATGGTGGTGAGGATGATGATGGAGAGCACCGCTCCGATGACGACCTTCTCCGTGTCCCCATAGAGCAGGATCTCCTCGCCGCAGTCCGTCGCGTTGGTGAGGTTGGAGGGCGGCAGCTCCGGCTCGGCTGGCGCCGAGGGTTCCTCACTCATGAATGGATCCGGGAGCGCTTCCCAAGGCGGGAACTGCTGCTCCGTGTCCTCCAAGAAGAGAAGACGATGCTCCAGGAACCGGCTGCCCCTTAGCGACATGCTCCGAGCTCGCCGCGCCGGGCACCGGTTCTCCCCCGGCGACGACACCTCCGGTGACAAACCCAGAGCATTTTATCACAAACGAGCTGGGAAAGCACCGCACGCCGCCTCCCCCTCCTCCCCAGCCCTGCCTCTCGCCTCCCAAAGCCGCAGCTGGATCTCACGTGCTCCGGCGGGAGCAGCGCTCCGGTCGGCTCCGAGCGCGCGCTTTGCCGGGGAGGCTCGCGGGGAGCCCGAGCTGCCTCGTGCCGCTGCCACGGCCGCCGAAGCGGCTCTGCAGGAGGCCCTAGCTGCCCATGTTGGCGTTGCTGCCAAGCCGGGCAGTTAAATCACACGCGGCCGCATGCATGTGCATGGATGCAACGTGCCACGCGTGTGACTCGCTGCAGAGCTGCACACGCGTGCGGGCAGGACTGTAATGTGCAGCGTGTGTGATGCTGCGGAGCTGCACGCGCGTGTACGGCTGCGACATGCAACGCGTGTGAGTCGCCGCAGAGCTGCGCACATGTGTGCATGGCTGCAACACGCAGCACGTGTGATGCTGCAGAGCTGCACACTGTGCGCATGGCATGCGTGGCTGCAACATGCAGCATGTGTGATGCGGCAGAGCTGCACACGCGTGCACATGGCGTGCATGGCTGCAACACGCAACACGTGTGATGCTGCAAAGCTGCACACTGTGCACATGGCATGTGTGGCTGCAACATGCAACATGTGTGATGCTGCAGAGCTGCACATGCGTGCACATGGCATGCACGGCTGCAACATGCGGGATGCTGCAGAGCTGCACATGTGTGCACATGGCATGCAACACGCAACGCATGTGGTGCTGCAGGGATGCTCGGCATGACGTGCCGGCTCGTGGTGGGGGCACCCGCATGCTGCTATCCCCCCTGCAGGCTCCTTTACCCCTAGGTGAGGGATGGGGCATCGCAGCCCCTGCCTAGAGCCACCGGCATCGCAGCCCTGCACGTGGGGGCACAGCCAGAGAGCGGGTCCCCCCGGCACCATCCCTATGCAGGGGCATCGCAGCCCCCCGTCTCCATCTCCGCGTGGGAAACTTTGGTGCCGTTTTCGCATCCGCAGGGCTCGGAGCAGCCTGCGCATCCCGCATCCTCCGCCTCGGGTTTCCGAGGGAGTTTCGCAGCCTCCTCCCCTTTGCATTCAGCAAAATCCCCCCAAATCCATCCCCTCCCCGGACCAGGGGGGGGATCGCGGCGTTACCTGTGCCGAGGGGGCGAGACATGGTCCGGGCGGGCGGCCGCGAGCGCGGGGAGGACGGGTGAGCAGAGGCGCCCGCGGAGCATCCTCGTCCCTCCCGCCCCGGCGGTCCCTCCTACCGCCCTCCCTCCGCCCGGCCCTCCGCATCCGCAGCGGGACACGGGGGCCCGATAGGGAGAGGGGCCTGGAGACCCTGGATGGCACCGGCGGGACATGGGGACCCCGATAGACCCCGGGTGGCACCAACGGGTCGCGCTGAGGATGCAGCTGCTGCCCCCGATAAAACGCCTCGCTCCGACGGCAATGGAGCATCCCACACATCCAGCATCCAGCGGGATGCCTGGATCGAGCATGGAGAGGATGTCACCCCTTTACCCTCCCTGCAATGTCACCCTGTTCCTCCTCCTGCCCTGTCACCCCTTTATCCCCATTGCAATAGGGCTGAGCAGGAGTTTCAAAGCAGGTGAAGGAAGGTTTTATTAGCAGGGTTCTTTCCCACCTATTTTAATGCCTGCGGAGGGGGTTATTTTTACAGGACGGGGTTTCTTTCCCAGCTCCTTCCTTCTCCCCCTGCAAAGGTGCCTCTTGCACCAGGGAGCAGCAAAGACCAGGAGCCCGATCCCCATGGAGGTGCCTTATCCATCCCGGGAAAATCGGAACGGGAAGCGTGACCAAACCAAGGGGAAGCATTCAGCAGGGTGCATCTGCTTCCCTCCCTGCCGAGGGTTTCATAGGCGCTTGGGTGCAAATCCAGGGCATTATACAGCAGGACAAGGAGCTCATCTACCTCCTGCACTGGCGGTTCCTGAGTCCCCGGGGTGAGGGATGGGGATGCTGCATGATGCCAGGTTGGAGGCAGCACCATCTCAGGGTTTGCTCCCAAATTTGCTCTGCCAGGAAAGTGCCAGTGAGCTGGAACGGGCTATTGAGGTTGCATTTAACACTCGGGTTTCTCCTTCGCTGCTCCAGCATCTCAGCGCGTGGGAGGCCGGCTAAAATAGCTTCCCTCCAAGAGCAGAGTGTGCTGGAGCATCCCGAAGGATTTGCATTATGGACACGTCCCCAAAGCGCTCTCTTCCCTGCTCTTTGCATTGCGGGTGGGTTTAGAGCCCCGATTGCAAGCGGTCCCCCAAATCCTGCAGGAACTACAAGACTGAACTTCCCTTTCCCCCATCCCAGCCCCATTCCTGTAGGATCCAGCCTCCACCTCTCCCTTTGCTAAAACCCTTTGCTAAAACCCTTTGCTAGGGGGAATGAGACACTAAATACCAAATAGTGGAATTGTGAAATCCCTGGAAAAAGCAAGGGCTTTTTCCCCCTGGCCAAGCTGCGGGACATGCACTGAGTGGCACGTTCTCTGCAGGGCAGGAATGCAGCTTTCCTATAGGGAAAGCAAAGTGGCTGCAGCAAGCAGGGCCAGGAGTAAAAAAAGAAAAAAAAACATAGATGGACTTAAGATTTATTACTATTTTTCTGAGCAGGATGAAAATCACCTAGGGAATCATCAGCTGCAAGAAACCTCCCTGTGGAGCATCTTGGCTTTCTTAAACAGGCTCCGTGCAGGGCGTTTGTCACCCTAAAACGTCCCAGGAGATACGGGAAAAGGTTGCAGCATCTCGGAGGGACCCGCATGGACTTTTATCATTGGAAACACCCCCCAAGAAGCCCAGAAAAGCATCCAACTCGCTGGGCAAATGCCCGAGCATCGCCCCAGCGCCGCTTCCCTCCTCTTTATAGCAGCTCTGATTGCACCGAGCCAAGAGCAGGGAGAAGCTCCTGGTCCTTCTCCATCCAGGGGGAAGCTTTGGGGTTGGGTAGGAAGAAAAATAACATTTTTAATGTGAAGGAAGGATTAAAAGTGTTAATGAAACCTTCCCCTCCCTAGAAGCCTTTCGTTAGTGGAGCCTTTCCCTAACCCGTGTTTCTGGTCCATGATGACCTTGCACAAAGCTCATGGCCACCCTGGGAAGCACTAATTGCTCTTAGTGCAATTAAGAGAAAGCAATTAAGGCAATTGAGAGAGGAAATGGGCGCTGGGGCTGCTGCTGGTGGTTCCTGTTCAGCCAAGCACCTCAAAACTAGGGTTGATATTTTGCCCTTGGCTCTTGTTCATTCACACGGGTGGAATTTGTGTGGAATAAGTGGAACCTGCGGCGGCAGTGGGAAGTTCTCTGCTTTTCCTCATCTATCACGAATCAGTCAAGTCCTATCAAGTCTATCAGGATCAACCCAGTCCTCCTGCCACATCACGGAGGAACCGTGAAGCTCCTTGTCCAGATACCTTCTCCCATCTTCACATACCGTTAAAGTGGCTATTTTGCTAACTATTAATTGTTAATATGAAGCCCTATTAACTCTAATAGCAATGTAATCAACGCTGTTATTAATATGCAAATTCTGAGAAATCTCGTTAACTCCGAGGTCCTCCACTGCTGGGTGCCCTCAGGACGTGTCCCCAGCATCAGCCCTTCTCCTCGTGTCCCCTGTTGACGTTTCTCTACCCGAGCAGATATCCAGATGGGCCATGGGTGAAATTAATTCCTTGATAGTCCCTCAGCTTGCAGACACCGTCACTAAGGGCTGCTCTTGCCCTTGAGCATTCCCGATGAGCCAGATTTGGGGAAACACCACCACTCCGTTCCAAGGCAACGGTGCCACCGGATCAGGGATGAGGATGCTCAGGATACCTCAAGGACTTGGGAAGAAAAAACATCCCTTTGTCAAGCAGGGGATGGCATCAGCTTCCTCCTTTCTCCTTTTCCAGCCCAGCCTCCTCATTGACAAAATATTCCATATTCCATAGGCTATAGGAAATTGCCTTCGTGCCCGTTCCCCACGGTGCTCCAGAAGGATTGGGGGACTGGACCAACAGCTGTGAAGGATTCCAGCTAGGATCAAACCAGGGTGTTTCCTGCATCCAATCTTTTATTCCATATGAGGAAAAGCAAATGCAGATGGGGGAGTTTAACAACCTACCCTAAAATAATTTTATTCCCAGGCAAACGAATGCAGTTTCACTGCCCGCAAATGCTGTTCCTTTACCCCCTGGTTATTCCAAAGAGCCTCTAAAAGTCCCGCAGATTTCTGCATGCAGCTGGAATCAGGAGCCTCGTGGGAAAAAACATCCCATCCGAGGGGGAATTCCAGAAAATCCAACCCAAAAATATGCATTTGCTGAGCAGAATAGATATTAACGGTGTTGGAGAGACCCGGCCGTGCTCCCTCTGCTGGAGTGAGCGCCACAGGCAGACAGTTCCTCGCTTAAAACAGGAACGAGCAGCAATTCCAAATTGTCACCAGAGACCTCGAGTCCCCACAGCGTGTGGAGACGGCCACCTGCAGACATGATGTATTCATGGGGACACGGATTGACAGTGGACACCAAAGGTGATGCCAAGCTGGAGGGATCTGCCCCGGGACGCTGGGAATTGTGGGGGAAAGGGTGGAAAACGCGGCACTCGGCTGGAGTTTCCAACCCAAACGGCCCCTCAAGCCCACAGCCCCCTTGGGGACGAAGGGGCAGGGACCCCCTTGCCGTCTCTATGAGCAAGTCCTGTCGTTGGAGAGCGTTATCGTCCCAAGGGGATGGTGGAACTTTGGCCATGGGGCATGTCCACCCAAGGAGCATCCCCAGGGATGTCTCCGTGCAGACTCCGCGCTCCATAGGGACCGCTTTTTGGCACGGAAACTGCATTATTGCTGATGTTTTCACTCAGAACTCGGTCTGGGCTGAGCTCATGGCACTGCAGGGTCCCCAGCTACCGATTTGGAGCCTGACGTTGCCAGATCTTGATGCCAAAGAGACCGCGGAGCATCCTTGGGAGCGGGGCCATGCGAGACCCTTCAGCATCCGCGGGTGGGTTAACCCGGTGGAGCAAATCGCACTGGTCCAAAGAGGAAAACCCTCCTTGTCTTCTTCTGTGCGTCCCCTAGATGGCACCTGCTCTCAGCAGATTAAATCCCTGATGAAAAAAATATATATAGAGAGAGAAAACAGCAGGTTTCTGGTGCCTATGAAGCTCAGGGCTGCAAATAATGGCCTGTTTGAGAAAACAATATGAACCTCCCCGAACCAAAAAGAAAACAAACAAAAAATCCCCCAAACTAAAGAAAAATCCTCAAAACCCATAAGTGAAAGGTCTCTTCTTACCCTAGATGTTTTGCACCCCACAACCGCAGCGTTTCGGCTGCTTCCCCTTCTCCTACGTCCCTGGGGACTCATCCCCTGAAACGTCGCAGCGGGTGGTGGCCCTTGGGACGGCAAGAAGGGACTTGGGGTGACAAAGTCTGCATTGAGAGAGGGAGGACAAGTGGCAAAATCCCCCTGTTGTGGTGCTGGAGAGAAACCAGGATTGCCAGGGATGGTGTCCCCAGGGCGGCTCTCAAGGGGTTTCTCCCTGTTGCTCTTGGTTGATGGTGTTTAACGCCCTCCTTGGAAGCTCCAGGTAGGGCGTTGCGTTTGCACCTTGGGGACGGAAGGACAACGCAGCAATGGGACGTGTCCCCGTGTGACCCCTTCCCAGCGCAGCAAACGCCGCTCACAGTTAGAGCGTTTATTTCCAGCCATCTGCTCCGGAGCTCCGGGCCGGCGGTTGCCCATGGGCTCAGCCCGGCCTCGATGGCAGCCAGAGGGTGACACGTGCCCAGGAACGGGGATGCTTAGGAGCAACCATGGGACTATAGAAAGACCCTGCGGGAGGTGGTTATGGTCATGGGCTGGAGGAAGGTGGCAGCCCTGGGAATACTGTGGATGTCCCTGCAGAGCTGCTGGAGTAGGAAGATCCCTGGAGGAGCCACAGGTCCAGCTGGCTTCTCCCCTGTCCTGCCACTGTCCTTCCCACTGGGGTTGGCGCCCATGGAGCAGTTTGAAAGTCTCCATAATTGGTTCTTTTGACACGTACAGCCTCGATGTGAAGGGAACCACAAAGCACATGGTTGAAAGAACCACGGAGCTCCGAAGAGGAGCCCTGGGGAACAGCTTTTGGCCAGGGGCAGGTAGCACCCGTT
>JAWLRI010000787.1:1184084-1311502 GCA_034781795.1 Crypturellus tataupa
TTTTTTTAAATACAGAGATTCTTATACAATAAAGGAATTCCCTCCCCACCAACACCCCAAGCAACTCTTATCAAAAAAAATCATTCACTGTAAAATCAACGCTAAGCAGAGGCATGCACTTTAGGAGCATATTTAGCAAGTGCAATATCTATAGGTTGTATCTCCGTAAATAGGAATGTGCGTTTTCCTCATTTAAACCTTCAGCAATCCGGGATGGAAAGCTCTTGGTCCCCGAATACAGAAATAACCAGTTACGTTCCCTGGGACACATAGAAAAAAATCAACACGTTTCTGTTCAGCACTGGGAAAAGAGCAGAGTGCCCGAGCTCAGCAGCTCTGCTCGTGTTATCCGGCATGGAAACGGGATACAGGATCTAGATGAGATGTTTCTGGCTCAGGAGAAACCACCTTCCTTCTCACCGCCTACTCACAGCTTGTCTGTCTTCCTTCTCAATGCAAAAGGGGGAAAAACAGGGAGTTTCTTCAGGTCCCAGGTACTTCCTTGGGTCTGGTAGAGGCCGAGCGGATTTGGTCTGCGTGATCCAGCTTCCAGGAGCAACTGCTTTAAAAGAGCCTGTGGACAAAACAACCCCATTTTCTGGGGTAACCTTCAATGTGAGAAAGCAGCACGATTGCCCATCAAGAAAGAGGGGGAAGACAGAGCTGAGCATCTTCTGAAGGACCCCAGGGCACCTCTTAATCAGAATACGGATACAAGACACTGAAATGCTCAAAGGCTCAAGAGCAAGACGAGCTTCTCCCTTTCCCCTGCCTCACAGCTGAATGTTGCTTCTCCTGCAGGAAGAAATGCACCCAACGCTTGGGTCTGTGGTGCCTCTTTAGACCAAAGAACATCATCTGGCAGATGTGGACACCCCAATACACATCCCAGCTGCTTCCAGATATGGGTGTTTAAAACTGCTCTGGTCTCAGAAACCCAGAGGGTTCAGAAATACATGATGCTGTTGATGGAAATGCATGTCTTAAGCAGAAATGTCTCAGGTGAACATCAAGGTAAGTAGCTCATGGAGATGAACGAACACTGCATGGAGTGTTGGGTCGCTCCGATGCCCATCGGGCACCTCTTGCCCAGCAGGATGGAGCCCTGCACCAAGGGCTACTACATGCCCTGTCCCTGCCCTGTTTTGCAGGGACACGTTGATGACCATGACATGTGGCCTGCAGCTGTATGGACACACGTACATATTCACTCACCCATTTAGACGCTTGCAGAAGCTCCGCTGAGACACCAGGTGTTGCAGGGATGCCCAGCAAGAGCTGACCTCAGCCCTCGAGCAAGCCCCTCAGGTGCTGAAACTGATCCTCCAGCTGCTGAATTTGATACGCTGCTTTCCTGCAAAGCCCTGATCGCGTAATAAGTAAGTTAGAGGCAGAATGGCCCCAAATCCTCCCCAAAAGCCAACATAACTCACATGAAGGATAATGTAAAATTGCAAACTCCTTGGGGCTCTTGCCAATTCCTTGCCCTTTTGCTCACCTTCAGGGGTCCCACCTGAGGCAGAGGGATGCTGAGGGTCTGATTTATCACAGCAGCAGCTGCCCTAGAGAAGAGACAAGGAGATGCTGCAAACATCCCCTCTTCGGCTCCAAGAACAGGTTTCAAGTCCTCAAAGCGAGTAACTCCGCACAGCAGAGATGCAGATGGGGAACAGAAGGCAGCGCGTCCCGCAGGACACACTCTTAATATTTAACGCAGCATCAGAGTTGTGCCAAGTGATCCGAGCTCGTGTCGAGTTTTCTGCAAGGGAAAGGGCCACAGCCCCAGCTTGTCTTGGTTGGAAAGGAAAACACAGGAGGGTTGGAGAGAAAAAAGTGCTAATTTGTGTTTCTAAAGCCTGTACTCTGGCAACTCCCCCCTCTGTCTGCTCTTTACACAATATTGATGGCTCATTCTTTGCAAGCAGAGCCGCAGCCAACAGTGTAATGGACAGGGCTTGGTACTTAAATGCCTTAATTAGATATGAAAACAATTAGAGAGGACTGCTCTCTTGTAGCATCCACAGGCCCCAGCGCAGATATAATGGGATGGGTTTGCCCCATTTTCGGTCTATTTAAGCTGCTCTGAAAGGCTTGACAGTTTAAAGAAAAGGACAGCCCAAGTGCGCTGCTGCACCATAAAGTAATCAAGCAAAGAGACTCAGAAGACAGCACAGCTGGATCGCAATTACAAACCCTTCCTAATTACCTATTATGGCAAAGGGAGCCTCCAGGGAGCAACTGCTGCCCTGCCACTGCTCAGATGCAAGCTCGAGTTCTGCAGAGAGGAATAAAATAAATAAATAAAAAAGATGAGGCCTTGTGGCAGGATGAGGGAGAGGGCAACAGCATCCAGAGCAGGGCACTGCAGTCACCCTGTGGTGTGGAGAAGACATGAGCTGAGACAGGATAGGACACAGTAAAGAGCTGGAATGGATGCAGGGGATGGGGTTGAGCCAACCTTGACTTGGTGCCAATTACCCATAAAGAAAAACACAGCATGAAGAGCAGATACAGGGCACTGAGCAAGAAAGAGCTCGACACTTTCACCTTATTCCTTGATTAACAGATACAGTAGATACATGACCAGCTGAATCTATGGTGGAAAAAATAGAGGTTTTTTGTGATATGACACTTAAGATCCAGTTTGTGTTGAGAACTCGGATTCCTTATTCCCAGTAGACCTCCCCATAAGGGATCTCAGGGTAGCTCCAGCTTTGACCATCATCGTGTTTCTTCAAGGAGGGTCCAGACAGCACAGTTCAGCAGCCAAGGGTGATACCAAGACATCTACAAAGCAGTTGATGTGTTGCTAGAGCTGAAGACATGGGTACCTGGGGACAGTAGTCTGTCCTGTGGTGTACAGAAACATGACCAGACACCAGATTTGGTTTTGGAGCATCCCAGTTGTCAAAGTTCTTCAGGAATTGCACATCACATCCCACACTTACTGGATTCATCTTGAAGCTTTTCACCAGATGGCATCTCTGAAGGAAACCGGTTTATTTCATTTATTCTACCCCATCCCTCTGCAGTGGTGCACTCGTGCACATCAGCTCGTTTGACATTTATTAAGAGCTTCGAAGTTGACACCAGAAAATATGGGGGGGTGGTTGCTACTGAAATTGTCAGATTTGCTTTCTAAGCAACCCAGAAAGTGCTATGTTGCCTGTTCAGCAGTCTGTATTTCACCAAGTTTCCTTAATTTACATGGAGAAACATTTCCATACATAGTGGATCAACAGAATTGTTGAAGGCAATGAAGTAAGCATCAGACCACCAGGACTACTTGGGTACAAATCCCATTTTAATCGTCAAGCCACCTTCTAGCTCCTACATTCAGTGCAAAGATCAGAAACTCGGTTTGAGCACAGAAATTCATCACGTCCCCAGTTTCTGATAGTTTTGGCAACTCAAAAGCAACTTCCAAAATTCATTCACTCATTTCAGAAGTATTTTTACTACCTTGTGATTCCGGGTGGGCTTCCTCAATAGCAATTAACATCTTTCAAATCCAACTCTTTGGCAATATTTAGACATAACATTGTGCGTATATAAAGAGCTTATAATAAAACTTGTTACATTCCAGCCGTCTCGACCTTCACAGAAGTATTAAAGTGCTGAATTAACTCTGTGAACAAACTCCTTCCCTAGGTAGCCTACTGCCTGGAAAAGCCTACACTCAAGTCAACAAAACCAGAAGCAAAGATGGAAGAGATTTTTATGAAAAATACTGTGAAATCAATGCACACTGTGGAATCTTTGCATTCCCTTGAGTCATATGGGTTCCAGAGTCCCCTCTCTCTCCCTGCTACCCCTATAGTGACACATGGATCAAAAGTGTTCAAGCAGTTTCTTTTCCCAACTTGTGCCCATTTTCCAATTGGCCCATGATTTTTGCAGAAACAAAACCCCTGCAAAAAAAAATCTTATGGATACTACAAAGAAAAGACAGACACTGAAGTCATACTGAGAAAGCAACCAAGCTCTAAGAGTTATTTATCCCCCATGGTGAGGGCAACCCCAGTTATCTGGATTTTAAATTGGATAAATTACCAGGATTTGACATCAAGACTGATGTTTGTTTTCAAAAAGGCTTTAAGAAGGGGTGGGACTTTGGTTCTTCCAAGACATGGTCCTTCTTAAAGCTATTTTGGGGCAGACATTGTTATTTCCCCTCTCTGCTGCAGAGCTTTTCATTTTGGCATGTCCTCTCCTCCCTGCAGCCAGGGGAACCATGGTATGATTTAAACAGGTCCAGTGGGACCATTTCTGCTTGCCAAAAGCAGCAGGAAAAACCCCCAGGGCACCTGCATTCAACAGTTCACTCAACCTGGAGATGTCCCCTTCCCTCCAAGGGCTTTCAGTTAAGCTTTTGGCATCCAGATAAAAGCCTAAGCATCACCAGAGCCTTCGCATTCCCCACCTTGTGATGAGCACTTGGCCATTTGCTGTCACTTATTCCCTTTCTGTTGATGGATTAGAGACATTCAGCCCCTTCTACCCCCAAACCCTCTCTCCTGACTGCTCACTTCTCATTCCTGCATGTAGATCCTGCAATGGATATTAATGATCTCATCACGGGTCTGACCCAAGAGCTAGAAAACACCAAGGTGTTTAAAAAAGAAAAAAATCACCTGCTGATTTACACTGTCATGCAACATACTGGACAAGGTAGGAGATACCCCTGTTACCTTCATGTCTTTGCCCCAAACCCCACGCACTTGGTGTCACCTGCACTGGCAAACCTTGGCGGTCACCCTCCTTCTTCAGGGCCTTCTCCACAGTCCCCAAGGAGTTTGCTAGTGTGATACGAGGGTCCTGGCTGTGGTTGTACAGTGCTGCTCTGCTCACTAACATAGGGGAGAGTTTTCTCCTGAAATTGAGAAAGTTCTCACATTCTTTTGCTGTGACCTGAATCATAGCCAGAAGGGCACGTTCACAGAAACATTAACTACTCCCTTTTAAATATCGATATAAAGATGGAGAGTTTTAATCAGAGACTGAAAATCCCATTCTTGACCCATGCATTAAAACCATAGGGGACTACAATATGATGAAACACATCTGACACTCAGTGTAAATACACCAAGTCTTCAGTGGCTTGAATTTGGTTTGGTTTCAGCATATGATCATTTTGTCTAAATTCTCTCTCATCACTAAGTTTGTCCTTTCCATTGTGCAAAATACTACCTAATCACTAGTGCACACGCTGGTAAGACTGTTATTTTCTGGACAAGCAATTTGCAAGAAAAGACTTTTCTTTGCTAATCTGACACATTTGCATTTCATTTTATATTCCCCTTTCCTCATTTCTACTGTTTTGAAAGTTTATCATCCTGAGAACTCCACCTTGTACTTAACGCTTTACCTATGATCTGTATGTGCAGCAAAGGAAAAGGACTCAGCTAAAAGACAGCTTGTTTCACAGTACTTCAAATAAGAAAACTGACCATAGTACAGGCAAAATCAAACAAACTGAAATATAAAAGACAGCAGAAGTTAGATTCATCCAGAAATATAATATAATGTCTCAGAGCATGAAAAAAAACCATGAGATTAGCTACAAAAACAATGAAGTGACCAACAAATACTCATTAGGCAAGAGGAAACTTTCATTACATGCTATACATAAAAATTAAATGCAAAATTCACATGTTGGAGCATCAAAACAGAAGGATGATCCTGAAAGTCATGGGAAGAAAGAAAAAACTTGAATAAAGCAACATATGGACAAAAACAGTAAATGAGCAGCTTCAAAATAGGAAAAAAGTGACCATATCTCAAATGAGAAAAAGCAGCACTGAAGCAAAGAACAAATAAGTGCTCAAGACATCACGGATAACACTGATTGCACAAAACACTTCTGATATTTCAAAAGATTCAGGCCTATTTGTATATCTATGCAAAATATATACACAAATCCATATGTATATATGTACACATAGGCACTACTGTACATATGTATATGCAATCAATAACACAACTGCACTTGGACAAGTCTCAGCATCTGAATCTGCAAGCAAGGACACAGCAGTTGTGCAAAACCACACTTTCATATTCGATTACTGAGCAGTAATGGTAGAAAGAGTCAAAATAATTCCCAAATAACTTAGACCCAGATGCAGTTTCATCAGCATCACCAGGTGAACCCAACCCCTGAACATCACCAGCTCCTCCGTAGGAATTAAATACTCAAAGTTGTGGATTTTATCTGTCCAATTTAAAACTGTTTCAAGCCCAACTCAATCAGAAGAGATGGCCTCATCTCTCCTGAGAGCAGTGGTTTACCATGAGGCCATCCCACCTGGAATTTGGGAATACTGGACACACGGGAAAGTCAGAATGCCAGAACAGTATTGTCATTCTGTAAAAGCTGCTGTCCTTATACATCAATAGTGTTTTGGAAAAGAAAATAAAAAGGGATGTGGGTGCATAAAAAAGGGATTCCCCCCCAGCCCCAAACAAGGGAACAAGTGACAATGCCAGGAATGCATGCCCCAACCACAGAACATGCTGATCTTTGGGCTTTCCAGTTTTTGGGCTGTAGAAAGTAATGTTTCTGTAAAGCTCGCTTGCCTCAAAGCTCTGAAGAGCATCGGCCTCCAAGTCCAAGGCTGTTTTGGTCTGACGCTTCAACGCTCAATTGGTCTTTAATATTTGTGCATTACCAACGTCGTATTAGAGCAGAAAGTGGTGAAAGAGAGAAGTGCAGATAAATTGTTCAATGTCTCAAAGCCACCCTGTCCTTTCAACTCCAAAAGGAGCCATCTTCAAGCTTCTGTCTGCATCAGGTCCTATTTAGTGCTCTGCATCCATAGCGTCTAAGTACTTGGCTTCGATGATCCTAGGGAGCAGGTTATACCTAAGATTGAACCAAAGAGACAGCATTAGTACCTTGTTATTACCATTTCATTACTGTAACATTGATTGTTTTCTTTGACAAGTTTGTTCAAGACCATATAGACACACAGTTGCAGCACAGGTGAGGGGAAAAAACAACAATTCTACAAGTAAATTCAGCAATTATGGAAACAGCAGTGCAGATATCTTTGAAAAAATCTATTTTTCTATTTAGGAGGGAAGAAATTGTCCTCTCCACACAGCAGAGAACTGCTGCCCAAGGGCACTCTGTTACAAGGGGTCTTGAAGGAAGTACCAAAAATGTAGTTTCACTTGACCCACAGCTATGCTCCTGCTTTGTACATGGCACTTTGCTACCCCAGTTTGCATACACACAGGTTGCTTGGACAAAAATTATGATTTATAATGAGTAATTACCCATTTCAGTGGTCTCCCTGTAGTTTCCCCACACACAAGCCTTACCCCTACAGCCCTACATACTCACAAGGACCCTGCTAATACAAGGCATTTGGAACATATAGGAGAAACCCTTCCCTAAGGTCACAAGGTTGTCTCAAAGACCACAGTATGAAAGTTATTTACATTATAGGATCTCAGTCTTCCAGGTATCTCAGACTTCTTCCACTTTTTCCCCACAATTGGAGGTTTTAATAAGCACCCAGGAGCTCTGCAGCCTTTTCAAAAGTAGAAATATGTCCATAGGGCTTGAGATCACTGCAAAAGGCTAATCAGGGCTGTGACATTCAGTCCTCCAGCTGCTGGCAGAGCTCCATCCCTACCTGATATACCTTTCATTGCATTATGAGGACAGCATTTATGTTAACTTTTTTTCTCCCTCCTCCTTCAAAAACACCCTTATGACCATGTGAGAAATACTATGCTATAAAATTGCTCTCTTCATTAAATCCTACTGCATATTTATAGTTTGACACTTTGTTTGCATAATAAGGAAGTTTTTTAGCTGTTGAAACAAGACTATGAGACACCAGTAGACTTGGATGAGCCTTTTCAACACTGGAAAAAAGATCTCAAAAAGCACTTAGTCCTGAGAAATGCCATAATCTCCTCAAATTGGCCTGTCATGAAACAGAATGATTACAAAGTCATTGGACGGATTTGAAAAGGCAGCATTTTACTCACTTCTCTGAACATTAAAAATACTCCTTAGAGCAGTGATTAAAGCATAACCGAAGACTAAATCATCCTTAAGCTTCGAATCCAATACAGGAATTGGGATACCTGTAGGGATCACATTTCTTCCTAACATGCTATAATACTGCAGTAATGAGGAATCCTTGAGATACAACATCCTTCATGCTGACACACCACCAGCAGAAAAATGTCCCCTCATTTCTTCTCTTCCACTCTGCTTCATAGAAACTGCCAAATCTTTGTGGAAGAGTCATTTTTTTTTACTAAAGTGTCCTGCACTGTGGTGCTACCTGCTCAGCTGAAGCTCATAGACACTAGACAGAAGTAGCACAAGTTAAAGTGAAGTTAAAGGCTTTTTTAAAATTTATTTATCATTCAGGTCCCCCCCAAGCTGATATCCAGACAGTAAAGCTTGCTCAGGAAAGCACAGCAAGTTAGCAAAGAGCTGATAGCATCTTATTTATTCAAAAAAAGGAATAATTATCACCAGGAAATACTCTAGTTGTTGCAGAATCAGCTGGAGACAGCATTCTCCACTAACTTAGCCTGTTATATTACATCCAATATTGAGTATTTGGAAAAAAACAGCTTTGTTTTATTGGGCTGCCCTGTTTGGAGATGTGCAATTCCCACAGGAGCCACAAACCAAGCATTTACCAGCTGTTTAACCACATGCCCATATCTATGTGAAGGGCTGGGAGTGACTCCTACCATAGGAATAAGCTATTTGGCATTTCAAACTTTTATCACTTGAAAAAGCACCTTGGGATGGTTTTAAAGACACTTCTATAGTCCTCCACCCTTGAATTAAAATATAATGAAAACAAAACCCCACTACCCACACCCTCTAGATAGATACCCAGCTGAATCCTCTTACCTGAAATGTAACTCCATAACTCCCACAGCAAAATTCACCCTTCAGATAGCTTTGCACAAAAGGCAGTCACCCTGACCATGAGCTCCTCCATTCTAGCACTGAAAAGATCTTGTAACAGCAGAAAAATTCTCTTCTAGCTCCCCGAGAAATCCTCATGCTTGCTACTACTACCTTAACTCAATTTTGCCGCAAGCTTTGTCTGAGCAAGCAATTTATTGCAGAAATTGCAGAAAAACAAAAAGTAAAAGGAGTAGCAAGTACAGCATAGGTATTTGGGACCAAACTTTATTGCTAATAGATATTTAGATGATTCAGTCAACTTTTTCCCCCCCTTCAGATATCCATCTAAAAACCCCGGCCTAATTAACTTAAGCCAGCTGGAAGCCATGGTAGCTATGACATGTGCTTTTGTTTTGGAAAGTACTGGATCCATCTTCACCATCCAAGAAAACTTCCTGCCTTTGATGTGACAATCTTCAACAATCCTGAACTTTCAGATTAGATGGAAAGTCTGAGATTGCGAGTTCAAAGACAACCAGATATCACTGGATGCTTCACTGGCCTAAAAATAACCAAGGGGGCTGGAGACAGATACGCTCTTTCCAAGATCTTATTATGGCTTCTCATTACATCCAAAGGATGGAGAGCATGAATGATTTAACTGGAGAATGAAGGGCAGTCATTGTTTAATGAACATTCAGGAACAAGCTAATGTAATTTCTCAACACTGTCTCCAACGCTGCAGGATATTGCAGGATCCTCCCAATTTTAGAGAACAGGCTAAAAGTGGCCAGTTTGACCTAACTGGGATCATTTGGTAGGGTAGAGGTTACTGCAAGGTTACTTTATCCCAGTATAGCCCCACATTAGTGTAATGATCCCTCATTTATATTCACATTGCATCAAGTATCTGGTTCTGCTTTGAGAACTAGAATAGATTGTGAAGCCAGTTTGCAAACCAAGGAGGAATATGACCAAATACCTACGCTGGCAAAATACAGCCAAACTTTGCCACAAATAGTACTGTACCTGATTGGGATCATTCCTATCATGATGAGTGGGAAGATCATCTTCATGTAGGGCAACGGTGACATGCCAAAGCCACAGAGGATGAGGAGCTGCAGGACCTGCAAGCCTGTGAAATAGTGGATCTTCCTCTGGGGCACTCTGCGGATGTAATGGGTTGGAGGATAAGCAGTCTGGAAAGGGAAGAATTACATGTTAGAGTAATGTGCAATTGTGACTGCAGGGTACAGCACAGACCTTTGGATATCAGGGATTTAAGAATGTCACATTCATACACACACCTGCATCAGTATCAGTCCTTGATAAGTTCAGCCACTAAACACAGGGTTTGTAGAGTTAAGTGCTTTAAACCACACCACAGGCAACAACACACAGAAGATGATCGGCCGCTAGAAACCTGGGTGAAAAAGTCCATACCATGCAGCTAGGATTGACTTAGGAGAGTGTGGAGGGCAGCAAAATATCTTGATGTGATCCCCCTGAAAAGGATTATCAGGACTTTGCAGTAATACATGACAGCTCTGTAGTGTGGTGATGGTAAACAGGTGTTTTGGGGGTTGCTAGATGGTTCCTCTAGCCCAAACCAGAATTCCTCATTATTTCACAGCTTTCTGAGCTCTGCTCATCACACCCAGCACTCACACTCACAGTCGGTTATCCTGCCTGAACACTCATAGGGGAACCACACAGGATCAGATTCAGGAGATGATAGAAGAGTCTGTACTCAGATTGCTTATACTCATCCAAGCCACTCATTTTTCGAGAAGGAGGGGAAAAATGACATTAATAAGCTAAATATTCCTCGTAGTTTCTTCTGACAGTTACTTGCTCATGTCTGATGCAGACTTTGACTCACTGTCTATACATCAGTGAAGGGTATGAGCGACTGTCTGCTGGCACAGATATAGACTCAGTGGATTTCAGATTGTCATGACTCATTAAAAGGTTTCCAGAAAGGGGAAAGATCCATATTTGAGAAGATTTTTTAATTTTCCAGACCAAAGCTTGGAAAATTCCAAGCATAATTTGTACTAAAACCAGAAGTAATATTCCATGTACACCAGTAACTATTCATTCTTAATTCAAAAATTGACATGACAAATGTAAGCTTGCCTCAGATTTCACACTTCCAGCCACCGAGATGTAATATTAGAGATCAAGAAAGATTAGCAGAGGTGCAGAGCCAAGGCCTTAAGCCCTTGACCCTTATTACACAACATAAGGCGAGCTGGAGACTCGTTACTGCTCCCAGATACCGCCTACACTGCAAACTAATGCCTTCTCTGCACTTGTAATATCGACAGCTCAAAAGTAGATCTCCCAGATTTGTTTTCATCCCACATCAGAGGGATTTCAATAACGCAAGTCATTTTGTTTTGACTTGCAAGAAACTGTCATGTGGAATTTAACAGAAGTCAAAAAAGTTTAACTGCAAGACAAAAAACAACCTGTTTTGAAGCTTTGTTGGGGGTGGAGGGGAATAAATCACTATTTCCTGACATTATTATTTTTTAATAAGGTGCATGTGCTCTGCAGCTGATAGATCACAATGGATTTTGGGATTGAAAAAAAACACCTATATTCAGCAGGTAAGAATACTTTTTAAGAGTCATTATTTGAACTTATTTTTGGCTTGTATCTAGCAGTTTTGGTAATGTCTTCATTAGAAGCAGCTCTCCGTGCTCACTCGGCTGTCTGCTGGTGAAAGGGGCTCTAGAGCTCTTGTGAGCAAAGTGAAAAGAGAAGGATCATCTGAGGCTGCCCTGAACATAAAAAAACCCAAACTCTCAAGGTAGGGAAATGCAGAAGACAGTTTATGCAGAACTTGATTTAAGAAGAGTGTGTTTTGATGAACAGCTCTTCTACCACTTTTTTTTATTAAAGCCAATAACAGGGTCATTTTGGGGTGCAAAATTTCCTTAGGCGTTTGCCCATTTAATGAGAGACTTTTCTTGCTCACATCCCAGGGCCAGCCAAGCTAAGCCAGAGACATCAAATTTCACCTCCTCTTTGCACAGAAAGAAGCAAGTGATGCACAAGGCACAGGTGGAAATCAGCCTCCAGGAAATGTGGCTCCAGGGATAAGCCCATTCCTGGCACCACAAGCTCCCAGAATTAGCTTCTCGTTGGCCCCAAGGTTGCAGGACACCCCATCCTACATACCTGTTCTTTCAGCAGCAGAGCCACCCTCTCGAAGAGCTGGTTCCCGTCTATGGAAGTCAGCGCGATGTATAAGAAGAGGCCGTAGAGAACTGGCTTTGGGATCCACTGAAGAGGGAAAGGGAGGAGCAGGAATGAGAGGCCAACGAAGAAGTTGGCCACGAGGCTCGTCAGTCGGGTCTCCTTCACACTCACAATCCTGGAGGCAAGAGGATTGGAATGAGGTGAGGCTAAGAAGCAAATACCACACATAGAACTGAGGCCATCCAGGACACATGCCACCCATAGAGGACAGCTCATCTCCACTGCACTGAGATCAGCATTTCTGGCCCTGAGTTGACACTGAGAAGACAGAGCTCTTGGACCCAGGCCAGATGACACTTAATCCACAACTCAAACAGAGCAGCTGGAAAAGTGCCAAATTCCCCTTCTCTTCTCCTATTATCTCCAAAGCTGCACAGACCCAATCCTGAACTATATTACCCTCTAAACTGATTCAGTACTGGGAAGGAAAACAAAAACCCCAAAACCAAACACAAATATACCCCCAAAATGCAAGAATCCTCTGAGCAATAAACTTTTCTTTGATTTATTCAATGCATATGCAATTGGCTTTTATCCAAAAAAAGCTCACTGACTTCCACAGGAACCAGAGAACCTCTTGTTTAAAACAAACACACACACAAAGTCTGCACTCCTGATAGAGTCAGCATTTTGATGCATGTGAGGATCTCTGTTGACATGGGGGGAATGCCAAGACCAGTATGGGGGGGAGTTAGAAATCTCATTCTGCTGTGGATTACAGCACTTGGGCTGCAAATTGCCTATTACCATGCAAAACATGTAGTTAATTAATGCAAATTTGCCAGAGTTGACAGACCACAGATTGATTTTTTTAAGCCCTGGAGGGGAGAAAAAAATAAATAAAAAACTCCACAGCACATCACACTCACAGGAAATCACACAGCAATTTTCAGAGTCTACTTTGGGCTGGAAAAGGGACAATAGCTGTTTTCCTTTAATGGCAACTAAACCTGGGAGCATTCTAGTTTAAGAAAAGTATCAGAAACAGGAAAGAAAAAGTTCTCTCAAGGCTATCATGAGTAGAAAAAGAAGAATTCTTACACATATCTGAGAAAATAGACCAAGTCAGTGGATAATCACTAGTGATTAAATCTCCCTGTATCAGTAGGAACATGCATGTTCACAGGCTGCTTTGGTAAAATCTACTGCTCTCGCTCCCTGGACATGAAACTTCATATTTCAAATTAACCCTCTATGCAGTAGAGATTAGCACAAGAGCCAGACTTAGGATCCAACAGAACATATTTTCTTCTTTTATATACACAGTGCTAGGACTTCATAATCCCTTCTGTCCTAAAGACAACTGCCAGCTGTTTATATTAAATTCTTTCAATATTGAGTTTCTCCGAGTCCTGCCTATAAGCAAGGTCAGGCTGCACTTCAAATCTCTCATATTTGTGCATTAAAGAACATAAAGTTGTTGGGAGACAGATGAAGGCATCTCCCTCTATATTTGGGGAGAAAAGGTAACAGCCTAAGTGCTGTCTTGCAAGATCTGGATAGTGGGGTAAAACACAAGCAGTCACAGGACCTAAGTGACAGTCACACACTGCAAACAGCACAGTCTTGAGGACAATCCCAAAATTCCTTGTTGAGCAAAGATGACACATCATCCAGCATTACCAAGAGAAGATGCACAGAAGAGACACTGGAGGTACCAACTTCTAAACAACTCCAGGTAGGTTAAATAGAAACTAGCCTTTCTGCTTCTACTTTCCCCAGACCCAACGGCCCGAGGGTCCTGCCAATGTCTGGAGAACTTGAGGGAGAGCCCAGTTTTCCAGTGTGCTCCCTGTACCCTGCTCTTACCAGCTCTGGAAGCATTAGGCATTAAGGAAGCATTAGGGCTTCAGTTAGATGGATCTAATTGGGCTTCATTTTCACAGCCTCCAGGCTTGGATGAGGGCAGGAGAAAAATCCTGGAGAAAAGAGCCGAGCAAGCTTCAAGTGCAAATGCTAGGCTAATTCAGACTAATCTAATAGTGTAATACAGGAAGAGCCTGGCCACTTAGAGTTGCCTTTTAGAGCCTCTCAAACAACCCAATAAGCAAAAGAGAAGGGATGCACTGATTAATTTAGCCCTGCAGCAAGAATTCCCCCTGCTTAGTCATCATGCAAGCTACAGGGCAAACATTTAAGGGGAAAAGAAAACAAAAGACAAAGTTATTTCTGGGGAATCTAATTTTTGAGGTGAGGTTCCCACCCTTCTCTGATCAGTCTCTTAATTTGCCTCTTGCTCTCAAGACATTTTAGCAAGTTTATTGTTAGAAGAGGAAACAATAGGATCTGCCACTGTTTTTCTCCCAAACATAAGGACATAAAGGGCAGTCACATTAAGCCAATAGAAGAAACCTGGAAATTCAAGTGCATTCAAGAGCTTGTTTGCTCCTTGAGAAAATCTTATGCTGCAATGAAAATGAAGTAATTTGGGGAGATTAAAGTGCCCCATCCAAGCTTGCTTCCCCCAGAATCCTTTAACACAGATAGCATAAGATTAGCCACTTCTGACTTCCTACATAAGCCTAATGACAGCCTATTTAGGGATTCCAAGGTCAGCCCAATTGTTACTCTACAGGGGAGAAGAAAAATTTGCTTTCATTGTGACAGATCTTTATTCTTGTTTATATTATGCTCACTGAGCGCTTTGATTTCCGAGTGCAGGAAAGCAGCCTTCCAAGGGAGTCAGTGCTGAGGGAACTCTTCTTGATTTTTTAATTGAGCTTTAATATAAATTTCTTCCAGCAAGGCTAGCTAAGGAAAAAAGAGGAAAAAAAAGGAAAGATGACATTGCATGGAGCCTCCTGTTTATAGTGCAGGGAAGCAGCAGCTTCCATTTCAAAGGAAACTCCAGCAGTGGGGGAATACTGACTCCCTGTGCTCCTTGCAACCAGTTCAGAGCATCTAACCACCCACTTGCCTCCAGCAAAGCAAGAGCAGGGCCATAAGGGAACTGCTTAGTGCAATTAGGGTATCCCCTCTCTATCTTTTTGAGCATCTTCACATGGTTTTACCTCTGGTGATTAAAGGCCAAAGGAATCTGGCACGCTCTTTTGGGGCAGCTGCATGAAGGAATACACAATGTCATGAGGAAGCATGGTAAATAGGTAACAAAAAAGTAAATTATCTCAGAGAGAATTACAGATACAAGGAGCAATGGCAGGGATTAAAACCCTACAGAGCTGCTTAAAGCAGCTGAAATTATAAAGTTTTGAGGTGGGTTTAGCATTTAAGGCAGAGATACATTATGGCCTCTCTTATAGCAACAAATACTAATGGGAATCTCAGTGCAGGGGCTGATCTCCCAGAAAAAAAAAGGCTGTAAAAGCATCGTAAGGAACAGCAGGGCTCAGCTGTCCCTGGATGTGCTGGTGAAGCCTGTCCATCACTGACAACAAGCAGCTGTGCTGGGTTGGACTGTCAGGAAGCAGTATAGTACAAACGCAAGGCTGAAATTAAAAGGCAGAGCAGCTCTATCCCCTAAAGTAAATGACCACTTAGTCTCATTTTTGATAAGTGACAACTCTGAAAATGGAAACAAAGTCAGGATAATTAAAACTAATGGAATGCAAGTGGAAATTACCACTTCTGAGGTTAAAGCCCTGAAGTGTAATGTACTGAGATCAAACGGACCAGATAACTCCTCCGGAATAGAGATTTTCATGAGAAATTGGTTTTTAAGTATGTTTCCAATAAAAGACAAGGCTGGACAACTGAGAGCAACAAAACCTGTTTTTAAAGAAAAAGGCTGGATCTGAGCACAAGCATTTTTGTATAAAACCATGAAATCAAATATTAAATAAGCCTTTTGTCCATCTGAAATGTGGTCAAAGATGCTATGGATGCTCTGAAATAAAGCTGCATTTTTCCTGCCCTTTGTAATAACCACCAGACAGGTTTCAAGCAATGAATCAGATGGGGTGTTTTCTGGCAAGAATATCTGGAAAGATCCGGTGAGAACCTAGCCAAAACATCTCCTTGGCCTTTCACACGGAGAAACCTAACAAAAGGACCTCAGCAAACACTATTTAAGAAGGTAACTTGCATCAAAAGAGGCCAACTGTCTCTCAAGATGCCTTCATTCACTGATAAGAGCAGAAACTCCTAAAAGGCTCTGCTAAAACAGGTATCTTGGGATGAAGCTGGGTCACTGGCTAAGATCCTTGCGGGTTCTTTGCAAGGAGACAGACTGCTCAACCACATATCCCACTGTACCCAAAGGATTAGGAAGTCACAAATCAAGCCTAGGACGGAGGACTCAACAGCTTTGCGGTTATAGGATCTCCTTTCCAACTCAGATACAGCTGTATTGGCAGACTCAGCTCCATGTCTGTAGGTTGGGTTATTGGAGGCTGTTCCTACAACATGAAATTCAAGTCTGTCATCCAAGCATCACAAAATAGGAATTAATGCCACATCCATCTCTACCCCGCCATCTCCTCTGGGGACGTGCCACCTCTTACGTCTCATAGATGTGGCCGTTTTCCACCCTCTCTTCCACATAGGCCAGAGCACGGACATGCATCGGGGAGTGCGGGAAGGCAGCATGGATCCACGGCAGGCCGAAGAGGGACATCCCCGTGTTGATCAACGCAACGAGCAGGAGGTCCCAGTGATAGGCTGTTCCCTTCACCAACCTGAAACAGGAAGTTTTTAAGCATTTTTAGCAAGTTCATGGAAGTTTTTAGCATTTCTAAAAGTAACGAAGCTGCCTTTGCTGAAGAGAGTCTGAACACTAGACACGGAAGTTCATTCCATACAGCACAATTTCACACATCTCCTGCTTTATAGGCTACACTACACAAAAGCTACAGGTAGTGAAACTTGATAGTTGCTCTGGGAAAAAGACCTCATTGAAAGAAAAATCCTGAGCAGAAAGGCAACCCACTAAAACAGCTCATGAAAGTTTCATCAGTGTTTTGCAGCTCCAATTACAGTGGTATCCACTCAAAATACTACAGGTGCATCTGCTGGCAGAGCCCACAGAGGCAGGACCTAAAAAATTAGGTATAGTTTGTAGAACTACAGGCACTGGAGTTTCCCCAGCCTTCTTGCTTTTAATCCTGATCTCTATCCTTTCTCATAAGCAGACCTAGAAGCAGCTGCACATGTGTTCAGTACAGAGCAATCCACCACAGTTATGTAATTGTTACTGTATGATAAGAAAATAGGACATGAATTCATTAAGCATCACCTTCTGTTAAATAGCCAACCAAGAGAAGATGCTCCTAATTTCAGTGAACATAGGGTACTTTCCACTTTGTTAGAGGAGATGGAATTAACAGCCTTCACAAAGGATTTGGCTATTTCTCATTCACTGGGTAAGGAGTGTTAGAGAGTGGCTGCTAACACTTCAGTGCAGCTACTTTAAACTTACCATTTTTGCAAAGCCTGGACCCTCCTTGAACATATCCAGCTAGTGACAATTGCTCAGATGTTTTGGAGGGAAGTTTAGAAAAAATTGAAATATGTAGAGCTCAGATTTTGATTGCCAAGATCTACAGCCCTGTTTCTGCACCTGGATAGCAGGGCACAGAAAGCAGTTCTGCTCACCCTGATGCAACAGCCACAGGGGATTTACTGAATTGATCTTTAGGCACAGGTAACTGGAAAGGGAGCTCAGAGAATTGAGGGGTTCATCCCATTTAAGCAGGTTCATCGTGGTATCTATGAGTCATCTGAAGTGTTCTAGGACATGAGGCACATGGGGCTAGAAGATATGACTTCATATATAAAGGAGATCTTAAGATACCCAGGGTATCTCAAAGGGCAAAGCTTGGGCAAACATTTTGGGTGGAACTGAGTTTTTGAACAAGAATCACCACCTCACAGGAAGTGTCCACCTCCATTGACAGAATAGACCACATAGTGACTAGATGAGACACGTCTACACTGCAACCTCTCTGAAGCAGAAAGATGCTGTCAGGAAGGGTGGGTTGCAGACACCGTGGCTCTAGACGTGCTTCCTGTGTTGGCTCATGTTTTGAGAACACAGCCCAAGCTCTCATGTTGCTTACTCAGGGCAAAAGCATCCCCAGGATATTCATTTATTGTCTGATTGTCCTTTCTGCCCCTTTTGGAGGGCTTTACAATGCACATGAGTACATCTCGTACCAGCATCATTTTCATTCCCCTGGAATACCATTTGGTCTCAGCAGCCTTGCCACACTGATGAGATGGTGAGGGAGTAGATGAGAGATCACTCCATGCTGCCTTATGCTGGATTATAACCATGGTGGCCCACTGGTTTCCTATATATTCTGCACTGATTATCCTTTAGCAAAGTGCAGGAGGATATTTTTGGTTATTAAAAACTGGCAAGATTGGGAAATCACTACTTTTGGAGGCACTAAAATGCCAAGACAGCTCATGCAGAACTACAGATGCGGATGTCCATGATATTCTCATACTCCGATGGTATCCAAAACAGAAGAGAGCAAGTCCCAGCTTTTCCTCTTTACAAAAACATGCTCTGATACCTGATCAAGCAGAAGCTCAGCTTCATTTACAATATTATGGAGAATTATGCACAATACATTATGAAAGATTATGAAAAATACTACAAAAAATATAAAGAATATTTTATATTCCAGTGGGACACTAGTGGTAGGTTTGAGATCCATGTAAGGAAAAACGTGACCCATTTATATTACAAATTTATGCAATATTTTGCTTAAATGGGATATAATTAGAAAAGAGGAAAAGTGCTCTTTGGGCTTGTCTTCTCCCCAACCCAATAAAACTTTAGCTACCATACAGAGAATGTTAATGCAAGCTTATTCAAGGAAAAAGCCCTCTCACACATTACAGTAACACAAAAATCCTGGTAGTTTCCCTGGAAAAAGTGCTGTATATGTTCATTTTTGATACCATATCTGATCACAGTTGGCACAAAAACTTCAAAGGGAATATTTTAATACTGTAAAATCTTGGCTCAAGTTTGCACATAAATCAGACCCATCAGATAAAAGTGAAAATACATTAGACACACTGTTCTACTCTGCTTCCATCTTCCAAATTAATCACAAACTAACAGCTCAAAGAGATGAATCCTCTGATGTTCAAGTGCAGCACATGATTCTAAGACACTGCTGTGGATGACCAACTTTACATTAAATTCTCTATACACCAAGAGCAATCTAAGTGACCACATCAGTCAGTCAATCACTAAACAGCTAGTGGTAAATGACATTCCCACAAGGCTCTGAGGAACTCAACTCATTGATGTTTTGCATTTTTGACTCATTGCCACACTACCAGCCTTTGGACACTTTAGGGCATTAAACGTAAGTATTACTTTTATCTCTGCAGGAGAAATTCTGAAGGATGGACACTGAGCATCTTTCCTGATCCAAACTAGTTGTGGTCAAAGTTTAGTCTGCAGGGGGAATTTAGTAGAGGAAAAGAGGGAACGTGGTAAGAATAATTCTCATATTAGTTATCATTCAATCACACTAGGTTGGTAAAATTAATCTTCTCCATTTATGTTTTTCTGTAATAGCAGCATGCACATTACTATTCCCAGTATCGTGCAGCAGAAGATTGAGCACAGCAATACCCAGAATAAGTCACCGCTCTGGAGAAACCAGAACCACCTCTCAGATTAATATATTGCCTTTTTTTTTTTGGAAAATGGCTTTTCAGTCAACCACATTTCAGCAGTAAAAACAGAAAACAGAAACCCAGGGCTCTTGCCCATATCAACCCACTGGATTATCAAGAACACCAGCAACAGTGGTGCTGGAAACATAAGATTTGCCCTCAGCAGAGGCAGAAATGCCCAAAGCATTACCTGTTCTCCGGGGCGTTTGTGAGCGAGGCCACGATGTTCTGCTCTATGAAGAACAGCATCGAGAGGAGGAATCCCAGCCCCATGGCACTTATCACCGACCCAATGGAGAGAGACCGGACCGGGGCCAGCACGAACAAGCTCTCGGATGGGTTGTAGTTAAATTTGGACACTGCAAAGAGGAGAGGATGGATGTTAAGCTGCATCTTCTTACCCAACTATCAGCATGGAGTTGAGCCATGTTTTACCCATGTCATGAGCTATGGGGAAATCAACACATCAAACAAGTTATGTTCTGACACACAAAGCCAGAAGGCCTCAAAAAATAGGCCTATCCTGCATTTTTAGGTTAGCTTTGCTCTCTGCTCTTACAACTTGGATACCATCCTACTTTGACAGATTATGGCTAGTTCTAGTAAGGCAATGTGCATATTTGAGAAACAAGAGGGAAGTTTGTTTCCTACAGATGCAAGGTATTTTTAGATTAGAAATCTTTAATTCTAACCAACTGTAGACTCCTTCTGCTTGGTTGATTTACTCAGAGGCATTTTAAAAGTTTGCCTTTATCCAAAAATCTGTGCAAGGCGCTTCAGTACAAATGTGTCCCTTTCTGCCAGTGGAGGAAATCTATCACTAGGGACAAGCTGCACATGGCAATGCATCATTTCACAATCCAACTGGATGAAATGGCCATTAGAAAAAAGTAATTTCTTATTTGTTTCCATACATTTCCTCACATCACCTACTCGCGTCATCATGGGACAATGCAATTCCTGTCCCCATTATCACTTCCTGATATGGAAAAGTTGATCTATTTGGCCAATGAATGGTGTATCGTTTTTAGATTTCCTCATGTAACTTAGAGCTGCCCAGATGCTCTGCACCATTTCACCTAAATTAGGAAGACGTAAAGCAGAGACAAACAGGACTGACTGGGATCATCAACTCTACGTCTGCAAAACTGGCAGCAACCCTTCCTGCCTGCTAATTACCCTGTCCTTTGTCCTCTGCCAGAAATTGTTGATCATCTTTATTGTTAGAGATCCATACTTTAGATTACATTCAGACTGAAAGACTTGATTTTTTTTTTCTAGGAAAAAAAAGCAGCCCCTTTTGATCAGATTTTTGAATGATTTAATTCTAAGATTGAAGAAATAGGACTGACTTTATACACATTTGGAAAATTACATAGAAGCACTGAGATATTTAAAAAATGAGAGCATTACCAAGAAGTTTTCATATACTTTAAATGTTCTCTCCCAGAATTTCAGAAAACAAGGTAACTTACTTTCTATTTCCTTGAAGATATAGGAGCCCACAACAGAGAAAGTCAGAACGGAAATTGGTAAGGCACAGTCAGACAGAATTTCACGGACTCTGGCATGCAAATACGGGCTGCAATTTAAGACAAAAACAACTCATCAACATCACACTGATGGCACAACTGCTTACCCCAGATCATGTTCAATTTCTAACAATTGAATATTCAGTCCAATGCTGCCACTCTAGAGATGCTGGGAGCAAAGAATTAGAGCCTTTAATTCAGCCCCAAGCTCTTTGGGATCTATCCTTTCAATGCCGATGAAAATAAGCAAAACTCAAACAGGAAACTATGATGCAAACTAGAAAGGAGTCTTCCAGCACCATTGTATTTGTGCCTAAATCCCACTCTTGTTTTATTTGCTTACTCATTTGAAGTGATGAGTTTAAGGAAACAGCAGTAACACTCCCATTAGAGTTGGGCATGACTCAAGGGCACAATGAAGGTCTCTTCCCAGTAAATCTTCTGATATTATTGTGGATGCTGCCCTTATCCCCTCCCACCCCTCTAAAAATGAATCAGGGAAGGTCACAAGAGTTCTAATGTGAAAAATAGGGCTCAAAGCTTTCTAGAGAACACTTGTGACACCAAACATGTAAGTCCCTCTTTCAGTGACTGGACATTTTCTTCTACTACCAACAGTCATCAGGTGGCCAGTCACGTTCTCCTTCAGCTTTGGCTTCTATTTCAGCTAATGGAAGAGTTCCACCTGTTTGCACTGGTGTCCCAAACTAGGGTCTGAATCACTAGCAATTTCTTAAGGGTAATATGAAATAATCAAGATTCTGAGCTCCAAGACTAAAGCAACTCACCTTTTCTTAAACTGATAGAGCGTATAACCAAGCCAAAGGGTACCCAACATCAACATGAGACTAAGGACGGCAGTTTCACGTCCATAATGCACATCGTGAGTGCCTGTTTGATTCTCTAGGGACATGGATCTGCTCACTGATGAATTCATCAAGAAGGTGGTATTGATGCCGAAGTTTGGAATAGCATCAATTCGTGCTTTTTCCAAGTAACTGTCTCCTGCGCGCCCATAGTAGTAATATTTCTTAAAAACTGTACAAACAACCAACAGGCAAGCATTAGGATAGGTTTGTGACAATCAAAGCAACTGAAATAATGTGGTTTTCTTGCTTGATCATGCAGTATTATTAACGTTCAGCTTTACCAATTTTATAGCTCTATCCCTCGAACCAGGAAAAACCCAGGAGAGCCATTTCTCTTAAAGACAGTGCTTTATACATTTCTTTTTCAGTTACTTTAGCAGGTGAAAGTTGCACCGATTTTAAGCACCATTTTTGAAGTGCAAGGCTCACAGTGCTTAATTTTTATACAACTTAATCCCCAGCACTAGAATTACTGCTCTGAAATACAAGTTTAAGTAAAACACGTCCTTTCCACAACCTGCTAAAGAAATTGCATCAGAAACTCTGAATAAAATAAAAATGGGTAGGCTGTCCAAATCCTTAAGTGGACTATACAATGCATAGTAGCAACTTTGCTTTTGAGGGTGGTCTAAATTTTTTAAAAAATAAGTGTGAATAGTCTGCCAGGTTTTGCAAGCCACATTAAATTACATTGCAAATAGAATTACACAGCATTTAAAGTTAACCTGTAAAAGACTCAATAACACCCCTAGAACTGTCCATAATTGCATTAGGTTAATTCAGAGTCATTTATAAACCCCATTAACAGCTAGGCAAATACACTCTTGTTCTTGAGCATTTGAAGTGCACATATCTCATGTTCTCATTTCTATAGTTCTGAAAAGCTCCAAGTATTTGTAAGTGGCAATGAGGTGGTTTTACGTCTTTTGGGAAGGAGGAACATGAGGTGCCACAAGGAACAAGCAACTCCTGCACACCAACAGGAAGACATGAGAGGTGGGAAACAAGCATGTCTGAGCTTTGCAGTTTCCATCTTTCTTTCCTTTAGGGGAGATATCCCATCAGGTTTTGCACAAGGGAAAACTCGAACTTTTGCCAAGATTGTCTTTTTTTTTTAGACAAAAGCCCAGGAAACCAAAATTTAGATGGTATAATGCTCTTGGTTAACCACCCTTCCCTCCATGCAGCTTAGGTAAAATCTAACCCTTACCCTTCCCATTAGCAGCTACATAGAAAAACAGGCAAAACTAAGCATTCTCAGGAATTCCCTATATATATATTAATAAATCTAAAATACAAAATAAATATAAAACCAGATAAAAATACTCTACATCTAGGCATAATGACACTTTTCTATGAGTAAAAAACCCTTCTTGGGGCTTTCACACTGTATTTATTTTTCTTAAAAGCATCCAGATGCTTGATCAATGGATGGGGTCAATAGCGCATTAAGGCTACAGAACAGGAAACCTGTTATTTCATATTAAATGCCTTCATACATAAGCTTAAACATCCTTGAGGAATGTTCATGGTTCAAGCTTCACTCTTTCAATCTGCTCTAAGGCAGCCAGAAATAAGGTGATAATTGCATATTTAATCATTGAGAAAGCTCCCCCCGCAAGGTATATCTCTATGTCCTGCATTAGCACCATGTATATTCTGCATCGCGTGACAGGGACAAGGCCACGCTGTTATTTCCTCCCTTCATCCTCCCAGCTGTGTCCATGCAAGCCCTAATGTGCAGCAAGGTAAGACGAGGCACAGAGCACTGCTGTGACCTGCACACCAGCATACAGCAGGCTGGAGGATTCATAGCTTCCTGCTCTGCACATTAAAGGGCACTTTTGTCATAACAAAACACAGCAACAGGGGTATTTCCTGGGGATTAACAGCCGGCCAGAGCTGAAGAGCTGCTCAGTGTCTCAGCAGCTCCTAAGTGTTACTAAGTCCAGATACACACACAATTATAGAGTATATGATAAACTCACAGCACATACTACTGCCCACCTCTGCAGGATAGATTTTCATGCCTTTATGTTTATATTAAGATTCAAATCAATAAAACAGCTTTGATTCTTGCAGGGTTTCAGAACTCCTCACTTTAAACAGCCTAGCAAAGACAGATTGAAGGCTGAGCACAACTTGGGTGTATTTAAGCCTAACCACAGCTACACACACTACATTACAGTTAGTTGAGCTCAGTTCACCCCGAAACCAGGTAGGTTGCTCCACTAAGTCCTGAGCTGAGGATAACTTTCCAACTTAGTAACTATTTTAGTTACTGCAATAAGAAACATGTCAGGATGGCCAGGAAGGACCTTTGCCCTGCAACAAGCACTTTCTATAAAAATAGCTTTCTGTTATTAAATAACTAGATGTGCAAGAATTGGATAAGTGAATTTGCAGTGTGCTCTGAACTTGGGTAGTCCAATCAAGTCCCTGAAACAGAGCCATCCTCAAGCACAGGGCACGTTCAAGCTCTCTCCAATATTAGCTTGTGCTGTTTGCTTCAGCCAGTTCATAGCTGTTTCCTGCAGAGTGCAGATGTCAAGATCAAACAAACACAGCTTAGGTGGCTGGGCCGCAGGCCGAAAACAAAGTGTCACTGGGGATGAGGACGCACACGTCCAAGTTCCTCTGTGTGGGATTGCATCCTCCTCCTTCTTTTCTGCACATTTACCTTGCAGACTAGTGCTATGAAAAGAGGAAAATGCATCCAAGAGCAGTGTGTCCCCAAGTTCTGTCCCCAGTTCCACCATGTAATCCATGTGACACTGGCAGATCATTTGGGATAAACCTTGGGCAGCCTTTTGGGTCCAAAGACCTGATTTGACCTGAGGTCTCATTCGTTTTATGTTGAGCACACACATGTAGCTCAAGTCATTGCGAGTTGGCAAACAACATATTGATCTTACTACTGCTCCCTATAAGCTCAGCTCTACCCAATTACACAGGATAATCACACTAGTTACTTCCAGGCACCTCTCCCTTTCCTTCCACAATACCTTTAAAAATATTAATATACTCCTAAACGCCTGTCAGCCAAGATGAACAGATGCTTTGGTCCTTTAGCCTGCATCCTAGGCTACATGAAGGCATATCTGCACTTCACAACCTTATATATCACCTTATATAATTATTAGAGTCCTTAAATATTTTGGTGAGCAAAATGTTAGTGCCCTAGGGGAATGGGTCAGTGCAACCAGAACAGCACACTACTAGCTACACCAAGTCAACAGGGCTGTGTGTTGAGCACTGAGAAGACAAAACACCACAGAACAGTTTTTCCTTATCTATCTGGGAGAGATATTTGAAAAACACAGGTGTTCTACAGGAGAGAAGAACACTGATTGCACAATCAAAGCATATGCCCAAGAAGGCAATTAAGGATGCTCAATAAAGCCAGGAAACATCTCACTGAACTGCTCTGCAGTGTTAAACCTTTTCTTTGAAGGGGTTTGTCTTTGCATGCAAGGCACCATGGAGAGCCAAGCTCAACAATCTGGAAAATGGAAGTTTGGCTCAGCGTGGTTAGGCACATCATGAAGGATTCCAGGAGATAGCCCAGACATTGGGGCTTTTGGATAATTGATCATAAAACAAGGAATTCAGACTCAACTAATTCCTTCCTTGTCAGGATAAGCAGACAGACTGCCATCTGCATGGCATTTCTGCTAATGTTTATCCTCAGAAATATGCACTGCAATTCCTGATCAGAAAGCAGAAAGTTGCCAGAGATTAGCACATTAAACTCCTATTTTGATACCCCTAGGTGTTCATCCAGAAGTTAAGCCACAAATGGGGACGAAGTGGCTGTAAACAGCAGAACTGCTTTAAAGACACACAGGCAGACCATACTATCCTTACAGAAAAAGCCTCAGAACTCATAGAAATAGGTAGCCTCAACCCATCTCAACTCCCCTTTGCACATAGTTATAGTTGTAATAAATTAAATAATCAAGAAAAAGTACAACCTGCATGCACTATTTAAAAATGAAAGATCAGACTGCATTATTTTGGTCTGGAATCCAGTTAATATCAGATAAAGACTTTCCCAGCACCATTAATATAGGTCATCCATTTGATGAGTTAAAACCTTAACTAATCAATATTAGGGATCAATATATATCTGCATATCAAAGTGCTGGCACAAGGCTGCTACAGTTTCATGGACTTTGATGTTCTCCTGAATACTCTGAATGAGCAGACATGGAACAAGCAATTTTTAGCCTCCCACTTCCCTTTAACAGCTAAGTTAAGCAGAGATCTGAAGAGCACTGTTGCAAGACTTACTTTTAGCAATGCCTTTTATAGCATCAAAAACAAAGGTGATAGATATAAAAAGTGCAATTATTTCTTCTGTTGACCTGTGGAAAAAAAAAAGATGAATATAGCTAGTAGCAGGATCTGCATGCGGCTCTATCCTAACAAAATCAGCATATTCATGCATTGACATGAAAATACACCAATTTTAGACTCCAGCTCAGGAAACAAAACCCAGTGAATCTCTAAAAGCTCTTTTCAAGCTGCAACAATAAGCTGCAATGATACTAGCCTCATCTCATAAAATACATTTTGCAGCAAGTTTGTAATTAAGGAGCTTGTTGGAATGTATAATTTTTCCATTTTCTGAATAATCTGATCGAAATATGACTTCTTGAAAATAGTTACCTTTTAAAGAGTTTCATCAGAAGACTGAAATTAAAGAGGGAGTACATCACAAGGAAAAAGCTGTTCCACAGTCCAATCCAGGCATAGAAAGCACTAAAATCCAAGTTGTAGTCATCGCAAATTCCTCGGATGACTGAAAAAAGTTAAAAGCATCAGATTAAACTTTGTCACTATCATCCTGAAATTCTTATCTAATTGATGGAAAAAAAAGCAATTAAAGACTGAGCCCTGAGGCACCATCCCTATTCAGTGGATACAAGCAAGCCAGAGTCAGGAATGATCCCAAGTACTGAGCAAGGCTTGGCATAGTCAGACCTCATGCTTTTTTCTTGCATATCTGTGCATGGAAAAGACACTGGACTAATTCAGATAGATTTTTTTCCCCCTCATCTCTAAAGACAGGGTGCAAACAATTGGAAAACTCCCATGCTGCTCATAGTGCAGCTTCTAGGGGGCAAGACCATAAAGTCAGCTATTGGAATTTGCCTTTCTGGACTATTGGTATTTCAAAGGTGGTCTTGATCAAGGGTTTTAGCATCTGCTTTTGCACTCCATGTAATCAGTCATTGCATTGCTGGCTAATACCTCATATCTTACATAAACCAGAGCTCATCTGACTGTTTCTAGAGATACTGATTCAAGTTTGCTCCTTTACACCTCTGGCTCATAAAATTCAGCTTGCCATTGCAGCTGGGAGTCCACCTATCTACTTCTCAGACTGAGAAAGAATCCTTGTTTCAAGGCTCTGGTCCTCAGGGTTGTTAAATAGACACATGAGAAAACCAAATGAAAAGTTTCTCCTCCCTGAAGCAAAAGAAATGCTTATTCTTATGAAATTGTTTTCTGTACTGGATGATCCCATCAGAAACCAATCTAAAGCCTGCATTAGATTACTCCCTTCTTCCTCAGCACCAGAAGCAGCCCTGATTTATTAAACAAAAAACCAGAGTGCTCAGGATGACATGGTTCCTGTACAACATCCCATTCCACTAATTGTAACAGTAGCCCCAATGTATATATTTTGTAAACTTACCATTAATGTAGAGTGCTAAAGGAGCTGTAGTTAGGAGTACAACTAGTGGTTGCCCTGAAAACAGGGCATAAAGCAGCCCTCCAATACACTGGCCAATGATTGTCTTCTGCACATCTACAAGCAATTGGAAAGGATGAAAAATATTTTTTTAATCAATACCACTCAGAAACACAGCAGTTGGCTTTCATGTCCATGAATGTAAAAGACTCATGACAATATTTAAAGGCAAAGTATTCTGAGTGTAAGCAGTGACCCTTTGCCAGAAAACTTGCACCAATAGTTTAGGATGCAGTCAAGATTCATAAGCTGGAGTATGAAAGCAATTTGAAAAACCTTCGAAAACTTAAACAGGTCTTATTGAGACCTTCAGGGCAAGATTTCAAAGAGTGCTATGAACAACAGTAATAGCAAGGCATTGTGCAGTTCACCAACTGCTTGGGTACTGGCATCCAAATTGAGATTAAAAGCAGAGTAACTACCAGGAAGAGACTGCAGGTAACTCCTGCATAGCTATAAGACACAGGATTATTTAAAAACTTTATCTTTATCTTTCAGTCATATTATACCATGAAAAATGTGTGCGCTTTTCCAAACCATCTGAAAGACATGAATGTAAGAGTGATAAAGGCATTTGGTGATATTTACTTCAAGGAAAATTACCCAAACTTTACACAACCGGAGCAGTCTAACTTGAACACATGAGATCCAAAAAACAGATGCACAAAGTGAATCAACTTACCAATAGCTCCTCTGGTGTTTTCATCATTGAGTGACCCAAAAGCAATAGCTGGAAGGAGGCAGGCAAAATACAGAAAAATCATGGTTGTGATATATTTTCCTATAGCCTTGTTGTTTCCAATAACACCTAGCATAAACCAGAATAAAAGGAGCATTAGTATTGCACACTTCTCCAGCATTAAAATACTGCTCAAAACAGCTTCATTTACCCTTAGTTTTTCCAGTGCTGAAAGGCAAAAGTCTAAATTTAGTCTGCACTTCTATGTAAAGGTTTTGATACATGGTCTATAAGCACATATAGATGGACAGCATTGAGGTAGCAGCTAGGATGTGCTCTAGGCAAGTAGAATGGTTTATATATAAATTATTTTGCCACATATAGCCATCTAGAAAATATTGATGAATATTCTTGGTAAGATGATGTGATTCAGGAAAATAAAATGGAGATAAAATAAGTACTGCCAAAAACCTCAAGGTAGAATAATTTGAGAGATATAGGGGAGAAGGGGGAAGGAAAGTCTTGAAGGTAATTCTGAACATTTGCTTTTGCACAACCATGCTCTTTTGCCCAGCTGGGACCAAATCTGGAAGCACCAGGGTGCCAGCAGATGATGCCATTTCTGGCATCATCAAAAGAGGAAATGCTGGAAATATCAGGTTTTGCCAACCTAAAAGGATTGAAAGATCAAAGAATAAACCATAAATTAAGAATTTATAACCTCCTTCCATCCCCTGTCTTTTTAATACCAACTTTGAAGGCATATCACAATACCTACAATTAGCTTTGTGATGCTTGTCTCTTCAACTCATGATGCTCTGGGCAGAAAAATGAAGCATTTCATTTTTCCCTAGATGGAAATCTGAGGTTATAGGCTTGAATCAATAGTTTGCTGAGCCAATTAGTGCTAGCAGACTTACAGAAACTAATAGCAAAGAGGTCAGGAATGTGTACATTAATGGTTTTGCTTTAAAAAGAACCCTTCTGAAAGAATATTTTTTCCCCTCATTCACTCAGTCCCTCCCATCTCCATTGGAAAAAACACACCAGGCCAAAGCAAGAGTAACCAGAGAGGAATTCAAGTATCACAATATGAATTTAAGGGTCTCTGAAGTAGCCTTCCTTCTCTACTTTCAGGTCAAGGTCCATCTCCAATCAACTCCTATCACATTGCAAGAGAAAGGATTTGAGATGGCAGCAGCTGATACTGCCTGACGAGACAGTTTTACTGAGCAACCTGTGTGGAAGATACAACACAGACCTGCTTTTCCAAACCCCTTGTAATAGCCTTTGATCTGAGCTGCAATCCTTTAGTGTCCCCACTAGAAGACCCTTAGGCAGATGTGGAGGTGTCCAGTTCTACTTTCTGGAAGCCACCTGAGCAGCTACCTCCCATGCAGCATCTTACCCTACTTGCAAGTGTCCCCCAAGCCTTTGGTACCACCAGTCCTGAGGAACTAGGCCGAGATTAATCAGGAAAAAGGGCATCGAATATGAGGCTCTTGATATTCAGGTTTTTCTCCATGTTGCATCACCACAACAGTGACTAGAGCTAGAACAAAAAACTATCACTCCAATGACTTTAGGACCTTATATAATATTTGTTTTCTGCAGCATCTGCAGAGCACAGAACACAGCATCTAGAAAGATTAAAAACCCAAATCAGTTTCCAGTGATCAGCCTGACAGATGAGTAGGACATGTTGCAATGGCTCTCATTTTCAGACACAGGAGGAACAGACAGATAGGACTTCTCATGCTCAGCATCCTTGAGAAGAGAAAGAACAAGAGGTTGAGATGAGGAGACATCTCAAGCATGCAAGTGTGAGCCTGACCTTCCAGGAGTCATGGGACCAGTTGTTGCAAGGCAGATTCCTTTCAGTTTATTTTCAAGATTCAGAAACCACAGACCACATTCCTGACCACTCTTGGCAACCGTAAGGTCTGAAATTGACTTCTTAGGGATGAAAAGTTCTCATGTGAGTTCAAGTCCAACAGCTGTGTGCTCATCCCTCACACTCACAAGTGTCCAGAGACTTTCAGAGAAGATGAAAAGACTTGGCAGAGTCAATAGAAGAAAAAGTGGTAGTTTTACAAGTAGAGATTCACATCTTTGAGTAATCTCGGTGTTGGTTGTTGGATAAAGGACTATTTCCAAGGGGAAAAAGAGGCGAGATCAGAGGCAGCAGCGATGGAAACCTTTGAAAACATCCATAGGAAACAAAACACAACAAGCTACAGGGACAAGAGAAGTGACAAATTACAATGCTCATCTGCTGAGCATAGAATGATTTGTAAGAGATGAGGTGCTTCCTAAAAAACAGGCAGGTAGATTAGCTATATTGAGGGAGGGTGGGAAGAGCCTTCAAGATCAACATACAAAGCTCATATATGGATTTGAGTGTCAGCTTCAATCCTCAAAGCAAGCATTACAGGAGGATTCACTACTTATTGCGGAGGTTCTTAAACAATATCACAGTTGGACCTAAGTTTTCTGCTACATTTTATTCCTCGCATCTTACCCAGGAGACTGTGGGCTGGAAAAATGACCAAGTCCTTTCTGGTGGACACAAAACTCACTTTGTGAAAGGCTACATTCAGTTTTCTTTAGTTGTCTCCATTACAAACAGGAGCAACCACCCTTTAATCACAGTTAAAGTCAAGAGCAAATGTTGAGTTCTACAGACATTCATCTGACACTACCACTAAATTCCAACATCAATCACAACATACCTTTTACCTTCCTAAAGCCAACATCCAGATAAATATTTAAAGGTCTATTTTGCTATCTAGAGACTGACACTACTTCATTTAAAAGATGGGCTGTAGTTTGACAGCACTTCATCTGCAGCAGGTTCAGGAGTTCAGCCTTTGAGAAATGTGTCACTAACTGCACAGTGTCAATTTGTAGCACAAAAAATATCAACTCACATTCCAGCTGGGGAATTTGAGTAGTAGACTATTACAGATGAAATCCCCTGAAATTAAGATACATCTACACATTGAAATGGGAAGTAATTATGTTCATCAGTATGACAGTTCTATTTTACTTGCTCTACTTTCTGAAAAGACTTGGTTTTAAGGAAGATGTTGGAGAACACTAAGGCATTACTGGCCTCACTTTGCTTGATATTCTACATCAATAAGTTAATGATCAAGAAACTCAGGAGCTGGGACAAGTGTTCCTTAAGCCTAATCGTACATCTACTGCCTCAAAATTGAGGTAGGCGTTCTGTGAAACATCCAACTATTTCTGTTCCTTCCTAATTCTCTGAAATACCTAAGTTTAATTACAGCATTATGCACTATATTGTTAAGGCCACACCTATTAAAATTCCAATAAAAAAAAACATCTACACCTTTCAGCAGTAGAAACCTCACAGTAAGAATAGATGCTCATAGGTTTTAACTCAAAATAATGCAAAGACTTACAAACTTCTTTCAACCTGGCCTTTAACATGTTAGTAGCTGCTGAACTCTGCCCAATTTTCAGATGAACAGAAGATTAATCTTCCATGAAGTACTACAAAAATTAAATCCTCAAGTAGAAAAGACTACCCAAAGAATTTAGCCAGAAAAGGAAAACACCTCTTACTGATTTTTGGGAAGAGAAACCATGCATATGTTCAGACTTGGGAAGTCTGAAGAGACAAATCAACAGCAAACAAATCAACAGCAAACAAGGGTCCAGAGCTTCTACCTCTTTCCTCACTTCTTTCAATCCATTTCCTATGTACTGCTATTCCCTTGAAAGCATATCCACATATAAAGATGCTTTTATATTTTTTGAGTGAATTTCCCTGCAAAAGAGACTTGGAACAGAGCTGTGAACCCAGGTCATTATGCCCCAAAGCATCCAACAAATCAACCCTCAAATGGGCTTTAAACCTTCACACTGAAGGCCACATTCAGGAAGGGCCATAGAGCAATGCAAGAGCTCCCCACATCTTGACCTAGGGCAAGTGAGACCTAAGGGAAGAGTAAAAGGGTATCCCAAAATCATTTTATTTCTTCTCCACAGCTACACACCGCTGCTAAGGCAGAGCAAGTGGGTCAGACAAGATTCAGAAAAGCTCTGCTGTAGGGTCAACATCTCAGCAGGTTTAACTCCCAGGGGCCAATATCAAAGCTTGCTTTGCAAATCACATTTATTCTAGCACCTTTCAGCCCCTGATTCTAGCCATGCCAACAGTGTGGGACACTTCAGGGACATCCCCACAGCAAATCTCCAGCAGCACCAAGGCAGGAGGCCTTTGCTAGCAGACGTATTCACATGAGCTGGTTACAACCCCCCTGCAGGACCAAGGACAGAGAGGAACTCACATTTCCAGTCAAGTTACTCATATATCAAGATATGAAGATGACAAGAGCAGGGAAGAGGACTCTGAAGAAGCCTCAACTCTCATTTAAGGGACTAGGGTGAAGCAAAGGGTTCAAATTTGGGATTTCTATAATGTTGAAGCTCAGCAAAATACCTCAAAACTCTCCCTAGATATCCCAGACTACACACATGCACTGAGAGTATATTCTGCTGCAGCAGGAAATATTTAGACAGTAAAGGCAGTAAATTTAAGAAGTTGCTGACAACTTGTAGCAGAGCCCAGGCAGATACTGCACCCTCAAACCAGTCTCAAGAACAAACTTTCTGGAAGTCCCTACTGTGCATTTATTTTTTTCTTGGAAAAAAAAAAAAAAAAAAAAAAAAAATCAAGCACCCTGTGTCTATTGACAAGCTCTGGATAAAGTGCTGCACAAAAACTGAAAAAAGCAGAGTTGCATGAATAAGGATTGCAGTAATTAAAAGATTACACAAATGAATCCCAGCTTTAAGCAAGTTGCAGTTATGTTCAATCCAATTTATCTTCAGATGCTCCTGCTAAAAGACATCTATTATAAGACACCCACACTTGAAATAGACCTTAACCTGGTCAGAAAAGCAACCAAAAAGAAACAAGCCACCCCCAAAACACATACATATTTTAGATATTACTCTTTTCCCCTCCCAAGTCATGAGGGCCAAGGATTAGTTAATGGCCACCTTTGCTCAGTGCAAGACCAGCCACATGAGCATCCAGCTGATAAAACACTTGATGGCCCTACAAAAACTATGTTATTTATCTTCCTGCTCTTAATCAGTTTCTGTATCTAAACCAAAACCACAGGACATCTCAGATTCAAAATTTAGAGACTCTGAACACTTTTCAAAAAGCATCTTTATAGCTCAGATATCAGATGATGGATGCGGTTGTCTGGAGAGCAGATATTTGGATAGCTCAAATCCCCAATGTTCTGGTACTCTGCTGCTTTGAGAGGGTCCAGGAATTTCACATTTCCCATCACCTTCATTCTTGGTGGTTTACAGCAGATGCTTTGCACTCCATGTGGTTTGCATTCCACACAGATCCTCAAAGAATTCATCTCGCTTCCCAATTTCTGGGAAGTGGCACATATTAACATATTCCATTATTCTAATCATCCTTTCCTCATATACTGCATGAAAGAAAATAACTGCTATAAGGTGAGCACTTCCCATTGAGTTACAGTAGTTCTTTAGTTTGTCTTCAGTTCTCCAGAAATGGTAGCAATGCACAGACCCCTTTTAATGTGCTCATATTTTATACAAAAAAATCCTCAGAATAATTTGTCACATTGATTCTCCAAATAATGGTCTTTCATTGCTAGAAGTTAATAACTAGAAGTTAGTTAATCCACACACTTGCTGAGGCAAAGTCTGGTCTGCTATATGCATTGGTTAGTGGGAGCCCTTGGGGAAAGCTTGTTAACCCGGCCATAGCTGCAAACCTTAGAGTTTAGCCAGGCATTACACACGGTATTTACAATGTCTACAGACCCAGAACATATATTTCCAACTGACAGGACCATGGCACGATGCATTCATGCCTGCAAACCTGTTGCTGTTGTGCTCAGGAGCACGGGCAGAGCAGACACTACTCTGGCTTGAAGTGGATCCCCACAGTATTCTCCTTGAAGGAGCTTGGAGTACATTCCTTCTGCACTGCTTCACTACCTCTTTAAAATGCATAGTTTGATACTTTGACAGTCTACAAAGCAATAGCTATGGAATTGAGGCATCCAAAGTCCAATCCGGAGGTTGGCACCAGCTCTGAACTGTTTTCCATCAGGCTCTTCACTGCTATCCTGAGAACAGTTTGTCCCCTCTTCCTTCACAGGAAAGTGTCAAATGGAATCTGCCTTTTTCACCTCAAGCATCTTGAAAATTGCTTCATTCCAGCAGTTACAAAGCACCCAGAGAAACCACCTGGAAACCAACCATGCACAGCAAGAGGCTTGGCCCATTTTATCCTTCCCAGAGTAGATGTTCAGTTATCTACAAAGCACTGCAGACCACTGACTGCAAGACACATCGTGGTAGGAGAAGTTGCCACCACAGAGCACTGTCCAGGACAGAGGTATCCTGTGTTCTCATGTCAGCTCGGAGGTGATATCCCTTCCCAGAGGCACAGGGGAGAATGGCAAGGATGAGCACATCTTCATGTATAAAGGATATAACAGCAGGAAGATTCTTAACAGCCCTGGATTCTCCCTACCTATCCTACACGTCACTTTTTTGTAAACTTTGTTTTTGATTCTGGAGACTTTAATATATTAACTCCCAAATAATCTGTGCTTTGATATCAAACTGGGGCTGATCTGAAGGCTCTTCATAACCTTTAATTTTTAAAGCAAATATTTAAGTGGAAAGGGAGAAAGTGACTCAAAATTCACATGGCCATAGTGGGAGCCACACAAATCCTGAACCCTGAGGCTCAGTATAAGTGCTGCGTTGTTTCTTCTGTGCTCTCACTAGAGCAGAAAAACTCTATTCTCTTTTTAAGAGGCACTAAGCTGATGTTCCTGCAGCTCAGGTCTTGTTTGAGCACTTTCAACTCCCACAGCATCACCACAATTGGCATCGGCTTGCAAATCTATCAGGAAGGGCCCATTGGGCAAGTGCTGACTAATTAGGTTGCGGTGTGCTGATCTGTGTCTGCACATGACAATAATCAATCAATTAATCATCTCACTGCTTAGTGAGAAATGAAAACACCATCTACATACAGCTAATGCCTTCATTAAGGGAACACTGCAGACTTCTCATCTATAACATGCCATGTTCCCTATTTATAGGCTTTCATCATGTTCTTTTAAATGAGAAATCAGAGTGCTATTACACATATCAAAGAGCACATTCAATGCACACTGTAAACAGGACATTGTATCACAAAAATTCAAAATCAGGCCAATGCTTCCATAAACACCGGCCAACATACCGTCAGTGAAGTCCAAAGCGTACACTGGAAATCTTCGTGCAATGTCATCAGAAATCCCCTTGCCAACATTGAGAAACTCATGCAACTAAAGAAAGGAAGGAAGTGCTGTGTCAGTTTAAAGGCTCATGCATTGTTAAAGAGATTAACCTCCTTATTCAATATTGATATGAGCAAAACTGGTCATTTTGAATAGGGCATTCAAATCAGGTTTTGTAATGATAATGGAAATAAACCCTTTGCAGTTTAATAGCGATTTATATCCTCAGAAGCATTGTAAGAAAAAGTCCCCAAACCACCGTATTTTCTTCCCTTCCTTCCCTCCCTCTTCCCCTTCCCCACTCGCATCCCTGCTTCACAACTGAGGGAATGGATACAGAACATTAAGAGACCCTCCAAATATACTCCTGGCCAACAACAGGATAGATTTCAGGTGCTGGGTGATGTTCAAGTACCCACAGCATCAGTGTTGGGTCAGAGCTGCCCTCCCATCCCCTCCAGCCAACACCTTCCTCTTCAGATTCCATCAGGCAAACTGTTCCCTAAATTCATACAAAGAAGCGCATCTTTGTAAACTATTCTCTTCCTCAACAGCTCCACAGAGGTGGAAGACCTCAAGTCAATGAGACACCTATCTACACCTCAAACTCCATTCAAAGAGAATATGCTGGAATGGCTTCAGATAAAGTCTTTTGTCCATAAAGACAACAAATGCTGTGAAGAGGTCCCAAAGAGATGACATGTTCCCTTTTGTTTGTCTGGGGACCTACAGGATGCAAGTATTTGTTTACAAGCTCTGATGTGCACCACAGGCAATACAGAGCTTTTTAGAAATACATGACAGCTGTTATTGACTTACAGCCTCCCAAATCTCAACTAAATCCTTAAGGAAAACACATTGAAAGCATCAGAGCAAGCAACACTTGCAAACGAGACACCTGCTTTTTTGCTATCTTCAAGTCTGAATATAAATACTATCACTAAATAAAATAAAAAACAAAAATGAACCTTTCAAGCTTGATTATCCCAAGCCAACTCACATCAAGTATTTCATATTTCTTGCAGACAGATACAGAATATGCACAACCTCTGCTAGTGTGCAAAAAATTGTTGCATGTCTAATACCTTTGCCAAAGCAACTCATCATAATACAGAGATCTTCCCAACTCTTTGTCTGGCTTATGCACTGTGAAGCCTGATGGTTTAGGAAGGACTTCATGCTCCTGTGTTCATTTAACAGACTACACAGCCTTATCTTTCCTCATAGGACTCACCTTGTCTTGCAGTGCCTGGAAGTTCCGAGTCAAAGCAAAACCTCAAACTCACATCAGAAAACAAAAAACTCCACTAGAAACAATACCCCCTGCCAGAGCAATCAGAATTTTACGTGCAGAAGATGGCTAAGACAACCAATTCCTTTCAGTTGCTGTATCTCATATTTCAGCTACTTGAATCTATTCTGTTCCATTAGCATGTTGCCAATACACTTGTATTTTAAGCCCCTGTCCCAAACTTGTAGAAGCCAAGACCGAGGTCTACATCCCTTTAGTGGTGGCACCTCTCATGGCCCCATCTGTGGTGCTCGAGGCACCATGCTGGTACTGGGATGCTCGATCCAGAAAGCCTCTTCCCCACAGCTACATCCCTCCCACCAGGCTGAAGCCCAATTAGCATTTAGAAACCAAGTACCCAGCACAACCTCTCTTGAACTCCTGTTCTCTTCTGAAGGTCCTGCTAGCACTTTGTGCTCCCATTAATAGAGGTGAGGGTAGAAGATAGCAAAAAGGAAGCCCCCTAAAAAATTCACTCAATTTAGGAAACATCCATTTTACAAATTCCTCCAAGTATCTTGTCATGAACTGCTACTGCTTGGGTCAGAGCAAGAGGCTGCATCAGCCTTATTAGTTATTCAAGCAGAAAACAGTTCCTCCAAGAACAGACTCCTTTTTTAGCCTCCACCTAAAACAGTGAGCCCCTTCCTTTTACAGATTGTACCAGACTAGGGTGCGATTCCAAGTCAATTACTATATTAAATGCTTCTTTTCATGCAGTCTATCATACAGAGCAGGCCAAGAGAAAGGGAACTAGTGGGGATGCTTCTCATACCAACTGATGTATGCAGAATGACCCCAAGCCAACCTTGCTTTTCCAGGCAAAGCTTTGTCAAGAAGATGGAAAGATAGCTCCATACCAGCTCTTAAGATCTCTGCTGGCAAACCCACTTAGGGCAGGATAAGCACATTCTTCTGGGAGACATCCGAACACACAGGACAACAGAACTGAAGGGCAAAGTGTTATAAAAACAAGGACTGATCAAGGCAGTAAGACTGAGAATGGCTTTTGCCAAGAACAAGCATTAAAAAAAATGGATGGACACAGCTGTCTTAGCAGCTGAAGGTCTGCCTGGCCAGTACCACTTGTTAAGCTAGATGCTAGGAACACCACGTCGTGTGGTCAATACTATCAGATCAGTAGTGCCAACAGAAACCTGCTCTCTGATTCTGAGCCTTGGGGCTGAAATCCCTATACAGATTTGCAAAAGGTACTTTTAGCAGAAGATCAAGTTGTCCTGAGCCACAGAGCTGGTACCCTGCCAACCATCCCTTAGAGGTTCAAACAGTTAAACTTGATTCACTAATCTGACACTGCTGAAGTTAGTCCAGATATCACTACTCAATGACTGAGTTTGAAGAATATTTCAAGACTCACAGAAGGGTTGAGGTTGGAAGGGACCTCTAGAGATCACCTAGTCTAATCCTCTTGCTCCAGCAGAGACACCCAGAGCATGGGGCACAGGGTAGCATCCAGGTGGGTTTGGAAGATCTCCAGAGAAGGAGACTCCACAGCCTCTCTGGGCAGCCTGTGCCAGGGCTAAGACAATCTACTGGCTCTTAAGCTTACAAGAATGGCAACTGCCACAGAATTCAAGTCACTACCTATACAGGAGGGTACCCTACTGAACAAGAAAATCATGGACTCTTCTCATTTCCAGATGTGCAGCTCAAACCCTTAATTCCACTCCAGAAAAAATAAAAGTCATAATTTACCAGCTGTCACACCATAGACAAAGCTTTATGGTTAGTAATTCATGGACAAGAGTAGCAGGCTAGAGATAGCACAAACCAGTTTGTTTTGCAGGTATGTTGCGTGGTTAAAGGAGGAATTTATGAACGGAAAAGAAATGCGGTAACCAATACACAGGAAATTCCAGAAAAGAAAGCAGAGTTACAGCATTTCCCTCAGTAAAAAGCCAGTTCACAGTACAGAGCTACAGATCAAGCAGCAAGAAGTCAGGCAAAATACTGGCAGACAATTTGCAAGTGAAATTACTGTGTGGACAAGCTAAAAGAATCTGACTGTAGGAAAGACAAGCAGCAGTATCTTCAGAGACTTCTGATAGTAAGGATTAAATACCTTGTGTTGACAAAGCTCAGCAATTCATTAAACCCACCTTCAACTAGGCACCTGGAAGCAAAACTTGTGACCATCTACTCCCTACCTATTTTGTCCCATCAACACGTGCACCTTTGAAGCATCTTCCTTGGATTTACAGCAGGATTGAACATGAACATACAACTGTTTGTAGAAATCTCAATACAGGGAGGCTTGCTAAGGGGGCATGATGGACAAGCAGCATAAATACGTTTTCTCCTTAACCCTAAACCCTCACATTTATGCATTTAGACACCACCACAACAGAAAGACAGTCTTACCTTGAGCGGCTTATGGCCATGCAGCTTATGCCCATCGCTCATTCCTGCGGGTCTCTGATTCACCACCGTGAGCAAGTGACGTTGGTGCACTAAGGCTTCCTTGAACTCCTCTTCAGTTTTGGTCTCTAGAAGTTTCTGCCGAAAGGTTATGTCTGAAAACATTGTGGCAAAGGTCCGGCCCACCTCTGTGGCTGTTTTGGTACTTTTCTGAGAGGATGCAGTAGGGAAAAAAAATGAAAAACAGATTAATCTTTTTTTCTCTCTCCCAGCATTCTCCTTTTTCTGCCAAAAGGGAAAGCCACTGATCTGGCCCTTCCAGCACTGCTGTCTGAAGAACAAACCATTCTGCTAACTTGATTTTAGGACCCCTAGGAATTCCCAATGGGGAATAACACATGTGGAAGTTGTTCCAGACTTGAACATACCAACCACAGCAGGAGCTCTGGGCACATGTTGATATACAGACCTTCGGCAGATACATAAATCTGTTTCTCTGCAAGCTTACCAGGGCAAAAGCCAAAACCCAATTGTGCTGATACACTTTATCCCCCTAGTCCTCCAAGGCTAAGACTAAATAAAGATTCTTGCTATCATATGGTGTCTCATGCTTTCCTGTTACTGTGATGGTCAAGGCGCTGGCTGGTGGAGGTGTCTGGCTGTGTTTTCCAGGAGACAAGGATTATTGTATACATCCGCTTCATCATCTTTGTATTTGCTGGGCATTTTAAAACCAATTTGGTTGGTTTCTCTGGGGCAGCTCCAGTAGAAGTAGAGATTTAGAGCTGTCAGCTAAAGTAACAGGAAAGCCACAAGGAAAAAAGCAGAGAAAATAACAGTTGGACTTGAAATACGGTGCTACTTGTATGCTTCTCCAGCAAATGCCTGGAAGGGGCAGGAGATTTAAGAGCATGAAAAAAGTGCCTATTCACAGACTTCAACATTTCTGTGAGCTACAAGCTTGATATTTGAGGGTGCAGCTTAAGCAGTATCAAAACCACTTCCCCATTACTTCAAGCATACTGTAAATTAGATACAAGGCAACACTAAGGGAGAGGGGCATGAGCTTGGCTGTTTCATGCAGGGATGGAGACATCTATAAATCCTGACCTGCTCAACTTACTACATCACTTTGGCCAGGCTAGAAAGACCCCTGCCAAGGCAGCCTCCAAGCTACAGGCAATCAGAGCCAAGACTAAGAGCTGCTTCCGATGCTAGTGTTTTAAGCATCCTCTCTGCTACACTCAGCTTTCTACAGCTGCTGCTGGAGGCACCCAAACAACCGCCCTCCTTTGGAAGGCCTCCAAACTCCTCGCATTACTGTGTAGAGTAGCAGTCAGCGTGCGTTATCGATCTGAATTAACTCTCGTGATTCACAACAAAGCAGATGAGCCATCTCTTCAGGAACACAACCAAATTAACTCAGTGCCGTTTGATGCGGAGGCATGGGCACGTGGGTGACACCATGCTAGTCTCAGTCACCCTTTCAACACCGATTGCTCATTGCTTGCCTCCTCCTCAGTGTTCACTCTTCTATTGCAGCTAATGTCACTTCAGATGTGCTCACTGGAGCTCCTTTGTCTTTAGCTTCCACAGAAAGTCTGGATTTGGGGGCTGTGGTCTTGTTTTAAGGGCTTTTGAGCTTGATCCATCCAGATCACACCAACCTGGATTTTTCACAGCAGGGAAAAGGGTGAAGGTTTCTTATTTCCCCTTCAAGATGCAGTCTCCTTGGGCTGAGCACAGTAAAAAGTTACTTCAAGTTGCCCAATACTGTTTACTCTGAGCTCCCACTCTAACTCACCTTTCCTAGAGATGAGCATTTGTAAATCTGTTCTTGCTCCAAACTGTTCAAGTCTCTTTCCATTCTCTACATTAAAGACTAAAGAACTGTATTCCTTTCCACAACAGCTGCCCACTTCCCAGGCTTTTTTTCACCCCCTCCAAGCAAAGCTCATTTAATCTGTTACTGTCAGCAGGTTAATTATTTTAACTGCTGTACCAGAAATGCGTACTTCGAGCTAGCCAGATCAACTCATTTAAAGTAAAGCGTATTGGCAACTGCAGCTCCTCTTGGCCTCCACTCCCTTTCCTTAATTTGATGGTGTCCATTAAAATTGCAGACTTTTAGGACACAAGCGGATGTAGAGCTGTTTGGTGAGTGCTTTGCACGGAGTTGGCTAGGGATAAGTTAAGTGCCCTACAATGAGACAGATCAACAGAACTGCAGGTCTGTTCGGTGGTTTGCTGGTGTGTTTCATAGGGGACATCAATATGTTTTCATCCTGTAGGGTTTAAGATCTATGCCAAGAGCATTGAACCACTCTGTCTGGAAAGAACTGCCAAAAACGCTGGGAAATAAGGAAACATCAGTATTTCCATTTAAACAAAGGTGGTGGTGGAGGGAGGCAGACAGACAGACGAGACTAGGAGGTCCCAGGGTCACACAGATAGCATCGAGAAGCAGGAAATCCAATCCGGATCTCTCGCATTTCAGACAAGGTCTCCGACCTCCCCAGCACCTCCCAAGAGCGCAGACGGAGCAGCCTAAGAGCTTAGTCAGCTCAAGCACAACAGGGCCTTGAGCTTTGACTGCCTCAGCCATGAGGCAGTAGGACAGGACAACACACAGGTTGATCAAGTCTGTCCCAGGGCTTTTTAGGAAGTAGAAACAACAATTCCCAACTGCTCTTGATGTGCCCTGTGAGAATACAGTGAGTGAACATGTTACCAAGTCATTTGTTGGCATTGCCAATGTGCACAATAAGTACACCTGAGCAAGCTCTAACCTTGTTGTTTAAGGTGACAACAGCTTAAAGACATAGCCGTAAGGACCTCAGCACAGTTTAGCCTTACAAGCACCCTGGCCTCACCCATTCCAAAGCACAGTTCCCAGAACTGCATCTCTATTTGCTCAGTTGGTGCATCTACAGCTGCATCTACCCTAACAGAGAATCTGGATGGTTTCTGCTGGTTAAAAAAAAAAAAAAAAAAAAATCCAGAACTTCAAGGTAGAGCATCAGCTACAGATCCATAAGAATCCTTTTGCCAGAATGGTTTTAAGCAGGAACAGCATTCTTTGCCTCAAAGAAGATAGTTAAGCCAATAAAGCTGGAGGAGTTCAAAATAACCTGTGGATTCCTACTTGTAGTAACCACAGACTGTGGAAACAGCAAGAATTGAACATGGGGAGACTATAGACACTTGACTTACAGCATCCCTCACCATGGCAGAGTGGAGGTCACTCTGTAGTATGGGACAAGGATGAAGTTGATGAAAATCTATCCCTCATACACAGTTAGAAAGCATTTTTGACAAGTTCTGGGAAGGTTTCAAACTTCTCCACATCCCACGTCTAAGCAAAGTGGGTTATCATTAACCTAATGAGCAAAAGTCAAGGAAAAGCAATCCCTAGGAGAATCTTCTCAAGCACCAAAGAGAGCAATACTCACCATTTTAGGAGGAGCCAGGACTAGTATCACAAATCTTACTTCGCAGGAACTTTCTCCCCAATTCTGAGGCCTCTCCAAGCGGCTGATGCAAACATGTCGTCGCTGAAGGGACTTTATAGTGCAACTGTCAAGGGAGAGAGCACGATTATCCCTCAGGCATGATGAAACGCTGCTCTACTCTGGTAGGCGAGGTCTACCAAGAGGCATTTCAGTGGTGAGAAACACAAGACAGCTGTGGACAGGCTCACTTAGGTCTTTAACAATGACTTTAAATTACTCCCAACCTGATTAACACTTTTGTAGAACTTGACCTCCATGCTTTTATGGGATATAGCTTCCAAGGTTAAAAGGCTCCTTCTCACTCCTCCCCATCTGCTTTTTAACAAAAAGGCAAGAACATGACTTGGATTTGCAGTGTTACAGAAGCATTTGCTAAAGGGTCCTCTTAAAAACCAAACACCTAAATAAATGGTAAGCACTTCACACCTCCAGAAGTACTCTGGGAAGGGAGATGAAATCAAACAGAAAAAAACAAGGTAAGGTACCAAACCAGCACATCTCCATTTCTCCTTGTGCTTGGGCACAGCTATCAATATCTGTTGCAATAACTTTCCTTTTTTTTTTTTTTGCTCTCAGCTGTTCTTCCCTTATAGATGCACTCCAGAGACCAAGCTGACCTTCATGGATAAGGCCTGGTGAGGCTGTACCAGGCTCAAGGGCTGCTCAGGAGCCAGCACTGAGCGGCAACCCAGGCAACTGGGCTAGGCATGGAAAGGACGTGTGATTAAGCAGCACTCCCGTAACCAAGACCAGCGACCAGCTGTTTGATACTAAGATCACATTTGGAGGCTGAGACACCAAGAACTTCAAACTGCAATATTTGGTGGTTCCTTGATCACAGCTTTATTTTCTCCTACTGGAGAGAAAAAAAAAAAAAAAGGGAAAGCAGCAAAGGTGGCAAGGTGCAGTTCCAAAGTGCTATGGTAGGAACAAGAGGTTAATAGCAGCCTGGGCAGCAGCCTTTTCATTCCCATAAAGGCTTCCTGATACTTCAAAGTTGTTCTGGAAGTCACTGGTGAGACAGATGCAAGCATTTTACATAGCCATACTCAGAGATGTAGAAGTGTCTATTTTCCCCACCTCAGACTTTCTTGGTGGTTAAAAAAAACCAAAAATCACTTAAGCCATTTGTTCATTTAATTTTCACCCAAACACCTAACACAGTCAATAAGTCACTCAATTTCTTCTCCAAAATTGCAGCCTGTCTTTCCTTCCAACACTCTCAAGCCCATGTGCCCTGAAGGTCATTCCAGCAATGACTCCCGAAGCTCTTTAGCTGGAGATGTACTTCAGGAACACAGGACATTGAGGCATGGGATATTCTTACCTCTCCATAACTCACATATAAAATCACCCCTTCCAAGTTTTTTTTTTTGTTTTTGTTTTTCTACTGCTTCTTTTCAATGGATAATCAGGAAGTCTTTTGATTCATACAAATTACAGGCACTTCTTGGAAAGGGGAACTTCCAAATGAGTTTATAGTATGCCAATAAAATATCAGGAAGAGGACATTAATTCACAGATTTCCTAACTCCTCTCTATCATGACTTTTTGGCCTTTTTTGCCCCCTCCCACAGAAATAAGCCTGGGAAGAGAGAAAAACCAAAAAAAAAAAAGCAAATCCTAAAGCTGGAAATAAATCAAATATGATTGAAAAATACAGTCCAAGCCAGCCTCTTCTCTAGTCTTAAAGACACTTACAGTTTGGAGACTGCTATCAACACCTGATGTAGTTTGGGACCTGCAAGAGTCCTTGCCCTTCTGTCACATAAGATGGAATAAGCAGAGTCAACAACCACTCAGTCTGTTTGCAGCAGTTCTGCTATGGCTGGGCAGCTTGCAAGGTACCTGGTGCTACAGCTGAGCAAACTGATGGGGCAGATGCATTAACTCTTGATTTTAGACCAACAGAAACACAAAGCTGACCACTGTCTTTCATGAAAAGGGATGAAGGCAAGATAAATTGCATAAACAAGGCAGGCAGCAGTTAATGCAACATGAGGAAACTAATCCATTTCTATTTCAGTAATTCACTGGAGTTTCTTGCAAAGTGCAGTCAGACAAGGATTACTACAGGGCAAGAACTGGCCACATTAGCATGTGCCCTAGTACTAGAAGAGGCAAAGGACCCCAGGGCATGCAGTAAACAAAAGTTTATACTTGCATTGATACCAGCACACAGGAGCCCCTCTCCCTTGCTACAGTATGTGAAGTCCTATTGCAATATAGCTATTATTTGGGAAAAAAACCACTATTTTATGGAGCTATAATTAAGCCACCCACTCATTCTTCAAAGAGTTTGACAGCCAACATCCTCACTGAAGGGACAGTGACCACTGAAGATTGCCTAGGGCAACTTAGGGATGTAGTCTAAGCCAATATTGGTATAAAAGAAGCTGAGTGTTTAGCAAGAGTCAGAATAAAAATAGATTTAAAGAAATGACACTAGGAGCAGCTCCATAGCATACAGGTATGGCTGTATGGAGTGGGAAAATGCAGTATAGAGAAGGAACACAGCCTAAGTGGGGCAAATACTTTTCCCAAATGGAGCAAATATCTTCAAGTAGCATTTAAATACCTAAAACCAAAATGAAACTCTGGTCAAGAAAGGCATTTTTAGTTGACTCAAACTCAAGCTCTGTTTTGCCAGAGATCCTTTTTGGTTTGGATTGCTCTCAATTTAGTTCTCTTGGTTTGGCTACAAAGCTTAAAAAAAAAAATCAATTTTCACTCAGTATTAGTCACATATGGCAATGCTGAGCTATGATTTAATGAGATGCCAGGTTACACCTTCAGCAGTTTTATCTTGATCCTCCAATAACTAAATTAAAGAGCTATTTCAATTAGAGCACCTTTTCTACTTCAGCGTCCTCCTGCGGGCTGCACATCTAGGAGCACTCACCAGGGCATTCAGATGGTGACAATCCCTGAAATCACGGACACACCGAGTCCCACACACTGAAGATCTGACCTACGCCCAAGATGTTATCAGAGGAATAACACATTTTTCAAACAAATCAAAAAGGGTCAAATAATGGGGACCCAAGAGAAACAGAAGCCCTCTTTAACCAGGGCAAGAAAGGAAGTTAATTCAGAAACAAATTATCTCCTGCAGTAAGAAAAAATGCCCAGCAGAGGTAATCAGCTAGCCAGCCTTTTCCTGTCCCAGTGCAGAGCAACAATGACACTTCTTGTTCCCGCTTGCTGCAAATAAATCTTCCTCCAGGAACCAGCTCCAAGCAAAGGCTTTCAGAAACTAGAATTTGCAAGCAAGAAATTCACTTTTAGCCAGCAGGACAGTTCACCAGGGCAGTAACAGCTCAGCAGAAGCACAGCAAAATCCCCCCAAGCTGGAGCTAGTTTGGGGCTGGTAAAAACATCCTGCTGAGCTCTGAGGAGACTCCTCTTCCCCAACAGTTAATCTCTAAGGGAACTGGGGAGAAAGTGCTTCCTACAGGCTAACATAGGAGAAAACCTCCTCCTTCCTCTCCAGGCACTGCGCCAAAGTGCCTTTCCCACCAACAGCTCCCCTCTGGGGACTCCAATTCCCAATTAAGGGCTTGAATTTGAGAACTCCCTTCCCTAACAGGGCAGCTGCAAGAGCTTCAGCTGTTCAGGAGTACCTGGGATGGAGAGAAGGGTGCTATGGGCACCCCTCTAATCCTTTGGGCCCAAAGGGTGCTTCAAAGGTTACAGTTGTAAGCTTTGGGAGAGAAGCTGTTTATAGGATTCCTAATTCTATAACCAGTTCTGCTAAAACATAAATATTTGCTTTTGTAACAGGGTTACAATTAATTCCTCACAGCATCTCCTTGTTATTTGAAGGAAGGGGCACTGAGGAAAACACAGCAACTGACAGTGTATTTGATAACTATTCAACATCTAAAATAGCAGCATTTTTTCTACAGCTCATTAGGAACATACACACCTCAAGGTCCAGACAGTTTGAACATGTTAGCAAGGCTCGGCTTTTACTTTTGTTTAGAGATGCATTAGTAGTGTGCTCCACACAATGATCAAAATTACACATGAAAACTGAGAAATTGCTACTCTAAAATATCAATTCAGGCATCAGTTGTGCTTAATGTTAATTATAACCTCACATTTCCTGTTTTTGAAAGGCTACCTGCTTTTTTTTTTGGCATTATGCTCCTCCCTAGGAACCTCTGCAATGACAGTCTATCAGAATATGCAATTTTAGAGCAGCCCAGAGCACATGAGCCACTGCACTACCATCTTAGCTTGCAGAGAGGCTTCTTCCCCTCCTTTGCCTCTTATCATATCATTAGCAAATTAGCTGAAGGCACTAAAGTCTGCTGCCAATCCCTGTGCCTTAAGGCAACCAAAAGAAACAGCTTTTCAGCTACTCAATACAAGCTATCAAGCAGCTTGGCCTCCCATCCTTTTACCCTTTACTTTGGGGGGGAAAAGTGTTACCTATCCTGGTGAGAAGGATAGAACTCAGAGGTAGCACTGCCATAGGAACTCCATTCAACCCAGGCAGCATTTAATAACCCACACAGCTGCTGTTGCTCCTAGGAGGACATCAAGGAGATATGCACCAGCAGCCAGTTGACAGCTAATTTAACATTCCTAGCATTAGGGAACCTTCTTCCCACCTAGGAAGAGAAGGAAGCAAAAGCCGTGTAAGAACAAAACCAGTAGTCTTTGCATAGAGGATCCTTCCCCATCCTTTCCAACCCAAGCATGCAGAATAGCCAGGCTTTCGGTCATGGTGAGCTGGGCTGGTTCTTAAGGAACTCAGCAGTTTCCTGGTAGCATTTGTATCTGCTGAAGTTACTGCATCTGCAAGGGGCAGCAAGGTGCCATCCTAAGCTCCTCCGCAAGCCAAATGAGTTAAACCTGAACCTGACAGTCTTGGGTCAGAAGCCATCCACATCCTGATCTTCAATCCACCAATACTTTATTCTGCTATGGGAACAAGGACCAGATCCACATGGAAAATCTGACATTGATAGTGGCTCAATAGAACTGAGCTGTTCAGGAGGGAGTCAGGTCCAGCAGAAGCAGAATAATTTTCATCCTGGTTTTGTCCCACTCCAACCCACACTCTTCCCACTGAAAGTGGGAGTTAGAGCAGTCCCCCAGCATAAGAAGGGGGTAACGAATTTGTACCCTATTAGGGACACTCCTGTAGGCAGCCTATGCAAAACTAGACAAAAACTCCACACCAGTTTTCCTTTATGGATTGAAAGTATCTCCAGCTTGAACATTCCCCTTAAAATCAAGACAAAAGCAGCACTATCAAAACTATGCCCGTTTCTCATTAATATAATTGTATGCTGATTCTTAAACCTATCTCAGTTATAAGTAGTTAAGAGTATATGCGAAACAGCATTGTTAACCTACACTCTTTGCTAAACTTTATTTGAAGTGCAGGGATAAGTAACAGCACAGAATTAAGGGTTCTTCCAGCTTATATAGAAAAACTAAATCCTTCACCAATAAAGCTTCCTTTTACTTCAGAGCTTTGGAAGCTGTGTTTTGCAATCCAACTTACAGAACAACGTAAGGTCGAAAAATATGGCTCTCAATCTGTTGCACAATAGCTCCAGCAGAAATACAGTACAATAATTACCTAATTATATTTAATAACTCATTATTGCTTTCCCACCACATTATTCTCTTCAGACACAAAAGGAAGAAATGAGGAAGATCCTACACAAGACACCTCCAAGCTGTAAGCTTATTTTTCAAATCATGTGTTATGGATGCTACTATTACTCACAGATATATTCAAAGTTTAGCCTCATTTTTCACAGAAAGGCTGAATTTATGCTGTTAAGCTTTGCATATGTAATCACAACATTTGTATCATGACCTCTGGATGCATGTTGTTATCAAAACAGCACTTTGCCAAAGCCCTCAGAACCATATGACATGCTGGGGTGGAACAAGGGGTAGCCAGGCAATCTGCCACCCCCAAGGCCCTCTGCTTCTTCCAGTATAGTTTTCATGTACTCAACTCCAGGAATTTTAAATTCCCATTTTCACCTCCCAGCATTTGCACAAGTGATGCATTTATGGAAATGAATTTATGGAAAGATTAGATGACAGATGGGGAAAACAGACATTTCTCATGAGAAGCTCCCACCCTCTGTCCTTCCCAGAGGGGAGCAAGCTGTCCGTATTGTTCCAACCTTGTCCATCGCATCCAAAGGGACAACACTACCAAAAACCACTACCTTGGCCAACAGAAAAAAGACCATTTTTCTATATGAACCAATTTTCTCCTTTGTGTAAAGTGTACTCAATCCCAGGTGTAAAAACAAACCGGATGGTAGCATGCACACAGACTCATGTGGTTTGCTTATTCCATAGAACAGAGCCCTGATGCGCAATAATTACCTCTTAAGTAGAGATCATATCTTTCTATTTCATAAGAGCAGAAACAATAGGGAGGGAAAAAAAAAGTTTTGTAAGGCAGAAAAACCTCCATTTGTTCCAGCCATAAGCAGAGGGCAGGAAGAGCAGCGCCAGGAGAAGGAACGATATTGTGACAGTTGTCCTAGCAAACTGGCTGTGAAGGCTACATTAATGCATATGCACTCCCAGAGCCCTGAGGCTCCTATCCAACATATGTTAAATCCCAAAGAAATTACTAAAATATTTCTTGACAACTCGACTTAGAGACTACACGTGCATACAGCAGACAGATGGCAGACAAATTATCTTTTTGGTTGGCACGGTGACTCAGCTGGGAAGGGACAGGGTGGCTTACCCAGCCAAATTGGCTTTGCACAATCATTTCAAAATATATCAAACCAGTTTTGGTGGAGCAGTACTTGGCAGGGAAGCTGTCCTGCCTTATAAATCCCAGGTGACAGAATCCTTTGTCTTAAAGGTCTCCTCCAAATGTTTAACAATATTGGCAATTAATCAAAAGCATCCTTAGTGCCTGAATTTGACTCTAGTCTCCAGCTGCAGACTTCGAATATTTTCAAAAAGCCTAAAAAGGCCCTTATAATGCAAGGTCTCCGTCCTTGCCAGAGTGAGCATAATCCACAAATTCCCTTGTTCTTCACAGAACAACCTCATTTATGTTTATCAGCAACATTTTCAGGTTTGAGTGTTTTTCCAGCATCCTTAACTTGTTAATAGCAGATTTAGAGAGTATTCCAGTAGCCTAATGCCCTGCATAGGCTGTCGCCATCTCTCTGTGGTGCTGCTTCCCCATCTGTAGAATAGAGAGCAGCAAGACAGAGATAAAGATGTCACAGACCAGAGGAGATGTCCAGATAGGGTATTACCACACCTTGATTTAACAAGAGCATATTCTGGAGCACTCTTCTTCCACTGAAAAAAAAGTAACAAGTTTTGAACAGCCTGTGGATTCTGCTATTTAACCTGGGTACTTACATGATACAGAGCCAGGACTGCTGATACTGCACCCCTGTGACTGTCGCTGTGACCCCTTGAATTGTATCTGATAGGAGATGAACTAGGGAGGGAAAAAAGAAAATATTACCATTTGTATATTTGGTCTGCAACACTACATTCTTTTTCAAATGGATGCTAAGTGCTGATACAAAGCGCACTAATTTATCTGCATACTGGATTGATGCAAAGGTGGCAGAGGTGACAACAGGGAGAGATGAAGCATTTGACCTGATGCTTCTGAATTCTGCCCTTCAGTCTTTCACAGCTTGAAAAGGCAGCTGTTTTGCCTAACCTCATCCTACCATAATATGAGATTATTAGATTAGCATTATTCAACGCACACACAGAAACAGGACTGGAAGAGATTTCCTCCTCCAATTTCCCTGCCTTCTCTTCCCTCTTTGTAATTGCTCTCACAGGTCATCTTATGGAACTGCTCTTTTTTCTTTATTTGCAGAAAGCTTAAATTAACAAGATAAACGCAAAGCTCTAAGGCAGCAAGAAGTAAGCAAAGCATGAACATGCTTACTACATGCTCAAGACTTGACATATCTGTTAAATTCACTCAGGCTGTGACAGTTACATTTGAGGTGCGATGTACATGTGTGTTTATTCATTCCTGTTGGCTCTGAAACATCATGGGTGCCTATAGAGAAACAAGGCTTAGTTAAGCTTCTTTACACCTTGGGCTAGAGGGTAGTATTTTAGTCTACGCTATGACATTTGCTTGTAGTTTAAGGTGACCCTTAAGCTAACAATGTTGGCTGGGGCTGCTCAAGTGTTGAATTTCTGCAGAAAGACAAAGCACCTCTCACCACTTGCAGCTGCCTGGAAGCAATACCAATACTCAGCCCTCCCCAACAAATTCTATCAGGCAGGTGGTCAAAGCAGACAACTTCTCCAGCTTGTGTGAATTCAGCTTTCCTTTGCCTTGTGATTCACTATCTGTTTCTGAAGGGATACCAGTAAGTGCCTCTTTGCTAGAAAGCATCACCACTTGTCTAAGGACAAATTTATCACCCTAATGGGGACAGGCCAGACACTCCAGTGCTGGAGACTTCTCCCTCTGGAGAACACCTGTACATCTCATCCTAGTCAGAAATCAGATTCCACTAAACTATAAAAATCCCAGTGACACAAGACTGTCCAGCCTAAGTGACACAAATGAACAACCATCACTCCCCCTGTGTGACATGCACCATGCAAGTCCAAGGACCATGCAACTGAGTGTTTTACATGCCACCAAGGGAAGCAAGACAAACAGTAACCTGTAGGCAAAGGCGAATTCAAGAGGTAATTACCATTATTCCCTTCTCGAGGGGTCCCTGAATCCGTGAATAAAGTGCTCATGATTTTCTCAAAGTTGCAGCTCGGCTCTGTGTTATCGGGGTCTTCAGCAAAGTGTTTCAGCATCTCTCGAAGGACGTCATCTAAGGAGGTGGCAGTTTCATCGAGGATGATGCTGGCTCTGGCCAAGAACCCATCGAGGTCTCGGTGGGCTCTTACTTCCTCCTCAAAATTCTTTAACTTCAGGTACTGTGTAAAGAGGTCAGAACATTAGACAGACTCATGCAACGCCTAACTGCAAAGAACTAAGACCCAAGTAATTGGCAAGAAAGTTTTATTCCAGTTACCACCAGCAAGCCAGAGATTCTGGAATCGCTTTCCTAGTGCAGATGACATTTAAAAGGAGAGTTTACATGATACTATTACTGCACCAAATGCCTACATTCTCAAGGCTTATGCTAATTTAGTCATCGCAGGCAAATGCCCAAACACCATTTAAATCCTGACGTAGAAAGCAGAACTAACAAAATTAGTTTCATTGCCTAGGATGAAGCACGAAAGTTGGTCTAAAACCATAAATGCTCAAGGTAGCATTTAAGAGTCTCTTTTGGTTTAAATATTTCAAGATTTTTATAACACCGGAAAACTTACTTTGAAGAAATATACTTTGAGCTCCGCATCGTGAAATGTTACTAATACGCATATCAGCATCCAAAACTAGCTCTTCTCAAACGAGGAGCTCCCTCTCCCTGTTCCCCCAATTAGGGATTCTGGGCAGGGAGATGAGGAATGCTCTTTATTATCTCAGACCCTTTCACAATCCCATCCTTAGTTCCACATCCAAGGAAGTTCTCATCTTTTTAACATAAGATTCAAATTTGAGTTAGGGTATAAACAGGAGATGGGAGAAAATAGTGTTAGCCCTTCCTTGTCAGCTCTCTGGGTTCCCTCTGCTGTCCTAGTCACAAGCTGGTAGACATCTACACATGCAAAAGGACAACTGTGCTACATTAGTGTCATTTCCTTTCTGCATTTATCAGGAGAGTTTAATCAAATTAAACTATAATATGTAATTCCCATTCACACTTCTTGGAAAACCAGGCATGCAGTTAGCACTCAAAGTATGTCAAAAGTGACCAACAACCACCACCTCCAGAAGTTTGAAATTAGATGTAGAGATGAGATTTGGACATCATTATATATGGATCTTCCATCCCACTGAAAACCAGCAAAGGCCAAATTCAGTGTTGAGGACCAAATTTTAAAGATACATTTAGGCTCCTGGGTAGCCTCCTGTAGGTGACCCTGTTGGAACTCATATCATCAACTTCCTGCTCAAGAGGTCCCTTTCAACCTCAACTATTCCATGATTTAAGCTCCCTGCTCCCCTTAAGCTCAGTAAGGATCAAGATCTGAACTCCTTTACCAAAGCTAACTTCAAGCTGCTTCCAGGACTAGGATCTCGGCACATTCTTCCCGTGTTACTGAACTGTCCCAGAACCTGAACCAAAAGATTCCCTCCTCTCACACATACCCCCCGCTCTCCCTTTTCCATTTATAGCCTAGACACAGCAAAGAAAGCTAACATCTCACTAATTACTGTAATTATCAAGGCAACTATCAAGTTGTCAGTACACATCCATTGCAATTAACACTGTTTTACTTTGCATCAATCATTTCTCACACAGCACAGTGGAGACGGAAGAGCCTCTCGAGGATTTGAGCTCCCACTCCCAAGCTCTTGTTGCCATCTGTTCTTGGGAGAGGAAAGAGTGAAGTTGTAACATTGCAATCCCAAATAAAGAGGCAACTGAGTGGCTAAGGGAGACCTAGGTTGTCACTGCAGAACAGATTAAGTATCTACAACCATCCTAGAGCAGGAGCTTGTCGAGTTGCAGCACGACCAGCAACCAACTCTTCAAGCAAGACAAGAAGGTTTTGCTGAAGCAAGTTACCTCCTCAGAGTCCAACCTGAGATAGGGGTTCCAACAGCAAAGGCCAAATGAGAGGATTTAGTGGTGTGAAAGGCACCGATGGTAGCCAAGAAAACATAGGGAGGGATAAGAGCATGAGAAAGGCCAATCTGCCATGAAGGTGCCCTCACAGCTACTGTTGTGTTGGGAAGGCATCAAAAAAGACAAAGTAGTGGCTTCATACCTATGCTTAATAACTGCTAAACATCAGAATTTGGCTCCTTTTTTGCCAAAAAAACCTAGCAAAGCATTGGGTAAATCCTAGGCCTCAATCCTGTCGTCTTTCCCCACTCTTGGACAGCATCTTCATGCCATAACACAGGCCTGTTAAACACTGCAAAGCAGCTTGCTAGCATGGGAGGATATAAATACATTTTTTTTTCCTCTAGCTGAGACACTAAGAATCAGTTGGTAAAGCAGCACCTGGGAGCTAGCTCAAACAGAGCCTGCTCTACAGTCAGGACACCCACTGGTTTGGAGAGAAATTTATGACTGCTCCTTCACAAATATTTTTAGCTAGAGAGTCAAATCACACCAGGATACGTGATATTAAAATATGCTTAGCAAAAAAAACAAGACAGCTACCAAATAGTAGCTTTTACAGAGCCTCATATGCACAAATGCAAGCTTGAACACTTGTTTTACAGCAGGAAGAACCAAGGCTATGGAGTTTACAGAGGCAAGAACATGCTGAACATCCTCCCTCACTTCAGGCAGGCAGACTTACTGTCCAGCCACTACAAAACGAAGTGGCCAGCTTGATCTGCACAAAATTAACAGATTTCAGTGCTCATCACGAAGGTCTAAAAGGTTAGTTATCTGCTGGGCTGCTGCTCTGGATCACATCCACTTCCAGACACTGCAAGCACATCACAAGACGTGCTCAAGTGTGCTGTCCCACACATAACCCCTTCTTTGCAGTCACCATGGACACTTGGGGCAATTTCCTCAGAAACCCATTGAGATGATGATTAAGCAGTTCAAAACCCATCAGCAACCTCTAGATTTCATTCCAGTACCTATAAAATGCAGTGCAATGGTAGAAACTTGCCCAAGACATGGATTGTACTGCCAACAGTCCCCAAAAGGCATAAATGTGTGACAAGAGAAAGGGACACCCCAATGAGAAACATCTCTAATGTTTCTTCTAGTGATATCCCCTCCTGGTCACCTGGAACCATCTCTCTAACAACCTTGTCCCATGTCTCGAGTGAAACAGCCCCACACCTCTGCCCTGCAAGGCTCTTCTCTCTGCTCTTGCCATGCTGTCCATTCTCCAGATTCGGTATGCACAGATATTCTGAAGTAGAAATAGTGGAAACCCCCCTCCAAAAAAAGTCTCTGTGCACAAAAGCCTCCCAGATCTTCAGTGCAGGACTAGCTCTATGTAGTCAGTATGGAAATAGACTGATTGAAAACCCATATGCCTCTGTAGATGCTTCTAGTCCACACTTTCCATCATATTCACTGCACGCAATTCCACCTGTCCTGCCTGGAGGACATAGGCAGTAGCATCTTTTCACATGCCCAGATAAAGCAAGGTCTCTCTGGCATTTTTTGCTTAACAGCACACTAAAATGTTTAAGCATAAATTAAAGTGTCAAGAAAGCAGGAATCCTACAGATCTGAAAAGAAAAATAAATTAGAAAAGCTACATGGGTTACACCTCCCATCTATTTCCTATCAGATTTGGATCCTGCATTTGTGTGTGGAATTTACATTTGAAAGGACCAAGTTCCTTTGTTGCTTTAAAAATCTAGGGCATAAGCCTCAAAGCAACCTAGGTACTAGTATTAATAAAGGCAAGTTATTTACAAAAATTTCAGTTCCCAAGCATGATTGCTAGGGTGCAAAATAGCAAGCTAGACCTTTTATAACTTAATAACAACCCATTTCCCCTGCTGCATGGTTTTGGCATATTTTTATGTAGTTGAGAGTCTGCAGAACCACTACTAGTACAGGGCTTGTGCATTTGTAACTTATCTTTATCAAGTTAAGGTCTCAAGAGAGCACAAACTAAATGCTGTTTCACAACTGTCCTTTCAAGAGCCCGTGCATCCAGGGTGTTCATTCCTGCTGAACCTTGCGAACGCAGATCTGATTAGCTGGGATAAACAGGAAACCAAATCACAGCAGTGTCTACGGGGTGTTTTTGTTTTAGACTCGAGACAAACTAAGCGGCAACAGTGCAGGCCTGGATCCCTTCGCAGGCAGCTACAGAAAGAGGGATGAATTAATGTGTCAAGGAATTGTCTGGGACAAAAAACAGTGGAACAACCAGACTTGGAAAGAAATTGCTTGGAAAACAAACACCACATGGCTTTAAAAACCTAAATTAAGACAGATTTAGGGAAAGAGGCATTAATGTCTTCTGTTCAGGCCATAAAGAACCCACAGCGATCCAAGTGTTTCAAGACTCCTTTGGTAATTTAGAAACAAAAGACATTATAAATAATTCCTACTTACCTTTCTTGATGTGTGTAGTAACACGCAGCCAGTACTTTCATTCTCAGCTGGAAAGAAAAATTGAGGAAACGTTACTATCACTGGTACCTGACAGGCAGCAGGAATCAACCAGAAGGCTCAGAACAAGGTGCAAGATTGTTCTCTTGGCAGCAGACGATCTCTAGAGAGAAGCAGAGATTCATTTTTTACAACATTTCCAGGTTCGGAAGCATGAACAAAGTACAGCAGCAGCCTTTTGTATTATCATCTGAGCAGCTTTTTGTCCTGCAATTTTTTTGCTTTGTTATTTTTCTTTTAAAGGTTCTGTGTTTTACTCTTTGCTCCCCTCTTGAATAGAAGCTCCTCGCAGGCCTCCTAATCCTTTAGGCAATCATTTAATCCCCTGCATCGCTGCTTGATAGATTGAGGCTAAAATTGCATGAGTCATCCTCGTGTGGAGCCCATTCTGGTGCTCAGCAAGGCAGCAACAGCAGCGAGGCACTTCCAGGGGAGCAGCCTGCGAGGGATCACACGCAGCAACCTGAAGATGAGCACAGTAACATCTGTCAACTCGCCACACTGCCTCCATAAACCCAGCTGCAAAGCAACAGAGCTCTTGAGAAAGAAAACTGGTGCTTGGAGACTATTAAGTGAGAAAGAAAACTAGTGCTTAAAGTCTATTAAGTACCATTTATTACACAGCCAAGTTAGGATGGGGGTACCTAGGAAACTCCCCTGTCAAACTTCCAAGGATCCAGGTTAATATTCAGGATATCTATGGGTTCTGGTGAAAGCTAAGAATAGTCTAAAAAAGCTCAGTTTTTGCTAAAACTCTGCACTGCCTTCATTGAAGGTGGCTTCTTCGGATTTTCTTGTACCACATATGGACCTCAGTTCTTTAAAGTATAGTTTGTGCATCCTTCTTCCAAAGTCATCTTCACACCCTCCAAAAACACAAGCATTTAGCCACTACCAAAACCATAGAGAAAACATATGAACAGTTTTCACTCAAAGGAGGACAGCAACAGCATGGGATAAACACACCAGAAACCAGAAACCTTTCCACTGGGCAAGCTGTGGAAAAGTACAGAGATGGAACTCAGTTACAGATATCCAGGAGAGGTTTTCCCTTGCTCTCCATATCAGTATTTTCAAGTCTAACCTGTAAGAATCCTGCAATCCCATTTAACAGGCTCACCCCACATCAGGCAACTACAAGCCTTGCTCCACTATCCTCCAGAAAATAAACTGCTTGCAGGTGCAGATGACTTGCATAAAGAACAATAACACAAGAGCTTAAAAAAAGACGCAGGGAAAGCTCTGAAATTTAGGCTTTTCCCCTGCCTCTCTCGTCCAAAGCATCACTGATCAACCAGGAATTCATGTTGTGTTCACACTTGGGTCAAAAAGGCTGTGACTCAAGAGTCAACTTCACAGTCATTCCCTGTAAAACAATTTAAGGTGGTTCAGGGGCTGTGGTTGTCCCTAAGTTTTCCTTTCCCCTGTTTTCCAGGTTGCTCTACATGTGATTAAAAGAATTACTTACTAGACACGTCTGCCTGGTGCAACAGTCCCACTTATTACTGCTTTTGACACATCCTTTGGAAAAACACAAGCTGTTTTATCTCAAAAACGGTATTTATTATTAAAGAGCCAGCACCCAGCTAAACCAGAAGCACCAGACATTTTCCTCAGGCTTTTACATTTGTAGCTCTCCAATGCTCACTTACTCAATTTGCAGTCTAATTACATATGCAGAAGTATGCTGGAAGATTTAGAAGCCATAAATATTCATCTGGGGGAAAACATGTTTTGGTTCCTTCAGCTTTTGCAAGAAATCATTTTAGAGACAAAAAAATACCAACAACCCTGAACAATAGGGAGCATGTGTGAAAAGATATCTGCAATCTGTCCTTCTCTCCACTCTTACATACATGTAAGGCAACAAACTTATGCTGCCCTTTTATCTCGCAGCATCTCCCTCGTTCCTCTTATCAACCAGTCCTCACCACTGACAGCGCTCAACTTGGATGAGCTCTCGGGGCTGCTTTATCAGCACAAGCAAAAACATGTCATTACATCTGTTGGAGCAGGGGCTTTCGGAGCTCTCTGAAAACACAGTTTTGAGTCCAGTGACTTCCAGAAGGCGTCATCCATCACAGCATCCGTGCTGTCACATCAGTCCCGATCCAAAGGAAGGAAATAGATGGATAAACCAAGCCAGCTGGGCTGGGATCTCAAAAGGTTTGCTGAGGATTTAATGTGGGTATAGGGCAGCAAAAAACACAAAGTGGGAAATGCGCATTTTTACCCATTTTATGAGCTACCCACTGCCCTATCACAGGAGAATCCCAGTAATCCCAATGGACTTGGCTGGGCAAAAGCCTGCTAGGACCAAGTAACACCTCCCTAATCCCTTCATCCATAATTCTCTCCTACCTGGTCATTCGCCCTGCAGGTTTGGAGGGCATTTACCCTTGCACTCCATGGGGCAAAGCAGCTGTAGGAAAATATGAGTTCACCCTCAGCTGACAGCAAGAAAGAATCTGCAGATAATGCACCCATTGCACATTGGTGTCAGGTGCAGTAATCCCAACTTTCAAGTATGAAACCTGGTTACAAAAATTGTGCTGCAATAGAAGGAGGTCAGGGCCATGTAATATTTATATTTCCATTTCTGTGCTCCTCCTTCCTGGAGGAAACAGCCTGCAAAAGCATTCCAGGCAAGACTGCTAGTTTTGAGCCTTGTGTCCCATCCTGACATGTGGTTAAAGGACAACTGCTAACAGGGGCTGATCTTATCTTTTAGGCTGCACTCCAGGTTCTGTTCTGAAAAAAATAAAAATAGCCAGAAATGCATCTCAGATGCTCCCTGGAGCCTACATGAGGGTAACATGCACAATCCCAGTTTTCTAGGCTGCATCATGAATGGGTACACTGCAAGCAGCTCACTGGTGTTAACTTCAATTTCTAGCAAGTGATAAATTGCCAACATGAGATTTGCTCCTACAGCCTCATGTCAGCACGCTCAGAGCCCTGGCAGTGCACCATGCCATGTCTCCCTTTATTTCGTTCCCACATTGGCAGCAGAGCAGGAGCAGGCAGCTTCCAGATATTAGCAAAGAGATTTAACACTTGGAAGCAGAAAATACAGCAAGAAATCTCTGCCATATCCCAAAGCAGTTCCATCCCAACTGGCCTTCACGTAGCACAGCTGAGCAGAGCAACCCGGAGAAATGAACTTTTCTGCTTCTTTCTCTTTAGATGAAGAGATTCACAGCATTTCCTCTGCAAAGGCAGCCCTGAAAATCTCCCAAAAGCCATAAGCCAAAGGGTAAAGCTTTTCACTTTCTGCCTTAAGCAAAATCTTCCCTCAACTGCATTTCCCCTGCCATCCCTTCCCTGCATAGATAAGAGCTGCCCTTAATACCTGGGGTAACCAACAATTCTTTGCAGTGAACCAGCCCTACAGTAGGTTCCTAGAGAGCAGGAATTTTCTAGCTGAACTCTATGTTAAAGCTGCTTTAGATCTGTATGCAATCCCCAGCACATCAGGGTAGCAAATAGGCTAATAAACTAGGGAAGGATACTATTACCTTGGCATTTCCATGCTTCCCCCCCCAAAAAAGTGCCAAGAATTGAGCTGAAATAGAAGCATTTTAAAGTTTTCATGTAACAAACACTATTTTATCTGCATATTGGTAGCTTTGAGGAGTTGGAGGAGGTTTAAACCTCAATTGCTTAAGTGGGAGCACATCATAAGCCACAAAACTGTCCAGTTTTGGAATCTTGTGCCTTAAAACTCACTTACACCCAGCACAAGGGTTGTTTGTTAGAGGCAGAAGAGGTAATACAGGCTTTTTGCTGGAGATGAGATGCACAGCGAGGATCTCAAGGGCATCCTCTGCTTTGGTGGCCTGGATGCTCCAAGCCTGGACGCTCCAAGCCTGGACTCATCCCCATCCGACTTGGATTATTTAAGCTAGAAACCTACATCCACAGCCCAGCAATCCCACATTCCCATGATAAGAGCAGTGGGCTGAAGTGCCCCCCAGCCAAGGGTCTCCACCCAGAAGGTATAAATCCAGGTAGAATCATTGCTCTTAAATGGACAGCTGGGGTTTAGCAGCCCCAAGTTCCTGAAGGAGGTTGGAAAGGGGCAGGCAGGGGGGAAAAGGAAAGCCTCACCTGAGAAATAGTCAGCACAGGCGCTGCAAGACTGCGTGTGGAGAATGATCGGCTCACACCACGTTTGGGACATTGCTGAGGGATTGGAAAGACACAGACTGCACAGACTGACCAGGGCTCGTGCACATACCCAGGGAACAAGACATGAGAGCGTGGAGCACCGTGAGGCACAACACGCACCCCATGACACCCCAGACAAGCACGCGCCACAAGAGCAAATTTTCAGTTCTAAAATAAACGCAAAATAGGATTTTTTCCACTAGCTTTCTTGAAGGGGGTGGAGGAAAAGCAGCAAGCAGGGCAAAAATACATTTCTTTGCTCCTAAACAGGTATCAGACACTCAAAACCATGAGGAAAAAAGAAAGTCCCCCAAGCAAATCCAAGGTGAAGAGCCTAGCACGGCCTTGCATAAAAGGCTACCCGCCTCCCTCCCCCTTTCTCCGCTCACTTAATAAACATCACTTTGAAAACACCCTAATCAGGAAATTCGGACGGAGGCCGCCCCCCCCCACACACAACACAATCGGTGTATCCACTTTCCATTAGAGTATAGGAAGCCCGAAGAGCCCAGCGTCCCCCACTGACATCAAACTGCTAAAATAGGAGTTATCAGATGGAACGCGTGGGTCAGCATTGTGCCGCGAGACATAAAAAGGACCTCGGCATTAATGCGAGGAAATGTGACTATTGTGTGCAGAGTGATACCCATTCAGGCCCAGACCACTTGTCTCTGGACACTACTCTCCCTGGAATATCCTTGGCGCCAGCATCGAGCATTTCTCCTTGTCCCCTTAAGGAAAAAAAACACTAAAGAAGTCATCTCCGCGGCGGTGGGAGACGTGTTTTGCTAGCAGCTGCGGTGGGCCAGCACGTGCGTCTCGGCAGCCCCCGGGCAGGAAACCCTCAATTCTCCAGCTCTAGCCGTGATCAATTGTCCAGAGGGTGGAACAGGCTTTAATTTCTTCAGAAGCTGAAGTTGCATTCTGTTATTTTTCACCCCCTGCTCCTCCAGCAAAGCCACATCCTGCCTGCCAATGGGGTTTTTGCTAGCGATTGGGATTATTCCTTCTCTTCCCCTAAAAAACCCTTTTACACCCCTTTGGGCACCCTTTTATAGCTAAAGACACCACTATGAGCATTGGCTGCAACTGGCAGCACAGGCTCCAAGAGGTTTAGTGGTTATAACTAAAGCCAGACCTAAGTTTTCCTTAAACTCCACCAATCCCTCTTCCGCAACCTGGGAAGCAGGATTTTTAAACCTTTCCAAGCCACAAAAACATTTCCAAAACTTGTCCAATCTTTCCTAAATTAGACAAGTGATGCCACGCCACAAAGCATCCAGCTTCTAAAAAGCCACACTTCTTGGGGAGAACTACCAACTCTTGCTGAAGATTGACTTCTCTCCACCAAAACCTAACCTATAGGACTCAGAGGCAGAAGGTAAGTCAATTATCAGCTACCACAAGGAAGCAATAAATACCTAGGACAAAAGACCTAAGCATCAAAAACTGAGAAACATTTTAGTATCTGAGCATCTGCACTTAATCTAGGAGCAGCCCATGTTAATTAAAAACAAGACAAGCCTCACATTAAACCCTGCAATTTCTTGAAGTTATTGCCTTCTGCATACATCTATACGCACAGCCCAACACTTCATGACAATGGCTAATTACCAGAGCTTTATGGGCCACGCTGTGCTCTGTTGGTTCAACGTTTCATCCCACACAGAGCTCTTTAAAAACAGAATAACAGCAAAGTGCATCTAATTATGCTTGTAGTGAGCTGCACATGCATCATATGGAGATTAACAGCTCGGCAAGCTGATAGCAGAGCTGTCACCAAGGCTGTAATTCCACTTATGTTGCTTGCCAGCACCCATATCTTGGCTCTACCACCTCTTCACCCTCCTCAGGAGGATTCACTAACCCTATACCTGACAGCAGACAAAATCATCACAGCAGAGGTGGTCTCTTGCAGAAGGCAAATTGGACCACACAGAGCAAAGAATAAGGATGGAGACCAGGAAGGGCAGCTCAGACATCTCATAACAGTTATTTTTCCCTTGTTTCAAGATACCTTTTATTCTTTCTCAATGGAGACTGAGCACTTGTGCTTTAAGCATCCAAGGCCAGTGGTCAACCCCTCTCCAAAGAGGCAGCAACTCAATCCCAGGCTGTTTTTGGGAAGGATTGCATGACACAGGAGGGCAATATTCCCTGTGGAGTCATTTGGCACAAAGAGGCTCTTCAGCTCATAACCTTCACCCAACTCCAAGAAAGCCAGAAAAGGAGATGGGGAACAGAAAGGGGGTGCTTCCCTACTTGTTTTTCACTGTTTAAACAGTACCAGAGCCTGATGCTGTAGATTCTTGGGCACTAGCTCCCCTGACAGCTGAAGTAATCTGTTTTTGTAGGTATTGTTTGCCTGGCCAGGGCAGTTTTTTTGTCCCCAGGACTGTGGATAAACACTGCAAGTGCTCATCTAGAAATGCAAAACAAAATATCCAGAGCAGCAGTGCAAGGGCATCTCTGAAAGCTATTACCCTGTGTCCCCCCGAGAGAGGTATCCCTAGAAGTACCTACAAATACTTCAGCCATGAGGAATTTAAGCCTCGTTTCTGGGAAAAGCTTAGACTATAAAGGGTTTTTGTTTTTATTCTCCAAGTCACTGCAGTAGTTCTGGTTAATTGTATAAGTAGAAAGGCTGAAGCTGGTTTGTCAAGAGAATCAGCTATGATTCCTTTACATCCAGACACTGGTTTGGCACATTAAAGTCAACTCTGGAAGACAGTTCAGCCAAGCGACTTGGAGAAATTGCACTCAAACACCTGGAATTTGGAGAATCCCATGTATCATTCATGCATAAAAAACAGTTTCGGCTACCCGGACCACTTCGATGCTGCTTATGGGGGGAAAAGGGGTATGCAAGACCTTACTTCACACCTGGCCTGCTAAAAAAGTCCTCTTGATTCTTGTGACCTGCATCCCTGTGTTTGGAAGGGGACTCCAGCACTTCAAAACTCCATTTTCCCTTAGGCATCTCGAATACCTCAGTTAAAGAAAAAGGATACAGCTAATACCAGCAAACATCACTGCTTGGGGGGAAAGAAGGAAGCTTTTTGTCCTATCTTGAATAGAAGGGAAAACATTCATAACAAACCCAAGAACACAAGAAAAGATAGTTTCCTCAAACAAGGAAGAATCCGCAGCACCCGCATTCCTCATCCCCAAACAATGCGCCCCACGGCGTTAAGCCCAGACTTGTCATAGTGGAGTACAGTTGCCCTCAAGTCTTTCAATTAAAATGGAATTTATAAATCTGCACGCTTTAAAAAACACTATATATGATTCCTAAATTAAAATCTCTATTCACATTCAGAAAACAGCCTTCAAGGTAGTCAAGCACAAGCCTGACATGTCTATTTTACAGTGCTATTTCCAACAACTGCTTGCTATAGATTAATCAGGATCTGTTTACAACCTAAAAATAACTTCTCATAAACTTTAAGACCTCTCCAATATTGTCACGCCAAGCACAATCCAGAGCCCTTGGCCTCTAATCTTCAAAAAAAGTGCCTACATAGGCAGACTTCAGCCTGCCTGCAGCAGCTGGGATAAAACCAAGGTTTCTGGCTTGTCCCAAAGGCCACATTTTCCTAGGCACATGCTATTAACACCAGGTTTATTAGCCCATCTCGTTTGCAAGTTAGCATAGGCATTGCAAAGCATCTTAAAACCAGAGAGTGGAGTCAAATATAGCCTCAAAAATAGCCTCGGGATTTTATTCCTCAATAACAACCGTTTTGGGCACCTTCACAGTTCACCATGAACTAGTCTGCTCAGAGGTTCCCTCCACCTTGTACTCTACATTGGACAAAGTTAAAGGATGCTGACCTGGCAGGCATGTCCACTTGCAACAACTTCACAACAAAATTGAATTTACAGCCTTCTCTATACCACATAAGCACAGATTTGGGACATACAGAACAGGACTCGGCAGTGCAACAGACATCCCCAAATTCCAGAGTGCTCCGTGCCACTTGCTTTCTCAGGAAAAGCTCTCCCTCACCCAAAATACTTGGCACATGCAAGCCAGGCAACTGTGGTGCTGACAGCACAGCTTGCCACGCATGCAAATCTCAGCAGTTCATTTAGCTGCTCTATCCCAACTCACAGCTCTGCACGCACCACCATGAGCAGGACGTGCTGCCCCAAGCCCTCTTCCACTACACAGAAAACATGGAAAAATATGGATATTACCTGTGCCTGTTGGCACGTGGGCCCTCCATATGGAGCAGGCAGCTTTATGTTCATAAACAGAGCATAATGCAATGGCACATTGCAACGTACAGAAAATTCCCAAAGGATGGTTGAGGTTGGAAGGGACCTCTGGAGACCACAAATCCAACCCCAACGCCCAGCTGCAATGCTAAGTGTCCCCCACCCACACTTTGCATGCACTTCCATTGCTAAACTGCCTTCCAGACAGCACCAAAAGCCACAAATCTCTACCCAAAGCATCTCATTCTGTAGCTTGCACCTCCCTGATACATCGGGATACAGAGAAACCTCAACAAAACCCACCACAGGCTACAGAAACAGCACCACATACCCCGAGGTGGCTCCTCAGCTCCTGTTGGGGACAGTTGACCTCCACCAGACCGGTTCCTTCCTCACTTTTGATATCTAAGCACACTAATACCAATTCCAGACAGCTAAATATGAGAAACAAACACCTCTCCAAGACACCCAACGCTAATTTCACCTATTTGTTCACTATCCCCCCCCATTTGCTTTCCTTTCCAGCCGCTCCAGAGCGGCAACCCGCTCGCTTAACCCCCCTGGGCCTCAGTTCTACCGTTCCCCAAAGGAGATTCAAAAGCGTAATTCAAAACGCTCCTCAAAACCCCTCTGTGCACCCCCGAACCCCCCAAAAAGGGGTCAGAGGAGGGTTAAGGAGCCATTCCCCACACACACCGCTCAGAAAACACCGATTTTTGCTAAAAAAAACAGCTCTCCGGGCCCACAGCAGCAGGGATGGTGGTGGCAGCGGCCAGTAGGCCCCGAAGGTGCCGCCAGGCCCCTCCCTTCCGGCCTGCGGGTTCCAGCAGCACCTCAGCTTTAAACACCGATTTCCCCCTTTTTTGATGAAAATCAGGAAAATTAAAAGGAAAAAAGGAGCCAAGAGGCTTCACACAGGTAGGCAGAAGTCAGCTCTGGAGCTGTTTCAATCATGTTGTCCCTCAAACTCTCTATTAAGAGAGTGCGGTTGTAGGCTGTAGCTTCTCTGGGAAAACTTATGTATTTTATAAAAAAAATAAAGTAAAACGCAGGCCCCCCACTCACCAGCAACATTGGGGGGCACCTCCAGGTTGACGTTGACGAAGAAGCGGATGCTGTCGCCCGAGACTATGGAGGAGTTGACCGTGTCGAAGAGCTCCTCGCCGCCCGCCTCCTCCTTGGCCTCGCAGCCATCGTCCGTGTCGCACTTGAGGTACCCTGAGGGCGAAAACGGGGGGAAAAACAGTGTTTATTGTCATCACCACCCACGTATGAGGATTAGGGTGGGTGACATAGCACCAGGGGCCACCACTAAGCCAGAAAAAGTGGCCCATGGGGGTCAATGTTGGCCTCATTCTTAGGGGACAGCTCCAATGTGTGGGACCCAATGGCCCAGAGGCTGTGCGTGAAAGATAAGACTTATAAAAACTTTTCATTGTGGGTGGAAATGGTTTAGGATTTTAGTCTCAACTCGAGTAGCAAAGAATAAACCTTATTTTTGTATTTATTGTTGTTTTCAGAAGTGTGGCAGATATTGCAGCTACTCCAAGGCCAGGACGCAGCTTACGGATCCACAGACTCCTCCGAGACCAAAAACTCCGCATTAAGACCATAATCCTGAAGCCAGAGGTGCCTCTTGGCCTCAGCCCACCCATTTCCCCTCAAACTGCGCCTTTTTACCATCTCAAGCTACCAGAACCACAGTCGTTTTCCACAAAACTTCAACTCAAAACTGAGGAAAAAAGGGTTTCCAGGGAGACACCTGGTGCAGACAGACTCGGAGCTCCCCGCGGAGCTGAGAAACAGGTCGGAGGAGGCAGGGACATAAACAAAGACAGGCAAATTTCCCAATTAAAATCAGCAATTCTTCATCCTTTGGCAAGATGCACGATTACAGCTTAACCTAGTCTGTTTTCCCCAACAGCAAACTAGCACATTGGAGTGTTTTATTCCAGAGATAGAGGACTCCTGTGTTCATGTATCATGTTTAATTAGAAGAATTAGAGACACTATAGAATGGCCATTTTTACATTACTAGAATTATTCAGCAGCTTCTCCCCATTTTCCTGACAAGTCTTTTATGGCTAATTTGAAGCAGGAGGGATATATTTCATTAGTTTGCTTTAGGCACTATAGCAAAATGAAAAGCACGAGCTCCAAGACACAGACTTGAATGGAAACTCTAAAATATTGATGGCATTTATTTTTTTTTAAAAGCATCATAAAAGCAAACGCTGATGCCAGCGGCACCAAGAGCAGCAGTTAAAGCAACACGTTCTTGAAGGGATAAAGCCGACTGCTTGACGCTGCAAAAACAAGCCCTGAGCAGAGAGACCACAAACAGGAACTCAATGAACCAGGACACAGACTGCAGCACTTCCTGCTGCAAGCTCCATCCTGACATTCGTACTCATCCACACGTGCAGACTAACAACACACGCTTGGCATCTGTCTCCCAAGGATGGCCCTAGCCTGTTGCAGGGTCCAAACACCCAAAACTAAGAGATTTCTGCTCAATATGGCTTATCCGAAGCATAAGCAACAGCCCTGCTTGTTTCCCCTTCCCCACCTCTACCTGCCAAGCAGCGAGCAAAACACACAGAACAACCTGCCCTCTACCATGGGTGAATTTAGGCAGCTTTTACACCTCTGTAAGGCAGAAATTGGACTAAAGCACCCAAAGGCAAGTGGGATGATGACAGTATGGGAATGAATTAGAAATACCTAGACAAAGGTATGGTGTCGCTGTGGGCACCTTTCCTGAGGACCAAATGCATTTCCACTTATCCTTGCCACCCTTGGGGAAGCCATGTATGATCAGCATATAAAAACACCTTTGAAAGAGATGACAGCAGCAATTTAACAAGGAAAACTGAGCATTAACCTGCTGGCTCTGTCAAAACGCTCCCTCCAAGAGGATTCAGCTCATCTATGATCACAGTGGCTAGATGCATTTCTCATCTCTAACCCCAACCAGCCTGACTGGCACTTTCTGACTTGGATGAGTGATTTCCCCCAGCTGTAGACAGCACCAGCTGCCCCTGCAGATATTAGGGCTGTCAGCAAGTCTTGGTATTAGTTGAATTTCCTTACACAGCGGTGAATCAGGCCTCAGTGAGTCACAGCAGTGCCCAAGGGCACAGGGATGCCCACTGCTACCTGACCTTTCAAATCCTGGAGTCACCATCCTGGTTATGCCCAAGGAGGCTGTCACAACAAGTCTGTACAGCTCCCTTCTTAGCAGGTCAGTCCAAAGGCACACGGGGGCTGAAGCGGTTCAAGCACGCAACACCGCTTAAAACCAGCTGCAAGGCTGGCAGCTGAGTTTTTCCAGCATCCTGATGCAATTAAGACACCGATGAGCAAGAAACAAGCCATGAGAGGGTTATCCATTTGCTTGCCAAGCCTTCCGCAACCAGCTTAAGGAAGAAGCGGCAGCAGCGGGTCCTGAAAGCAGCGTTGGAGACGGGAAGAAGCTGCGCAGGAGCTGGAAGGGCAAGGGTGGAGTAAGATCACAGGGTTGGGCAGAGGTCACCGAGGACTCTGGCAGGGGAAGCATCCTCGGTTCCTCCCTCTTTAGGGGAGGAAAGAGCAGAACAAAAGGCAGCCGAGCGGCACGTCCCTTGGGCAAGGGATGAACAAAAACACTCGCGTTGCAAATAATCCCGAACCTGGGCTGTACGGGAACCGGGCTCCCAGGCAGGTGTCTGCTTTGTCACTAAACTCAAAGCTTGGAGCCACTCCTGTTTTGAGCTCATGAGCCAGCGACTCTACCAGAGATTTTAACACACCAGTGACTTGCTCGTGTCAAGTGCAGATCTAAAAGTGTAGAGAAAAAAAAAATACTATCTTGCCTTCTGTGTGCAGATACATTTGCCCTTCCCTATGAGGCTCAACAGCCATCTCCAACCCTGGCAGCAGTTTTCCCACTACCCTGAAGGATAACCCAGCGCCACCCTTATGCTGCTCAACTACTGCAGATGCTACAGGCAACAGAATAGGTTCAGATCTCCTGGAGGGCTGCTCTGTCTTTTAGAGCAGGGATATAATTTGGCTGCCTTCAGGTGCTTGTATTTGTGAACTGATAAATATTGATCAGGTTTTTATATGGAGGAGCAGCTTGGCAGCATTTCTTAGCCTGTGTTATGAACAGTTCCTGAGGGGTACCAGACACCTTTGCATACTGCCCAAAACTGGCTGAAAGATTTTTATAAAGATTTTTATACATGACCACTATGAACATTACTGTGGATTGTCTTCACTCAAAACCAACATTCACCTAAGTGCTATGAGATAGCACACAATAGTGAGCCAAATCTGAGCACAAAGTGTCTCCTCAGACTGAAAAATACCCATTTTGCCTATACAAAGTATTTTTTGCTAAGTAGAAGTATCACATAGTGATTTTTTTTGCTGGGTGGAGCTGTCAAGTCACACACAGCAAGTCGTTTGTGGCCGTAGACCATGCTGTGAGCCACCCTGCAGGAATAACCTATCAGTAGGGTGCTAGCCTGGAAGAAATAGTTCCCCCCTAGCTAGGAGGGATGGAAGGAGAAAAGCTTAGTCTATATAGATATCAGTTGCATATATGCAGAGAGGAGCAACAGTGCAACCTTACAAGTTGCACCACAAGAAGCTGCTAGAGTTAGAACTAAGTTAAGACTGTCAGAGATGGACACAGCCCTGTTGCACACTGAGGATCTGATTCTGGGATCAGAAGGATCCCCTCAGCCCCTTTATACGCAAGAGCAGAAAGTCAACGACTGCAGATTGTAACTGTAGACAAACTCAGCACCCTCCTTCAGTGTTGCAGCTAAAGGACTAAAGAGCAGCAGGGAAATACAAAAGCCACTCCTTACATATGGTCAAGGCATCTGTACTTGCAGCTGCCTAAAGTCTTGCACCTCAGTCCACCATCTGTGATGTTAAAATAAGTCCTCTGGTTTTACAGGGTGCAGAGAAATGCATTCCCCTCTCCAAAGCTGAGCACTTGTAGTAATTGCTCATGCATTAATTCATCCTCTAAGTTGAAATCACACTGGAGGATAAACTATAAAGTGCTTCAACATAACAGCAATGAGCCTCAGCAAACTTCAGGACTTTTCCCTCAAGCTGCAGAGGGCTGAACCTTCTTGTCCTCATCACCACACTTCACGGGAGAAGCACAGAAGTGCCGTTCATTTCACATGTGCCATCTGGGCTTGGGCAAGGACCCTGTTGAAGATGATGATCTCCCAAGTGTCACCAGACACAGGCAGGACACACCAGAGAAATGCCCCTTCTGCAGGTCATGCCTAGCCTGGGTTATCTTGTCCTCCTAGTTTGCCATTATTCCCAATCACCTCTAGCTTCTCCAAACTGCTTCACCCTGTCCCCTCACTGCACACTCCATCCCTGCCACTAAGAACCTTCTCCCCATCTGCACAGGGTGCTTCCCTGCAGTTCTTTTCCTTCCGAGATGTGTTTTAACCATCTCAGATGGGAAAAGCAGCAAGTGAGCTGCAGCATTTGCAGGTAGAGCTATCTCTCCCAGCTCTTTGAGCAGTACCTGGCAGCTAAAGCAATAGAAGTCAGCAGAGCTTACAAGGAAGCATCACTTCAAGCCCCACCACATCCTCCAGAAATGCCTAATTGCTCCATGGGAGCAGCACTCTCAGCCCAAGGCTGCAGACTTATCCAAGGAAGCAGAAATCTTCAGCTGTCAAGCTCAGCCTCCCAGGGAAACTGATGCTATATTCCTGGTGAGTACCTTCCTCAGTTTTCAATAAGTCTTTTTGTCAAACTTTTGAGCAGCACCATAGTCAGAAAGGCTAGTTAGGCTTCCGCATGTTTTATTTTTCTTTTTCAGAAACTTTTTTGAAGGGAACACTATTTTGGCTGAAGGAACAGCTCACAGTAGAGTAGTTAAGTGTACCAAACCCTCCTCAAGTGATTGGCCTAGCAAAAGTCAGCAGCTACGGAAAAACAGACAAAAACCTCCCTCAGCTGTGAGGAAACCTGAAGATTTCCTCTTGTCACCCTGCCCATCCAGCACAGCATGACAAGGCAGCAAATCAGAGGTGTTCTCCAAAAGGATATAAATCAAGTGCCCAGTACCTTGGCCATCATGGTTTGAAATTGCAATAGCAAACAACTTCACTTTGCTGATCCAAGCCTGAGACATCATTTATAACAGCATCCTCTCCTGTCCCAGGTGATGAAACCGGCCTAACACTTTGCTGTGCCTTGTAGGAGGCACAAAAGCAAGCCCTGAACGTGAACCAACGCTTGAATCTGCAAACGTGTGCTAGCCAGGAGGTGGGTACGGATGCATCCATCCACCCTGATGCATGCACAGCAAGGCAGAAAACACCTAAGGAGCAGTTTCAGCAGATCAGACATTTCCCCTTCTGGCACTGCCCAGATGTTTCACTGCTCTGGGCACATGCTTACTCCATAACAAGAATTGCTTCTTCAGAAAATATTTTCCTACTGTTTTAGGAGCAGTTACACAGGTAAGATTAAGGCACATATCCTTGGATTTATCTGTCAAGTCTCAAAAGTTTGCTGGATTTCCGAAGGACCACATATGTCATATTAACACTACCAATACTCAAAGCAACTACCTGAATACACTTATTTTAGGCTGCTTTAGCAATGGAGGGTAAGTACAAGTCCAGAAGCGCTGTCATTACAGCACTTCCACAGCAATGCCTAATCCCTCAGTCAAATCAAAGCCCCACAGACATTGGCATGTCTCTTAAAGCCTCCAAATCCAGAATCATGCAGTAGCATCTGTTTAAGAAATCATAGCTTCCCTCTCCCATGAAAAGACTTCAAAAAGCCATAAACCTAAAACACATTGAGATTCTCTTGAGCACTTACGACTCGCAATTCAGCAAGATAAGCTAGGCATATTAGAAGCATCCCAGGTTTCAGTGAGTTTCTGGGCACCGAGCAGTAGGTTAGCTCCTTTTATTGGTTTTGCAAGAAAGCACTTGCAGTCCTCCTGCCAGAACATGCGAGCAGCAGTATGGCACTGCTCCTGTTCAGTTCAACAGCCCCAGTCATTTTCCCTTATAAAATAAAAGGGAAAGACTCTCCTTCTAATATCACTGCTTTGGAAATGGTAGTCACCAAGCCCAATCCCCTCAAAACAAGAATCCAGTCATTGGCCTCCCCCATTTCACATAAGCCAAATTTTCTGTAGCAGTCACTGAAGCACAGAGGTTTGCAAGTTCTGGTCTCAGAGGAGCCCAAGACCTATTCATGTCCACTTCATCTGAACAAGCACATTTTAATTAAGGAATAACAGGACAGGTAATAATTCATACTTTTTTCCCCCCTTTAAAATCAACACACCCACCAGCCAGAATATAGGCACTGCCTTAAAGCCAGGTCTGGTTCTCTAAATATTCAGTACTCCGATTAAAAAAAAAAAAAAAGGCAATTTTAAGATCCTCAGGAGGCCTTAGTTCTGTCTAGCATCACCTAAAATCTAGTTAGGGTACAGGTATTAAGCTTCTTTAAAATAATCATCTGTTTTTCCCCTACTGCTGTAGAATTCAGCATGCTTTACCAAAAATAGACACTGATTTTTAAGAAAAGCATGAGGTTTTAATTAGCCTGAGCCAAAGTGATCAGCCTGAGCTGCAAGATAAAGGGTAGAATTGCTGCATCTCAGGGAAAACACCCAAGTTCCCTGCAGTAGTTGAAAAGCAAAACATGGGATTCCTGAGACAGGGAAACACTTTGTACAGTCTGCACAGTATTCTAGAAACTAGTTTAAATCACATGCTGCTCACATGTGTGTACACCCCCCCAAGCAAGCTCCTCGCCATCTCATACATTGATTTTGAGATAGTTAAGCTTTTTCAGAGACAGAAAAAATGAAAGCAATTAGATGAACAAAACAACCTCTCAGATAAATGCTTGCCTAAGTTGGCACCTGCCTGCAGAAGTTAAACTTGAGAAATACTCCCCATCAACCATACTCTTTTTTAATCACAGTAATCTGAAAAGCAGTCTTGAAAAGATTTCCCTTCTTACTAAAAAAATTACTGCATGTCAGACAAGAACAATTGCAGAGCTGTAGCCTCAGGGCAATACTCTCCAGAGGCTGCTATCAAGTTGCATTTTGCAAAGCCGTCTCCCACAAAATTAAACATTTAGGCCACGCTGATTAAATAAAGCAGCTCTGCATACTGCTGGATGCTTGCTAGAATTTTAAGCTTTTTCCCTTTGATTCATGGCCGAGAGATTCCCTGGCAAGACTGACTATTTTTGCCTCAAGGAGATTTACCAGTTGTCCAAGAGGCAGCCACGTGGACAGGATTTATGTCAGCCCAAGGGAAGAGGACCTCAGCTGAGGGCTGCTCGCAGGCTGTGTTGACAGGCTGTTGTGGGATGGGTGCTGACATTAGCAAGAGGAGTCCAGCGAGGCCTCCTTGAGGAACATTAATAGTATGAGCTGGAGCAGGTTGGTCAATGACTTCTCTTGGCTGGTTTTATCCAAGTGTTTTGTCCCCTGTGCAGGTATTCAAGGATCAGAAGAGCTAAGGAAGGGTCAAGTGATGCCTCTCCACTGTTGAAGAGCTGCTGCAAGCCCAAGAGATGAGGACTTTCTCCCTCCTGTTAGGAATATCTACCTGCTATGGAGATGTCAACCCTTCATCTAAAAACTCTGAATACTCCAAAACCATCAGCTAAGTCAACCTTGCTAAAAAAGAAGAGATAAAAAGCATTTAACAGGTGAGCCACTAACAGATGCATCTCCTAGAAATGACATATTCCTCCTCCACTGGCCAGACATGGCTTCTCAGTTGTATATTTCAGATGCTATTTTATATTTCTCTTGTTATGAAAAGCCAGATAAAGAGATAAACTTTCTCCTGCCCCTCCAGTAATAATTCATAACATAGCTGAAAGAGCTGATCTGCTACAAAATCCAAACAAGAAAATAAAAAACACCCAGGCACTTTTGAATTAAATCCAGTATTGTATTTTGCAGCCAGATTTCTAGGAAATGTTGTGAATAATCCAAGTAATTCAGTGGGACTTTGTTTTGTTTTTCTCTTTTTTAATATAAAACACAGCAGCACGTGGAATTTCACTTCTGTAACTGGAGCCACAATAAAAAAAATCAGGAGAGTTCATTTTAATATAGATCTGATAGACAATTCTCAGAAATAAAAGTCAAGATCTGCAAGCTGTCCCTTCCAGCTCTGCATAGGTAGCAGCACTGTATCCCTGCTGCTAAACTGGGCATCTCCTCAGGGAAACCCATTGGGAAAAAGGTTTGTTTTTACAGAAACATTCACATTCATCTCCTAGTTAGGCAAACAATTCAAAGACCGATAAAGGCAATTATAAAAAAAGGGCAAGAAAAAACACACAGCCCACATACCAAACTGAACTGCAAACCGAAAAACAAAAACAAGGAGATAAAATATATCCAAACATCCCAAGCCAGACTGGGGCCTTGGGGCCCTTCAGCACAACTGCTATTTATTGTGCCAGCAAAGCCAATTAATAAGTCAGAGGAGACCAAACAGTAAGGGATTTGCTCTGGAAGACAAGATTTATGCCGCAAGATCTGTTGAGCCAGCTCTAAAACAATGACACAATTCAGATATCCCTGCTCTATATTGGGATCCCTTCCTTGGGGTTTTGCAAAAGGAGCCACGAAAGCCTGCAAGCTCTGCATCTTTTATCATAGAAAGTTCCTGGGTCAACTAGAAAGCTCATCACATATTGGGAGGGTTTAATCACTTGCAGTTAATACCAGTTTTTGGAGCTCATCCGCTTGCAGGGAGCGCGGGATGCAGAGCCTTCCCTTGCACAGGAGGCCCCAGTGGCCAGGACACAATGCAGGGCTTGATGAGTTGCTCTAAACACTGATTGCTGAGCATCAGCGTTGCAATTACAGTCACGTTTGGATTCGGTTTATACAATCATCTCATTAGTCACTTAAAATTTGCCAGGAAGACGACTCATTTGACAGACAACCTTGCTGGAGATGGAGGCAACTTAAATGCACTGCCTGTGCATGGGGCCAGGGAAGGAAGGGGGGAAAAAAACACCAAATACTTGGTTGGTGCCAGACTTTGTTCATGTACAAGAGACTTGTTCCACTGACGCAAAAGGATGAGAAAACAACATGTATTTTAATCAACAAGGTATTTGTCAGAGCGTAAGTATTAGAACTGATTCAATACATGGGTCAAAACAGAGGGTAGCTAAATCTCCACCACGCTTTCATTAGTGGAAACAGAGTAGACCCATTCCTCATTTTTGTTGGCCTCTACAGGACCAGCTGGTAAATAGGAGATTCTTCCAGTTTTATCATGTTCATCTGCCTTCCGCAACCCACTAGCAACCACAAAGGTGACTTTCAGCCAAGTCTTTCCAGCAATCCTGGAGAACTGAAAGATGCTGAAAACCTGGAACTCGTGCCTGAAGTAGATGGCTCTGGTTTACTTTCCCATGCACTCTCTCAAGAAAAAAGCTTCTCCTTAAATTCCACATTTTTATCTGGTTAACTAACTCCAGGAGATTGGTACATCCTGGGACACCTTAACTGCCTGAGCTTTCAAAACTGGAAAATCCTACTTGGGTTTTCCTCAGCAACTCTTTTAGCAGGAGCTGAAATTACATACTTCAGTACGTTCTTACAAATAATAAATATCCAGGAGAATTTTTAGAGCACTGCTTTAGTGTTGCAGTAATGACCTCTCTTTTAGAGAAAACAGAAGTTCCAGTTTAAGTTTTAACCTTGCTGTAGCTGCTCCTGAGAGCACAAGGGGAAGAGTTAACTGGCAGAGACAGTCTGTAGAGCAGAACATCAGATTTAGTGAAAAAGAAAGCATCCTAAATACTAATGATGCAGAAAACCAGATGCATGAGAGACTTCAGGACCAGATAAGAAACATACTTGACTATGTAAAAGCAATTGTATGAGAAACTATTGCTCTATCAAGAAAGAGGAAAACATTAATATTAAGGGGAACTGAGGAAGATTTGCTGTTTTACAGCCTAGAAAATGTGCTTGAAATTCTTAAACGTGGGGCAAGAGCATCTATTTGCATCTCTGCTGAAGCATCTGATCATAGCAGGAGTTCATGGTGCCAAGAAAATGCTTAATAATTACAGCTTTTTCAGAAGTGCTCATTCTGAAACCATGTGAGAAGGTAGGTTCTTGCTCTGGTTTTGGGCAAGCCCTCAGGACTCCTATATGTAAAGAGCCAAAGACCTGCCTTGCAGGGCAATGTGAATATGCATCTTGGCAGCTTCCTAGATGTGCCTCTCAGAGGAGAATAAAATAGATATATCAGGTAATAAAAGGCGACTCATCACCTATCACCAAGTGAACTTTTAAAGGAGTCAGTCTGTATAACTGGAGGGCTCTGAGGAATGGAAATTACAGTGGATTTAGAGACAAACAGAAGGAATCCACCCTATTTTTGATTACAATCAGAACTTGCAAACAACCTTCCCTCCTTCCTCTGAACCACACAGTGGCACAACAGGAGAAAAAGCCATACAGTTCCATGAATGTTTAAAAACCACTATACGAACAGTAAAGCTTTCACAGGAACTGCCACAATTGCAACCAGGTACCCAAAAGTAACCACGTGTCCAATCACTTAAGCCAACTAGAGGATTACTCAGACAGTTGATGTGCTAAAGGCAGATGGAAGGAGGAATACAAAGCCTTTCCAACACACTGTACTAGGACAGACACCTGCACTGACATTACCTGTGGCAGAAAGGCTAAGGATAAAGTAGGTAACATGTCCTTGGAAAACCTGCGAACAGGAGGGAAATGAAGCCTTCCTGTGGTTAGGCCCTTCCTTCCCTCTCTTCTGAGACTAAATCCAAGGTTTGGATAAGACAACTTGTTAAAACTGAGTTTTTGCTTCCAGTTTCATCCTTTCAATCCTCAGAATTGGCTCCATATTGTGCCTTAGGGAAGGCAAGGAAGCCACTGCCAGAAGTGCTGTCACCAGGAATGCTAGATCTCATGCAGCTGCATCTGGTGAATATTCAGCTTCCCCTTCCCACATGGCTTAGCCCCTGCCCTGGTCTTGTGTAATTATCAGCATCTGCAAGCTTAGGTAAATGAAGCATTTTAGTCCTATGCACCTCTCCAAGGGCAAGAAATTCCAAGCCTTTACAGAAAAAGGTCCTGAAGTTAGTTTTCAATTTGCATCATAGTGTGATGTCTCACTAAGAACCCCCTGCACATCATTTTTTCCTCTAAAAGATAAAAGAAATTGGGACTCTGCTGCACTTCAGGCATGCACTTCTGCCCTGTATCAGCAAGATACCTGTAACAACCCAGCCAACTCTGTTGATGCAGATGCGACAGGTTTCCAGAGACTATTGCAAAAAGATTAAGCTAAAGGAAATCCTTGAGAGCACTTTGGACTGTAGGGTGCATTTACTGAAACCATCCAACATGCACCTGATGCTCCTGGCAAGACATCCCTGAGGGGGATCTGACACCTACACATAGTGTCAGCTCCAGAAAAGAAAAACAGAGCAGCTGCCAGTCTGCACAACAGGAAAACATCCCCAAAGAATGTAAAAAACAAGGAACCACCCAGGACAGTCACTGCTGGCAACATGAAGATGATTACTTACTGATTTGACTATCTAGAACATCTACAGAATTTAAAAATGCATCCTGCTCCCAGTGCTGGATTACACAACTATCACTCAAGCCTGCGTTCAGGTGCAATTTAAGCTAAATGGCTCTTATATCACTTTACTTCAAGTTCTCAGCTAACCCTGGAGCCCAGCTCATCCTCTGCAAGGGGATACAATGCACAAATAAGTCAAATAATACTTGCCACTCTCTTCAAAGAAGTATCCATTTCTTGACATCGCTGCTGGTGGAGACTCTGCAAAGACAGAAGGAAAGAGGAAACGTGAGTCAGTGCTGGATGTTTTCACCTTACTGCTAAACTCATTGTAAGCATCCAATGTAGCAGAAAACCAGCCCCAAAGTACACAGGCATCAGGGATTTTTCTGAATGTGGCAACTTTAACCTTTTGTTTATTGACCTCTGCATTTACCAGAATCTTATACAATCACAACCAGTGCCTGAAAAAAAGTTAAACCATCTCAAGCATCCGGGGCCGAGACCACAAAACAGCAAGACTGAAGATCAGGACAAGATCTGACAAATCTTAAGAAATGCTACATACAAATACTAATAGATGCTCGGCTTGAGACACTGCTTTTTAATAGAAGCCATAATGAAATCCAGGTTGTAGCTTATGCTTGGACAAACTGAACCACTTTAGACAGCAACAACTCTTGATTTAGAGGCAAACCAAATTTCACCTCCCATTCTGCTACTTCTAGTCATTAGAATATCCCCATACCAGCACTTGGTACTTGCAGATAAGCACAAGAAAACTTTAGTCTTCCTTTACCAGCTTCCTGAGCTGGGATCCAGCAGCAAACGTGCACTATCTGCACCAAAAAGGTCTCACGAGGAAGTGGAAAGGGATGTCTTGTTGACCACAAGTGAGCCTGCAAACAGTGCAGCAGGACCAAGTCCTCATGTTTCACTATGGAAGATCTTATTTCTTACTTCTACACTCTATCACTTCTGCAATCATTACTGATAAAGCTTTACACTGCCAACAAAGAGATGTTCAACCAGCACAGGAGCACACATATCTATTTCAGGCATGACAAAACCTAGTTCCCAGCCCCAGTATTGTGCTTTAATACTGGAAGTATTTGACAAGTCATACTGTGTGGACTAACATTTGCTTGCAGGTATTTCCTTGCTGCATTATATGGATAGCCAAGAGCTCTACTTCCAGCTCTCAGCAGAATCACCTGAACTGTCCCTGGGAAAACAGCTACCAGCTGCTTCTTTGTGTTCCTTCCCAGCCAAAACGCAATCAGAAGGAGGAATAGGTTTACTGTCTTTCCCCACTTCATCAGGGTAATCAAATATTACCTACGCAAGTGTGGGATGAATTTGGGCCAACAAGGAAAGAGGTTTTGCCTGCTTTATTGTTCTACAGATTAGGCTTCCTGCTTTTAGTTCGAGGGATGAGAAAGCAAGCTTCCCAAAGAGCCTTTCCCTACCCTATAACTTCCTCGGCTTGCAGGTTATGGGCCTTTTCTCATGCTACACTTCCAAGCATCATAATTCACTCTGGTCCACCAGGAGACTTTGCGTGCCAAAGGATACACCCAAGGCACTAGCTCCATTCCCTAATTTCTAGCCCTATCACAGCTAGGGCTAAGACCTTGCGCCAGCTCAATGCAGACCCAGGAGGGACACCCTAGCGACCATTTGAAATAAAAACACAAGTGAGGGCAATTCCAGTGTCTGGTCCGAGACAGAAACACAATGTTCCAAGCTCATCCCCGAACAATGGGTTAGAGGAACAAACGCATTGTGGCCAAGGGGCACCAGCGACACGAGTCAATTGTTTCCCTCCACCTGGAAGGGAAGGAGAAGATCCATCCAGGCTGATTAGGATGTTCATGATCAAAGGAATTTCTTTTTTAAAGAGGCTCTTATTGTATAATGATTGCATTTACGTATTTTAGAGAAACAAGATAGCCTAGGTAGGAGGATTACCTAAGGAATAGCAGAGGTCGACATTCCCACTCAGGATAGCGTATTAATTTCTCATGTCTCTTAATTTCAGAGGAAGCCTGAAGTAACATGTTCATCCCCTGCTAGGCAGCATAAGACACTCTTTGCTTTACTAGAACTGAATCCACAACCATTCCTACAGTTTAAATAATGCCCCACGGACAGAAAAATCAATCTTTCTCCATCAGAAAAGCCTTCTAATTGCAGCACTGCCTGGCCTGACATTACTCCTTTCCAGGAGACTGGTCTCATCACCACTTGGACAAGCCACGAAAAGGGCAAGGTTGGGGTATAGCAGCAGGTAGCAGCATTTCATTAGGTGGCACTGTTTCCTCTGAGTCACTAATGAGCCACAGTCCCCTAGGCAACAGGCTCAGGCAGTTAAGTTGGAGGTGCTGTGTTTTTTCAGATGAGTCATAAAACAGAGGTCTTAACCTTGTAATTAAAGATGCAATGGCACGTTTGGAGACACACACACATGCACAAAAACGGGCGTTCACCCTACTATGCCCTGGTTAAATTCCAGCTTTGGTAATTTATCTTCTCCCTGTGTAACAGTCCCACAGCTCCAACCAGATTCAGTCTTCAAACGGTTGTGCTGGAACCTTTTGAAGGGTTCTTGCATCCTCTGCAGAAGGGACTGAATGCATTAATATTGAGAACTGACTGCAATGTGCCCAGGAGGTAGAAGGTGAGAGATTATTTATACAACTCCAAACATGTGCACAGAAGTATGGCACTAGCTCAAAGGCCAATGTATTTGTCCAAGTGTGGGTAAGGAGGGCAGAGGGGAGCAAAATCCACACAACTGAGCAGAATAAAGGAGATAGATTTGGGGAGGATGGAGATATTTCCTCCTTATATCACCCCTATACTCCCACAACAGGTTTGGCACCAGCAGGATCACCTTATTTAAGAGGATACTAGCTATTGGCTAGGCCAACTAGACCATACTTGAGCGCATGCTGAGTGCCAGACAGCAAGTCAAGCATCAGTGATCGTCATTCTTCTCCTTTCACAAAGCTCAGGGGAATTTAATACCTGAGGTCTCTGCTCCTTAGTCATGTTTCACTGCAAACTGGACCGAGGGGCTCAAGCTGTGCAGAGCTGACAGCAAGTCACAGTCCTCTCCCCTTAGCAATACAGCTACATACGCACAAGCAGCTACATTTCTTATCCCACCTCTGCTCTTGAAATTCAAAACGCCAAAACAAGGGGCAGTTAATATAACAGCTATAAATGAGTTTGTTTAGCTTAGAAACTCTTATCTCTGCCTATCTTCATCAAGAGATGCACAGTGCAACGCTCCAGGGTTCACCCAGGGCCACAAAAGTGCTTCCATGAAGTCTAAACCAGACCCTGCACTAAGTTTTGCAGGTGGAGAGCTGACCTACACTCTGCTATAGGGAAACCTTCATTACTGACAGGTAATCCCTGGACCAGCACACTCACTCCTTCAACCCACAGCAGTGCCACACATTCCTATCCTGTGTTCATCTCTGCCAGCTTTTCCCCTAAATTTAAGCAATTAAAACCCAACAAAACAATTTCAGCAAGATACAATATCAAGCTTCAAGAGAAGTTGAAAAGCATTAGTGAGAAACTACAACTTAACACAGCATATTCCCCCCTTTCCTGTATCTTGTATTTATCAAATATCCACATCCTGGTTCCTCAGACCCTCACTGAACACCTATAAAGAAAATTAGACTCCAATTGCTCTCACTGTCCAGCAAAACTAGATGCCATCTTCCACCATCTGCCAAAAAAAACCCATGGAATTGCTCTTTCAAACAATTCAAGCTGTTTTCTTCATTTTATAAGAGTTAATTTACTTACTCTCTACTGCCAGTCCACCATATTCCCTAAAGGGTATGCCTATTAAATGAGACTAAATTGGACAGCCATTAGAAGCATCAGGCCACAGTTTTTTTTCAAAAAAAAAAACAAAGAAAATAGAGCTTTTCACTAGACTTTTCCCATTCCTTATATTCACAAGCATCAAAGATACAGCCCACAAGTGTTGGAATAAGGAAATTCATATTTCTTTAGACTGAGGTGCATATTTGAGACTAGACACAAGTTAAGATTTAAAAAAAGCTATTCCCATTCAACTTGAAGTTTTTCCAGTGACTTGAAGAGCCACCAAGGGAAAGGCATATGAATCTTATAGTAACCAGAAGGATAGGCAAGTTTTTGCAGTTTAAGGAGTTTAGCCTTAAGATTAGGACAAATGCATTTTTCTATAGTAGGAAGTATCAGAGTGGACATGGTTCCTCATTTCTTACATTCTTACCATTTTTCCATTTGCATTTAACAACAAAAACAGACAAAACCCTACCGTGCTGTCTTCCATTATTAAATTCCTTTGGGAGATGCACTTCAGATCTCCTAATCACCCAGTTTAACTCTCTTGTTTTAAGGTTAGTAATAAGCTCCCTTGATCCTTGCAATATTAGCAGATTACAAATAAAAACACATTCCCTGGATACTTCGGTAACTTGATTAAAATGTTCTGCTGCTGGCATCTTCCAAGTAAACAGACCTCTACAGCTCGAGCCTTATTGCAAAGCAAAATGTAACTTTAATGCATTTGCAGCACGGACACTTTCACAAGCGGTCCCACAGACTTCTGCAACCTTATCACCTCATGCCTAAAAAGCTCCCCAATTTCTAGTATTTTGTTTACAAAAAGCCTACTTGGAGGTAATATTATTAGTAAACAGTTATCTGAAAGGAACTTTTGCATTTATAGGCTTTTAATGATAACACCTTCTGCTGTAGAGGCTGCCTGCATTCAAATACATCCAGAGTAGATACATGCAGCACTATTAGTTATCCCTTAAGTATTGTTTTGGGATCAGAAGCATTAGGTACCTTATTGATCTTCTATCCAGTACCTCATTTCCTGCATTACTTACTCCTTGGTAGACCTTTCCTCAGTATTGCATGCCTGGAGCTTTGGGGACAACTCTAAACCTCACCAGCACATACAATGCCTCGGAGTTATCAAAAAGACAAGTCACTTGAGCTAGAAGTGTTATTCAGTTGAGTAGATTTTTGTTATAACTTCAACTTCCCCAGGTGCCCCTTCTGGAGTAATTAACCATCTCAGGACAACCCGAAAGGACAGTTATCCGATAAGAGAGGTGGGTCTTTCAAAGCACAAGGTGGTCTTTAGCTTTCAAGCAAGGTTTTGGCCTTTTCCAGTTGCCTTCCAGGAACTCACTGGTCAAGGCTGAAAGCATCTCTCACTACCATTAAAGAATTAGGTACAGGCTTAATATTCAGCTGTGAATTAACTTATTTTGTCCTCCTCCCCATATTGGGCACTAACCAAAGAGCTGCACCCAGGCATTGCTGCACTCAGGTGACTTGGGGTAGGGATGGAGCAGCAGGTTTTGCACTCCCATACCCAAGAGCCAAGCTGCCTCCTCCAAAGTCAGCCAAAAACCAGACAGGCATAAGAAAAACCACACGCAAGGAATTATACCCCACAGGAAAACCTGCAGGAGAAGATTTTTTTAAAAAAAATGGGAAAAACTGACAGAAAGGAGTTTGCAAGTGAATATAGAAACCTCTATATGCAGCAAGAGCTGAATAACAGGAGCAAGAGAAAACTTCATACTTCATTTGAGACACAGAACTGGATAGCATTAGAGGAATAGGAAATGAGCCTGCTGACCACATTAACCTGCTGATCAGGTCTAAAGGTATTGATATCATGGGATTTTTCTCAGGTAACATTGCTCATGTTTATGACACAATCATTTATAATAGTGGATGTTCTCGACAGAACCAAAAAGCAAGGTTTCCTGGCAGAGATATTTGCTGCAAGTTATTTAAAACTGTTGAAGTCAGCAAGAACTGGTGGACAGCATCATTTGAAAACCTTCCTGTTTCGCCTTAAGGTATAGGCAGAAATGACAAGTCGCACAAGTAACTTAAGGAGCTGACCCATTCCCATGGCACTGCATACATCAACTGGAAAGCTCTGGTGAAAAACACATCTGTCAGACTGGCACAAAAATAAAAGACACCTTCACGCTGCCATTGTGGACGATAATGATTCAAGTGCTAAACAAAGGCTTGAAATTTTACCCACTTTTCCTACATCCAGGACACAAGAACAACAAAGCACAACTTGTGTTTTCAGAAGTGATCACCCTAATTCAAGGAAGTGTAAGACGAGTAAGTTATTGTTGTTAATACTGCTCGGGAAAGCTCCAGGACAGAAAAGCTCCAGGTAAATACCGTGCACAGGGCCAGCTCAAGTGTAAACCTCAACCCAGAAAGCTCTTTATTCTGATAAAATTAGAAAAATCATGTTATAGAATAAGCTCAGAGCCAGGGGAAGACCTTTGATAATCTGTCCAAGGGCAATATCAGCACTACCACCTTCCAGGGAGGTTTATCAGCAGGGAAGGAAGACAAGATCAACAAGAGTCATCTTCACAGCAATATCATCCCCTTGCTCCTTCCCTTGCCCCAAAACACAATATGTGTCTTCAATGAATACACACACACACACACACACACACACCAGTGCCTCATCCTAAGCAGAAGCTGACAGGGCTAAAAAAAAAAAAAAAAAAAAAATCTTCTTTCCCAAGACACTTTCCTCCTTCCCTTGCCTGTTATTCAACCCATGGCCACAGGGAAGGGTGAAGCAGAGCCCTGCAGACCACCCGCTTGCTGTGCCCCAGCAGAGCTCTGCCTTCTCCAGCCCAATTAGGTATCCACGGGGTCTCTCCATCATAGTTGGCTAATGAGGAGCTCCTAGTGCTTTCTATAGCATTGAGTTATCAAAACCACCACTTTGACAGTCTAAGGATATACTTGAGGGGGAATTCCAAGCAAAGGTGGACTCCCTCTGCCTACATTGCCCTTGTACACCACTTACACCACTTTTCTTCATGGGTTGTTACTCTTGCCAAGCCAACAAGTCTTTGCAAAGCACAGCCAGGTGCTGAAGGACAGCCCTAATCCACCACAGCCACTTAGTCTAAGGTGCCTATGCACACACAGCATGTCCCAGGGGTTAAAGCAGGTGTTGGTACAGTTGCAGCCATTGGCATGACCTCAGATAACTGATTTTCTGAAACCTAAATGGGCTGTTGCTACCTCTATGTGCAAAGAGCTAAAGCATCCTCAAAAATCAGCTCCTGAGATTTGTCAGGTAGCTGAAACAGCCACAACCAGGCAAGATTTAAAGATGCTACAAACTCCACCTCAGCAAGCCTTTAGGAGATAAAACATTGGCCACAGCTGGCATCAAGAAGGAAAATGCTTTTAAGCAGCTCAATCCAGCAGCAAATTGCTATAAAGAGGCTCAAATTTACAGGGACATCCAGCTTGGCTCTCCTGATGCAGGGGAGTGCTAGGGACAGTGGCTATTCCACCAGCAGCCCTTGCAGCAGAAATGTGTGTCAGTTAAAGGTGTTTAATCTCAAATCCTCTTCTCTCAAAAGAAACACATGGGGATGCACTTCACTCCACAATTGTCCTAAAGGCCCTTCACCAAATCTTTGCTTCCCAAAGGATTTAATATCCCCATTTCTGGCACAGTCTGCCTTAATTCCAAAAGGCTCTAAAACTCCTGGGATGTGTCCCATTTCTGTGTGTGTTTAAGAACAGTTCTAACCATCCGACATTTCCAAGGCTACCACAAAATGCACCAGAGGTTGAGGCAAACTTTGCTCCATGGATCTAGCTAAACGGTATCCTTGACCAAAGCACAGCTGTCCTGGGATGCTAGTCCAAATCCAAAGGGGAAAAAATACATCTTTAATCCCTATGAGCTGTGAGGCTGTAAAGCAACAGCCCAGAGATTATATGCAAGGAGCTGGATATTCCTCAGACCCAGAGATGGGTCTAAGGAAACCTTCAATCATGCCATGGTCACTCTGATGAACAAAAAAATCCTGATCTGCCACCAGAAAAATTCATTTTCACAGCAGCCAGCAGCAAGGAGAGCGAGAGCATCACATTGGATACGGAGAGAGCAGGAAGCTTCCTCCTGCCTGCTCACTCCAGGCAAACACACACCCACGCACCAGCGCAGCCACCAGACACGGCTGCTGCAGAGCCTTTGCCTTAGCACACTGAACACCTCCCCTCCAGAGCACCCAACACGCAGGAAAACCCTTTGCTACAAGGCAACTGGTTGCAGCAGCAGTAGCTGCCACCCCAGACCTCCAAAAGGAGCATTGTAAGCAAGAGAAGGGCATCAGGGTATTTAAGTGGTAGCCCCAGGCTGCCTGGGTTGACTCATCCCAAATTAGCCCACCAGAGCAATTAACATGCAAGGCTGCCTCCCAGAGGTGGTTTGGAAGAGGAAGGACCCAGGGAAGGAATTCTTGTGCAGATGCTTTGCTAACACTTCACACTCCCCTTCTCAGCTCCATCTCTTGGAGAGTCTCTACCCATGTCACACCAGGTCCCCAAGTGTCAAAAGGGACTGAGGTCCTCGGTGCTTGGCACAACTGTGACTATCCAGAGCAAAACTGCATGGGATTTATGCAGGACAGCAGCCTCTTAGAGCATCAGGAATAGCAGGGCAGCCAAAGAGCAACACTTTGGGATTAGGCCAGCAGACAACAAATTGGAGCAATTTGCATTTTTCACATTGAAGGGGGGAGGATTAATTTTGCTGAACCTGCTTAAAAAAGCAATTTGAGACTTGCAAGTATCACGTGTGCAAGTGCTACACGGAGAGGAGAGAAAGCAAATACCGCCGGAGATCCCGCAAACTGGCAAAGACCCAAGGACAGAGCAGTCAAGGCCTTTCAGGAGACTTTCCCTGAAACATTTAAATAATTTAGAAAGCATTAACTCTTCCTGACAGCTTTTCAGCCAGCTATTTTACTTGCAGGGCCCTATCAAAAAAAGCACACGGCTTAATTAGAAAAGACATTTGACCAGCCTCAAGTCATTGTGAGAACTCAACAGCTTCCACAAGGTGCTTTGGATGTTTCCTTTTTGTTATAAGGTTTCCCTCACACAGACCAGGCTTCCAGAGGCTGCCAGCTGCCACTTATCTGCATTATTGCCCTGCAAGACACACAAAAATGATTAAAAGTCTATCAACATTTCACTTGCTCAGGGCTACTCAGATAAGGAAGCTGTTTCCCTGGGACAGCTCAGCTAAGTAGTATTAAAAAAAAGAAGTTGCAAGGTGTAGAATAGTTCATACAGCCCCCTTTTTTGGGTCAAAGATGCTCTTTTCCACCAGGAGCACCAAAATTGTTTCACACTTGGCCATTCCTCCAGGGTACCCAAATCATGGAATTTGCAACATCCAAGTCTTTACTCTTTATCTTACTACCACAAAGGATGAAAATAGCTGTTCAGGTATCAGCTGCGGCTGGCCAAGTTTTGCAGCTAAGTTGTTTCTGCACCCCAGCCCATCACCATCCAAAAAGCACCTGAACAGACCAAGAGGGCAGCTTTAATTTGTACAAAATCAGAACTTGGATCAAAAACAAGTTCTATACCCCAAATACATAAAGGCACAGAAGTGTAGCAGCTAGTTCAGTCACCTGACCACCAAAAAGTTGCATATTTTCAGTTGCTGCTCCAGATAACACACTGAAATAAGTCAAAAACATTTCTCTTTGCCATTAAAAGTGAAAACAGTCCCAGTACCCAAACAACAGCCTAGCTGCCCTTTACAAGCTGAACCTTCCCCATAAAAACAGGGATTTGGGGATCAAGACAGGTTTGGAAATAACCAAAACCTTGATAACCCCATACAGGTGCTATACTGAGGAGCCACAAAACAGCAGCAGCACGAGTGCAGGATGACCATGGAGCAAGTAAGCAGCACCAAAACCTGCTTTTGCCATCCATCATCAGCCCAGAACTAAAGAAATACCCTGGTCCAGGTGGTGAAATAATTGCAGGCTCACAGGACATGCTGGAGTGTTATTCATGAGAACGTTGTTTACAGTTCACCTACATGGCTCCCATGGCTACAGCGATGGGGACGATGCTCGCTGGCGTTTTGGACCGATTGCACGGATATATTTTATTTTCACCGAGCACCTTGCCCACGTGAAGCATCAGCATGTAAAGCCTGACAGGCTGTTAGGATGCTTCTGCATGCAGAGAGAAATAAATAGGCAAACTCCACACTCATCTCCCCATGCATTTCCTGAAACTAAGAAAAAAAATAAATCAATTCTGGGAGATAGTGCTCTTGGATTCAGGCTAAATGAACCAAAGATACTCTCCATCCCTAACCACAGCAGCAGAGAGAGGCACAAGCATTAGATAGCATCACCAAGCAGCAAAGCCTATTGAAATCACACCAAGTACTGCCTTACTTTAGTGAATTAAAGGGCTGAGAGCTGGTTTCCTAGCTCTCCTGTGCAACCACATCACCCAGCACCAGCAACACTTCAGCATTTTCCTTCTTTAGACCACAACTTACCTGCACTACTTCTTTATTAGAGATGCTGCTCAAGTGCAAACAGCCTCAGAGCTCCCTTCCTTGGTGCTCTCCCCCAGGGCGACCGCTCGCTCCCGCAAGCCACTCGCTCAGGTGGCCGCCAAGGCAGCGCCTTGTGGTTTTCCAGCAGCTCCAATATTAATCCATCCAGGGCATCTTTCTGCCTCACTTCCAATTGGCGCCTGGCGAATGGGTGGAGTGAGAGGGTGACCCATGAGAGCCCAGAGGTGCCCGGCCGATTCGGCTACCCCAGAGCAGCCTTCGCACCGGGGCAGCGCGGATGCTGCCGGCCGGGGATCCCCATCCCAGCCGGAATGGGATCCGGGCTCCGGCAGCCACCGAGAGCTTTGCCTCTCGGAGCTATCTGCCTCCAGTAAGGAGGGAGAGAAAAAATAAATAAATAAAATAATAAAATAAGCACAGTTAAAGTGACCCTGTGCTGCTCCGCAAACCCCTTCGCCGGTGCCGTGCAAGCTCGAGTGCCTCCTTAAAGCTTCGCAGCAGCTGAAAGTGAGGAGATACTGGACCTTACGGACAGAAGTACAGCAAAAAAAGAGGATGAAGACACAGGAAGAGAAGAAAAAGGCTGCGGAGAGGTAGATAGAGCAAGTCTTAAAGACGCAGCCGCCGTATCGCGCGCGCTGGCTGCGCTCGAGTGCCCTGCGCGCCGCCCGAGCGCGGCGGCAACGCAACGGTTAATGTGGGAACTCGGAGTCTGCACGAGAGACAGGGCAGCGGCTGCGGAGCCGGCGAGCCACAGGAAACGGAGCTCGGGAGACCTCACCTCGTCCAAGCGGACTCGTTTCCAAGCCTGCGCGCCCAGCGAGCCGCTCGCTGGCTCCTAAAAACCTTCAGGGAGGGAGATGCCACATCCTCTCCCCGCTTCGCCCTGTCCCCCCCTGCCTCGCGATTTACTGCTTCACTTTCCTTATAATTCGGGATTTTCATAACAATAACCCAAGTCTCCCCAGCTGGGTGCTTAAAGCCTGGAGGAATGGTCTGTGCTGGCAAAGGAAACAAAATACAAAAACAAAATGCCATGCACCAAAACACTCCCAAACTCCCCAAAGGAGCATTCAATCAGCCTTAAAAAGAAGGGCTGGAGACCCAAATAAGTAAATATTTAATTGCCCAAATGCTGGAATGATTGGGTCACTTCCATCTCCAGGAGCCTTACAGTAACTGAGACAATTATGATGCCCCAAGAGAAAAACCCAAAGGACCAAGTTGACCAGGAGGCAGCCCAAGTTCTCCAAGGCAAAGCCAGTGCTGTAGAAAAGCTGCAGCTTCTAGCAGGGGGATTTGGTCAAAGCCACATATGCTCTAAGCCCCTGCCAGGGCACTGTTTGCACTGCACAAAACCACGAGAATTGCATGTTTTTAAACATCTCCTACGCATCTTCTGTGCTGAGACTGCTCATCCTCTCCTGTTGGTGACACCCAACCAGCTTCTCCAGGTAGGACCTCTCATGGTCAGGATGCTCTTACTAAAGAGCTAAAGTTATGGAATAACCAGAGTTGGAAGGGGCCAGCGTGGGTCTGGCTTCAATGTTCATAGCAGCAAGACCTCATCTTGAGGAGGCCAACAGCTCCTCAAAGCAGCTTCACAGATAGCAAGAGATTCCTCAGCATCAGCACTCAAAGCAAGGCTTGACTCCAAACAGCAGAATTTACAAGTTTAGCATCCTCACCACTATATAATTCATGAAATTCATTTCTGAGCCAAACAAACATCTAGGTTAATTCCTGCAACTAGACCAAAGATCACAATAGAGGGTCTTCCACCCTTCCACCACCCACTCTTGATGCTGTTAGACATTTAAACACCAAGCTCAAAGCACCACAGTGTTAAAGGTGAGCTGAGCCCACCCAGACTTCAGCAGGTGGTTTAGGTATCCAACACCACCGGATCCATTTCAGCAAGCAAAGTCTCACAGAGCAAGAGTCCAGCTACAATATTTATCCATTTTGCAGTTGGTTTGCTTTCTCCAAGCAACCCATAGGAGCTCTTGGATGCAGTTTCCTAAGTAAGCGCTAAGAGAGGTCCCAAAGAGAGAGCATCAACCCAACTGCCCAACACCACAGCCAAACTCAAGGCAATGCCCAAACCTCACGCTGGGGATGTCCCCAGATCCCGCACCACCTTCCCAAGCCCTTTTCCACGCACCATCCGCCGACTCGCTCCACCTGGTCACCAAGCGCTGGGGCCACGGGGCCAAGCTCTGCGCGGCATCGGCGCTGGCCCCGAACTGGCCGTAGGGCGAGCGGAGGAACGTGAGTCGCGGGTAGCAGAACGGCGCCGGCTCCATGAGCACGGAGAAGAGCGGAGAACCCGGCACAAAGCACAACGCGTTCCCCTTCGCCGGCTCCAGGGACATGCAGGCTTGGAGCCGGCTCGCCACACGGCTCCTTCCCAGGGATTCGAGGGAGAAATCCCTTTGGAAACCCCGTGGCGGCTGCGGCAGCCCAGTTGAGCGCACTGGGACGGCTGCGTCTCCAGCCCGTATTTAAGCGCGCCTCGCTCCGAGAGCAGAGATGCAGCACAGGAAGAGACAAATTCCAGCCCTGCGTCGGGCTGATAAGCCAGGTTTATAATATTCAAGAAGTATTGGCATTACTACAACTCCTCCTCCTCCCCCTGAATATCTCCAGCAGTAGCTTGTTGTGCACAATAAGCAAAAAAAAGCCCAATCCCTTTAAAAAAAACCCCTGTTCCGGTGGGAACAGCCAGCGCGTTGAATAAAACAAACACACGTGTGTTAAACCCTGGGGACGCAATTAGGCTCTGAGCAGAGGGAAGAGGCACTGAACGACTGGAGCAGGAGACGTTCAACGGGAAAAGGAGGGTTGGGAAGGAGCCTGGTGCCTGGCTCCTTGTCCCCATCATGGTGCCTTTGGCAAGGGGACAAGGCAGAGGTGCAGCCCCCTGCTCTGCAGGTAGCAGTGCCTGTCCTGATGCTGTCCCCTTATGGAAGGCGAGGAAGGCAGAGTCCTCCTCATGCCATGCTCCTCATAGGGCTTTCTGCCCCTCGTGCTGCCTCCAAGCAGGCTTACATGCCCCAATTCCCCTTGCGCTCACAACCTTTGGGGTTCACCTTGCTGTTGCTCCCATGTGAGTCCATCCAGGCATCTTCAGGCTCATTCAACAGCTGGGCCAGGAGAAACCACCCCTCAACCAAACTGTACAGCAGGGACTTCATGAAGAGTTGTCTTCAGGGGCTCTTTGGAGGAGCAGCACCAACAGCCAACCCAACCGTGCAACCTGCTCTTCACCCTTGCAGCTCAAACCCCACCACACATCAAAGTCCACCCTGAAGAACTCTTCTCCCTGCTGCTCCATGGGGCCACCCTTGTTCTTCTTGCATGGGCCAGAGCTCACCCCAAGCAGGCACCAGGCAGGACTACCAGCCCAAGAGCATCCAACAAAGCATCCAGCTCCTCAAAACCAGAGCTCCAGGCTGAGCCCACGTGAAAAAACAGAACATGAAATGCATGTTATTCCTTCTGGTGACCAAGGTTAGGTTTTGGGGCAGTTTCTACAAGCAACAGTTTGCTACTCCCTTTGGTGCCCTACTAAAAGCCCCGCTCAAGGACACAAGAGCTTGCAGAGACCTTTCTTCACTGATTCAACAGCAGCACTGAGCTGGCTGTCACACTGAAGCCCTTAGCACTGCTTCTCCCTGTCTTCCCCTAATGCCAGGGAGATCCTGAGTTAAATCTACATAGGGAATCAAGTGACAGTTCAGTGCTTTGATATCACAGCGAGTGCCAACAGATGCAGGAGCCTGCAGTACTCTGCTTCAGGGCCAGCACAGCAAAAAATCGCGACAGCTTTAATGGGAGCTTACACTGGATCATGCTTAAAAACCCATGTGGAATTTGGAAAAAGGTCTCCAGCTGCACCAGATCCCACTGTGGAGTCCTGAAGCTGCTGCTCTGCAGGTTTCAGGGTGACAAAACACTGCTTGTCCCCCAAGCTAGTGTCAATTCAGGGAGCAAAGAGCCCCTGCACTCAACTTATAGCTTTAATGTGACGCATCATGGGGACCCTCCGTGCCACAGCACCCTACCCACACCTCTTCCAGGAGGAGACAGAGGTTGTTTGGATTTAAAATAAAGCTGGAATCCACTGGTGCCCTTGGCAGGGGTTTTCCTGTTTAGAGAGTGGATGACAGCTTCACAATGACGAGCCATTAAAGTGGCCCAGACAGCTGGGTGCTCCCAGAGAAACCCCACACAAGGGAATGGGGCCTTTCAAGAAGTGGTTTTGCACTAGGAAGAGCCTTGGTAGCTTAAGTATCATCCTGAGCAGCACTCAGAAAAGTTTGGGAGCCCTTTGATGAGTACCCAAGAACCACCAAAAAAATGGAATATTGCAATAATTCCCTAACAAGGTTTTCCCTTCTAAATAATATGATTTAGGACAGGTCTTTACACAAAGCATGCATGTGAAATATCACTGCAGCTCTGCAAGTGCAGCATTTGTCATACAGGGTGCAACAAGCAAATATAGTAGTATCAGGCTAAAAAATTAAGGTAAACTTTGCAGAAGGGAGCTTGCAAATTCATTGCAAGGAATATTAGTCTTTTTCCCCCTAAAACAACATAGAAAGCTTCTGTTCTCTGTATGCATTGGTTTTTGAAGCCAAGTCATCTCTGCTTTCACATTCACTCAGCAAACTGATGCTCTAACAACTACTTGCAGCCCCAAATTGATTTACTACAGCTTTACTCAAAGTCAAGGCACCGGGAGTTCACAGCCTGGTATCTCATGCCACCGGGGGAGTCAAGCGAACGCTCTGCTCAAAGCCAAACCCGTATTTCTGGCCACGCTCATTTCAACAAGCTGAAGTGCTCCCATTGCCAGGGAGTGACACACGAGACAGAGAGGAGCTTCCTCTGCGGTGCAGAATTTAACCAAGTGGCAACTGCCTAAAAGCCACAGACATTTCCAAACGAGAGGGCTCTGGCTGAGCTGCCTTGGCCAACGCGGTTCTGCTGTAGGAGGGAAGTGAGGACACGGCTCAGGATTGTGACAGTTGGTGGCAGCAACAAGGAGGGTCCCTTCACCTCTACAAAACCTCATATCACTGGTTCCTCCTGGCATGCAAGAAAAAAATAAAATAAAATACAACCACCAGCTATGATGCCAACCCTGAGGAACCCGGGCGAGTTAATGCTGCAGGTTTTGCTGGGTCAAGCATCTTCTCATGTTTGAGCTCGAGAATCATAGAATGCTTTCAGCAGGGACACAGTCCTCACCTAAAACATACCCAGGTTATTAAAACCCCCTGCAAAAACTATTTCCACTGCTACCAAGATATTACTATTCTCCTGCACAGCATTGATGACAACTAATGTGCCAGATAGGACAACCAGTCTATACATCAAGCTGTAAAGAGCGATGGCCCTGGACAAGAGAAGCAACAGGGAAGAAAGCAGAGGGAATAACATACCTTCTGAAGAAAAAAAAATATATATATCTGTATAAAAGTTATTTAATTGCAATGGGACAAGGTAGCAGGACACTCTCCTGGCCAGGAACATCCCAGGATGAAGCTGGAGGAGCAGCCTGGAGCGCGCGGCTCCGCAGGCAGCAAAGCTGTTCTGCCACCTACAGTCGCACCAACTCCCGAGCAAACTTGCTGCCGTGAAGCTCCTGCCACTTCATGTAGTATAAAAACAGCATAAAAACAGCCCTAAATGCAGCCGTGCTGATTAAGGAAGCGCTTCCTTTTGCGAGGAGGAGGGGGAAGAGGCACTTTAGAAGACAGTTGTGCATGAATACAGAGCCATGTTTTAAGCGCATTTAAAAACCCAGCTTTTCAGTAAAACACCATCACGATTCTCAGGACGCCCCAACAAGCACTTTGCATTGGTTCCGTTTCAGCTATTAAGATTCACCCCTTTTTTTTATTGCTGCTTTTGCACCGTTGCACTGTGCAGCACCACATCCGCCTGCAAAGCCGCGGAGCAGAGTTAAATGCCACGCTCTGCCCTCCTACCCCGTAGGTATAAACAAGCACTGGAACACAGAAGAAAACAATAAAAACGATGGGAAATCCCAAGCTTCAATTGCTGCTCGATCCTTCGCTGCTTCCTTAACACCGTATCAGCACCCACTGGGTTTAACAACTCGGAGCTGTCAAATTCGCCGGGATTTGCAGCGTGTTGTTACCTCGGAGCAGACACCAACCGGCTCCAAAACAAAAGCCCTGGACATAGGAGCAGCTCCGAGCTCCCGGGTCACTCCCCCGCTGCAAGAGGGAAAACCAGGAGCTCCATCCCCATCCCCTCCGCGATTCCCGTGCTCATCCCGTCTCTCCCCTTGCATCGGTGCAAGCAGCACCCTCACCCACATCCCCCCCTTGCAAAAACCCCACGCAGGGACAACCCCTGCCAGCCGCCCGATGCCGCTCGTGACACTTGTGGCTCCCGCTCTTGCCAACTTTGCTCTCACCGCACGGCTGGAGGTGGAACACCCGTCGCGCTGCCATGGCTGCTGGGGCCGCGGCGCCTTTTCCTCTCATCCCGTCTTCACCATCTCGACGCTTTCGGACTTTTTTTTTTTTTATTTTGCGGTTTGGGGTTTTTGAGTTTTTATTATTTATTTCCTTCCCCCCTCCTCTCTCTGTAGCTCTCACCCCTTCCAAAAAAAAGAAAAAAAAAAGGGGTAGTGCAGCCGAAAATGAAACTCCCTGTGCACTGGTGCGGGCAGAAAGGGGAAGGGACTGTGCAGTGTCACACCCCTGCCTGGGTCCTAGCGCCCTCCCAGAGCCTCTGCCGGGCGTCCGGGCTGGCCAGGGCCACGAATGCAGCAGGGACATGAGGGTGACAGTGCCAGCAAGTCCCCAGCACCCCCAGGACCACACTGGGATTCCCAGGATTTGCTTGGCACGATGCCAAGATGCTGCCGATGGGATCACCGCAGCCTGATGGGCATGGAAATACAGGCTCTGCAGACTTATGTGCCCCCAAAAGTCAAAACACCAACATATTAAGTGAAATAGCAACTTCTTTCTTTTCTTGCCCAGGAAAGCGTGCAACAGGCTGCATGCAATGCAACTAAGTTCAGTAATAAATGACATTTAAGGACACCAGCACTAGGCAAATATAAAGTTTGCAAATCCTGATTCCTTAATATCCCCATGCTAAGGGTCAGTTTATACCAAGAGGTCTGCTTATTTGGACCAGGTCTTTCTACCTTTGGCCAAAATCCCCTTCAAAACCTGCTCCGAGATAACCTGATGGGGATACATTTGAATCAAACCCAGCCAACTTAACTTGAAAAGAACAAACTCACATATACAACCAAGCAAAAAAAAAAAACCCAAATGTTTTAAAACTAGACACATAGTGTTTGCTTAAAAAAGAAAAAGAGTATATACATATATATTACAGTATATACACAAGTATTTATCCTAATGCAATATAGTGCATCAAAAACTGACCTCCTCCTCAAAGCATTTTGCCCACTTCCCCATTTTCCCTTCCTCCAGAAGGAAGGATCTTTGAGCTGGACTTGCTGCAGCAGTCGGTTTTAGAGGTTTTGCGGTTGCAAATAGGGGGAAATAGGCAAAAAGTAGTAAATCTAGAAATGTCTTAGCATGCAATTACCACGGAAATTGGTCTCAAGGCATTATACGCTCAGGCTGGACCTTTCCTATCCTCAAAACTTAACCACATCCAGAGCAAAAATAAGAAACATTAAGTAATCAGCATCAATACAACTAGAGGGGAAGATCAGGTTCAGGCCACCTAAGGCCTGAAAGCTCAAACTAGTTCTGGATCCAGGCAGCACATTCTGGAGAAAACAACCTTTATGCTTAACATACCTAGATTAGTTTGGAGAAATAAATTTTCTGGTTTTGAATGCTAAGCACAGCCTCCTTCAGCTCAAAATACTGACCCATTCCAAAACCATCACAGGAGGAATAGGGAGCCCTGGTTTTAAAACCTATTATATTTGTTTGAAAGGCAAATGTATTTTAATGATTTGTGGTTCTGAGTTAGTTTTGCTTATGCAGCATAAGCCAAACTTTAGTATTTGCATTAAATCCATACAGTGTCAGGGTTGAACTCCTTGCAAAAGCAGCTACACCAAGGGATTAGATGGAGGGTTTTGCAGTTGTCTATTACACAAGTTCAACAATTTCAGCAACCAGATAGCTGGTACTGGGTGTCCCAAGGACACCAGCATCATTTTGGTGGTAGCAATATGGATTTTAGAGGATACAATGGGCTAGACCTGGAGACAGAGCCCTGTCTCCGCTGGAGATCCAGCCTGTTCCTCCCGAAAGGAAGATACTGAGGGCCACAACCTCCTCTCCCTTTGAGCCCCATATTCAATTTCTCCTCTCAAACCATCTAGCTTTCACCATGAGGACTGATTGCAGGTGTCCCTTGCTAGACATTAGCCCCACCACCAGGATCACTTTCTGAAAGATGACCACAGATATCAGCTTATCTGATTTAAGCAAGGCACCAGCGCAGATATCAAATACCTCCCGTCTGGCACTATCTGGTCTCTCCCAATGGCTCCAGGCTTCATCTCTGCAAGCATTTGAAACTCTTCATTGCTGCATTAAGCATAGTCACCCAGAGATTCAAAAAAGCAGGAGTTGCACCCTACAACCCAAGTCCTTCAACTTCTGAAGATCCTCATACTCCCCTCTAGAAGAGAAATAACTTGATGCACAAAGACAATTTCCTTTTGAGCAGGATGGTTGTTACCCATTTAGCAAAACTCTTCAAGGACTATCTGATTGGCTTTAAATACATCCCTCTATTTAGACTGGTTTGGTGATGAAGCTGACTTGAAGTAGGCTATTTGCTTGACTTCACTATTAAATAATACAGGCCATGATCCCCCGTGCAGCAAGATCAGTCACATATCTGGTTATAACACACCTGGGTTTCCTCCAAACCATGGCCATGTATCAGCTATGCTCTTTTTAGGAGGTGGATGTCAAGATTTTTCTCGTGGACTCGTAGTAGAGACAAGAGCCTGGAGCGCAGAAAGAAACACTAGGTGGACCCAAGCATTGCAGAGAGACTTGTGCAATACTAATGCGTGAAAGTACTGGGATTCCTGTGCCTCCGACACAGCCAAAACATTAAAAACTTGTCCATGGGATCAAAGGGATTTAAGCAGCACCTTACTTGCACTCAGAGTTGTTTTATTCTGCTTTAGTCATACCTGGAACTGCTTCCAACCCCTGCTTGGTCCTAGAGCTTGGACCATAACTCAGGTTAAACATAAAGCCGCTTCACAAAACAAGCTGTCAAACACAGCCTGGCTTGTGCAAGGGGCTGCAAAGGGCCAGCTCCGCTTCCAGGATCGTGCAATAAATACTGCAGCTCGGCAGAGGGAGCACAGAAACCTGCTGCAAACACCCCTCCAGGGGGGCCAGCAACCAGATTATGGCTCTTTTCCAAGTTCTTGGCATTGAGTTAAGTGTTTACCCAACCACCACTCTGCTTTAATGCTCATCCAGCTGCCTGCAGAGCTGGATCCCCCCATCTCTCCCAATGCCACCAAGCAACCCATTTCTGGATGCACATTTGAAGCTGTGCTGGCAGCCTGGCCTGCAGAGGGGTTTTCCCAGATAGATTTTGGACAAACTCTTTATTAATCAGAGGGAAAAAAAAGAGTATTAAAGGCCAAAGTGACCTCATTCTGAGCAGTGGCAGCTTGAGCACTGAGCATGGGCTCAGCTACCAGCTTTATTTTTTGTTGGTTATTCTATAGCCTATAGATACACCATGGCAGGACTTAAGCAGTTCCTCTAGATGCAAGAGTGCATCTAGAAGATGACAGATCTCTTTTACTCTTAGGTTTCTCTCTTACCTTGCAGAGAGGCTCATCCAGCTGGCAAATAAAGACCACAGAAAAGAAAAAGCCACAAAGTGGAAAACACCTATGTATATACACACATACACACACCTTGATTGCACCTATCTGCCTACAGCTGCTCTTTCTTTTGAGAACTGGAAGGACATTTTGGTTTTCTGACTAAAGTTTGGTTAGATTTTAGCTAGATTTATCTGGAAGTCTCTCCAGACTGCAGTCTGACACTGATTTTGCTGTGTTTCTACAGCTCAATTTTGCTTTTGCTTGGGAAGATGAAGCAGCTAAGGGGGCATCTCAGTGCTAGCACATGGGGCTGCAGAATTCTTCACTCCTGCTGATATACAGCCTGTCCTCAACACACTGGGATCCCCTCCACTTAAAGGCAGGATTTGGGTCAGAGTCAAGCTCTGTTCATGGCTGTGTCACTATCAAAATAAAAACCCACTGCTATAATAGTGGGGCATTCAAATCTACTCCCCTCCTACTAATTTAACTCCTGCAACTTGAACATCCAAGTACCAGTTTATCTTCCCATGGTGTCTCCATGGGGTTCTGGAAGCACATTTACATTTTATGGATCATTAAGAGGACATCCCCATGCAAGCTGCACAGCAGCAAGCAGTCAGGGACTGAAATGCAAGTTACCCCCACACTAAAGAACCTTGGATTCATCCTCCTTCTGCTAGCACATACCTGAGAACTGATGGATCTCATCATTCTGGGGTATCTACTGATACAGCAAGACCTCCAAGATCCATCTGTATCACCAAACACAACATGCAACAGGAATGAGAGTTGCCTCTTCACTTTGCAAATGAGAAGGATTACAAGAAAAGGCAAAAAAAAAATACACCCTTAAATGATGTTACAGCCATGCAGAGAGTCCTGCTAACACAACTAGGTCTCAGGCTGAGATAAAACACACAATAGAGATTTGCACAGAGCCACAACTGAATAGCTGACTTCAGCCTTAGTTTAGCCTCAGAGCATTAAGAGAGCTGCAATTCCAGTACCAAACGCACTTGCCAGCCTTTTTTTGTGCAAGAGCACAATTTAAAGAAAAAAAAACACCCTCATTGACTAGTCTAGCCAGTGGAAACCCAGTCTCTCCTCTGCAGAGAGCAGACACTCAGACAAGGGGAATGTTTTCACTACTGCTGGAGGCAACGCACTGGAGATAACTAAAGTGCCATGCAAAACCCCTCATTTTCAGAACACTAATGGATTTAGAAATAAATGATTGTCCTTGCCCAAGACTCAGCTGAACACGTTATGAAGCTCAATGAGCAGACTAGAGCAGCACATCCAAATGATGTCACATAATAGAGCAATGAGGAATTACACAACTGAAAGCAATAGATAAAGAACAGGAACACTCAGCAACATCCAAAATTGCAAGAACATTTAAGGTTATTTTTTACTTTCACACTTGCAAAGCCCCTTGCCCCATACCCCCTTAGACCACACTACATCTTTGGAAGTAAAGATTTACCTGCAGCCTTCATGAGCATCAAGACGATGAGGGCACCAGTGCAGTCTCATATCAAGAAACAAAACCAAGAGTTAGACTTAACAGATATAAAACCAAGCCTAACGAAAACATTTTACTGGCAAAAAGTCATTTTTTACAAGTCTCAGCAGCAGGTTCATGAGGACCTGCAGGAAGAAGTTGGTAGTGAAGAACTGGAAGAGCTGCGAGAGGCCAAAAGCCTCGTTTCTGACACAAGAAGGGATCATATGCTGGGATGCGGTTGTGAAGATTCTTCACACTTTGGGATGACAACTTTCATCTCCCCGAGCAGATACAATTGCTGGCAGCAAATGCCCAAGAACAGAAGAAACCTCAAATTCCACAACAGGCTTCAAAGCCCAATAGTGTTTTACTCGCTGCTAAACCAGATTCACAGTTTGCTATGCTTGTTTATTTTAATTTGTGGCGCATGAAAAGCCTCTCGCTTCTCTCCTTGAAGTGCCACCCTTCCCCAGCAATGTGACAGTGGTGCACAAGTAGCAAAATGCACCATTTCCTAAGAGCAGCATCCTCTCTGATTATAAATTGACACCTCTGCTTTTGAGAGAGCACAGATTATGAACAATAATCTGAATGCTTAATGAAATGTAGTAGAGAGATTTAAGGAAGACAACAATTCAAGTAGTGTGCAGAGAAATGACATGCAACATCCCCATTTGGGTCCCCTTGGAGAAGGGGCATCAATATCTTCCATAGCAGATGAGCAACAACCAAGGGAAAAGAAGTCATTGCTTCAAAAAGGGACATGAACAAGGCATTCTACCCCCTCAGAAGCTGTAAATAAATAAAAAAACACCACACAAAAGCTAACACAACCTCATAATGCAGTAGTTGAGCACCACTTTGGGGCTCTGCTCACAGAAAGTATCATAGGGGACCCAAACCCAGGCCCTACAGGCAATGGAGGCCCTTTTGGTCAACCACATAGGGGAGGTCATGGTGAGTTGGGAGGCCCCACCAGCTCCATCAGTTATAGGGTTGGACACCAAGCTTTCACATACACATACTTAATTGGAGTGCTAATTGGAGAGCTTGGTGGACCAGTCCATGGCTTTCCCTCCCCACCATCAGCATAAACCCAACTCCCAGACTGAAATAAGGAAGACTCAAGGGAATGCTGCTGTCCCACTCCCCTGGCAAAAACAAAATAAGGAAAAACCCTTTAGCAGCACAGGTGGGACAAGTTCCATCCAACAACCTTTTCAGTTTAGTGGGAGTTTAACCAAAAAGCACAGAGCTGCCCAATTAGCAATACCCTACTTCTACTAGGGGAGAGGCATACAGGTTTTAGCCACCAAAATTGTAGATTTATGGAGTTATTAGCCTTTTTCATGAACCTCCTTGAAAAGGAACACTAGCAGAGCAACCCCATTGCCTTTACCTCCTTAAAAAAAAAATCACTCGAGCCTCAGCAAAAAACCCATTCCATTCAATTCCTGCCCTACAGATATGGAATAGAAATACTCCCACTTACAAGGGAGCCTTTCAGACCTAATTAGACATGAAAGCAGTAGCTCGTTACATACATACTGCAGCGCAGACTATTAAAATAGTGCCCTTGTTAATCAAATAAACTTAATTTGTTGCTTGATGATCAGTGGCATAATGGACTGCAGGAGCTGCTGCCCGAAGACACAGCCGCAGCTTTGCCTTATTCACACACCAGACACTTGCTGTCACCTGGGGCTGTTGGGGATGTCATTTGCAGCCCTGATGGTCACTACAGCATAAGCACAAGCAGCACATCTCAATGGCAAATTCAAGAGTTTGCAAACCCACACAAAGCAAAAGTTCCTCTACCACCAGATTAAAAGAAACCAAGTTCTTTTGATGTTAAAAGCTGAGCTGGCCCAAATATATACAAGCTATTAGATAGCACTTGTTCTTTAGAACTGGCTCAGGCCAGTAGCATTTCCCCCTGCCTGAAGGACTGGCTAAATAAAGCCCTTATTGCCTTTAGCTCAAGTTACTTTTTTGGCATTAAATGCCAAGACTATTGATGCCATCAGGGGCTTATCTATTCCTTTTGTGAACAGTGGCAAAGTACGAGGCCTTGTAGGAGCTAATTGAAATGTTTTTAGATTCTTGTCCAGAGTCCCTTGCACTTTGGTTAGTTAAGATGCTACTTCATAGCATGACTATTTGCATTAAGGGTAGAGCAGTTGATTTAGAGCCTTGCTCTACCTTCATTTTAGTCCACTATTTCTCCAAAATGTCCATGATCTGTTGAACCACTCATCCTTCTCAACCAGTTTTCCTCAATGCTAGGCAGCAGGTTCACTGTCAGCAGATGAATATTCACTTGCACAAGAGCTTAGAGTTATTCTTGAGGTCACTCACAAGTGACTTCTCCACAGCTCTTGATGGAAGAGGGAAACTTTTGCATGGATCTGGGAGCTTCTGGCTTTGTTTTCATTCTTTAAAAAAGGTAGAAAAAGGAACTTTCAGCCTTCAGAAAGCTGCCTTCATATCACCTGCCTGTATTGAAGGGTTCTTGAAGGTATCACTCCAAGAAAGCTTCCAAGCAGATTGGAAGTTGTATTGTGCATATTATCTTTTGTGACTTACATTTGATGACTTTCTATCCATAAGCAAGCAACCTAGAGCTGAATAATTAAAGTCCTGACTATTAACACTATTATTTGGCATGAAGTATTGGGATGGGTTTCAAGCTCAGCTGGAACTGCTCCCTCATGGCTGTTGGCAGAACTGGCAGGTTCCCAAGAGCAGACAATAAAATGGGGGCAGTTTCTCAGAAAAGTGACCTGGGAGGAAAGCAATTGTGGACAGGTTTCAAGACAGGGGAACTGGAAAGGAACAGAACAAGATTGAGCAAGGTAATTTCAGCTGACTAGCAGGAAAGTTTTCAATGATGAAGCCATTAGACTATAATCTAGTCATCCTCTCCCATGAGTATATTATTCCTGCACAAACTGGGGAAGAAAAAAAAAATACCCCCCCAAAACACAAGTTACCATGTAGCAAGACAAGCCTTTTCAAGTAGAGTTGAACAGGAGGAAAAGTGAGTTCTATTCTCCAAATTCAGTCTTTCTTCCAGTTCTGTGCCAGCAGAATATAGAATTATTTTTGAGGGAAAAAAAAAAATCTTCATATGTAGGACAAGGTAAGATACTCAGTATAATATTCTTCTTCCTAAAACCAGAGCTATATAGACTGCTATACAGCCACATCCAGACACACAGAAACTTAACCCTCTACTAGCTCTTAGAGAAGGGAATAGCAGCTTGAAAGCTACAGTCATTTTTTGAGACTGTTCTTTTCCTTTTTACATTTACCCAGCAATATCCATGGATTTTCTCCCTTCCCTTCAAGTTGCAGAATTATATGGAAGGTCCTAAGACATTGGTATTAGTAGGACATTGACCCTAACATGGAAGCAAAATAGATTTTATAAACCAAAGCAACAAAAAACAGCTCACAAGCCATTTGCCAGCTTGAAATTTGTATTTAATAGTGTTCCCCACAACTGACTTGGGAGCAACATGCTGCAGAGCCTGTTCTGCAGACAGCTGAGGTGACACCACCTTATCCTGTGCTCATTTCTGTGTTTCCAAGTGTCCTCGCTGAAGATAATGAGACTTCAAAAGAGCCACTACAGAAGTGCTGGCACATTACCACCCATTCAGATGGTTTCCTCCTGCAGACACAGTGGCTCCTGCCTAGAAATCCTGAGGAAGGAGGTAGCAAAGACTGAAATTAAAGCCCGGAGCAATTTGCTTCTCCAGGGAGAAGCCACATGCCCTGCCCTTCCACCCAGGGCCCAGCAAGGAAGGTCTTGCAGTTCCAGGATGCAGCAAGCAACTACCAGAACCAGATAAAATCACATCTGAAACTAATTTTTTTGGCCAAATAGGACCCATCCCTCATTTTTGGAGGATCAAAACTCAAAAGTCTGGTGTTCAACCAGGTGGTAAGTGTCTACAAAAGGAGCTTTGGTAGCATTTGGTAGTGCCAGGATAGCCAAGCCAGGAGCTTGGCCTTGCCCAGCTTTAGCCTTGGCTGCAGGACAGCCCCCCTAAATGCTTAAGGGAATCCAAATGTTCTTGGAACTGTAAAGGCTTCCCTAACTCACCTGAAAAAATACTTCAGAAGGGTAGAAGAGGGGGAAAACTAGTGGTTTGGATACATCTTAAATGCCCTAAAGACAACTCAGAAATTAGCATTCAGCTTATGAAACTGACCCACAGTTGCAGTTCCCTCTGCAGAATACCTCCACACCTTGGGAAGTTAGACTACAGCTTAATTTTGGGAACATTTGAGCTCAGATCTGGAAACAGCTCTTTAATCACAGTACCTGAGGTGGAATATTTCAAAATAATTATCCATCTTCCCCAACCTCGCAGCCACCCAGGTCCCAGCATTGCTCTTTGCCTTCAAGGTGCTCTCACTTCCAATCAACTACCAAACACTTCTGTATCGCAGCAGCTCGCAGGATCCAAAGGGAGCAAATCAAGGCAGCGTTTCAAAGGAATGATTGCATTGCTCAGGCAAATTGTGGCTTTCCTGTAGCACTGTTTACTGCCTGGAGATATAAAGCATACACAATGAGTACATGTCCTCTATTCACATGCGTCGTACCTAGTATTTTACTGTAATTATTTCACTGACTACAGACACCAGGGAACCATACAGGATATTGCTGGCAGTTTGCTGCTGTCAACATGTGCCCCAGAACTCCCTCAGTTTAGTGGGAACATTTTGATAACTGCTACCTGAAATATTACAGCCAAAACAGAGTAATATTGTGCAGAATACTAAGCATTAACAGCCCAATAGCTGCCAACCAATATTACTTTTTTGGGGTCTTTTGTCACCTCGTCACTGTAGGAGCACTGAGTGCCCAAGCAGCCAGGATGTAGATACCCATTTTGCTCTTCATTGATAAATTAAGCCCCCAGATCAGTTTTAAGAGACTTCCCTGAAGGGTTGACTCAAGTCTGCAACCCATCTTTGAGCAACCCTCAGCAAACAGCCTGTGCAGACATCATGTCTCTGGTTTCCATCCCCTGGCAGCAAAAACACTTTGTGTCCTCGCTGGAGACAGGCGGGTTCTGTCCCAACACCAAGCCCAGCTCAGGCTCCAAACTACCCCAAACCAGAAAGGAGATCTGGCACTGCTCGAACACTCCAAGTCTGTTCATCTTGCCCTTATTGCCCAAGGTACACGCTGCATCTCAGAAGCATTTAGCACAATTGCCAGCTAATTTCAACCAGACTTATCACTGCCTCGATCTGGGGTGGGTTGAGTCACCAGGCTGCATTCAGGCTCATTCATGAAAGATGCTGAAAGATGCTATTTTTCTGCAGGATTAAAAAGGTCAACTGGTCTACCTCCTCCATAAAAAATAGTCATGCACAAGTAACAGAAATAATAAGTTTAGGAAATTCTGCAAAAAGTATCCAGAAGAGCTTAACTGAGCAAGAAATGCAGAGTTCCACCTCCTCATTCCACATCCTGACAACATTCGTACAGGGGCATTTCTGGCTATGCTTCCCACATCCCAGTAAGACTTCAGTCTTACTGAGAAAGCTAAGTGGGGCCCAAAACACTTGATATAAGTGGATTAGCTTTGAATATAGTGGCAGTTTCCAGGGACAGGTAAGGGCAAAGCAAGAGCATCAAGAGCTTAAGCTCACCTGCTAATCAAAGCATCTTCATGAAGCCCAGCATCCTGGCTTGGAAAATACCTACAAGCAAGTGCCTAAACTTCCTCAACACTAGTTGAGCCTTTAAGAGAGACCTCCTAGGTTGTTCTGGACCTCTGTCAGCAATGGATTCTATAAACCTACCAGGTTAGAGGTGAAGTTACTGCACTTCATGCACTTCAGTGATCAGGAGACACCAATGTCACCAAAAAACCTTTCATGGCATTAAATCTCGGTACCTGCTTCTCTAGCACATGTGGGAGACTGCAAGAACAGCCCTTTTCTACCTGTGTCCTCCAGCCTCTGGAGCTAAACACTGAGTTGAAGACTTCAGAAAGTCAAAGTCGCAGTTTCTGGGTAGGTTCCAAGTGTTTCCCATAAACAGATCTTGGCCAATGCACTCCTGGGACTGGAGGGCTGCAGGTCCCAGCCTTTGCCAGAGCAAACTGCTGCTCATGTACTTGTGCTGCAATGTGTGTGAATCAAGATGCTACCTCATGGGGACCTGAGCAGGATCTGGGAGCAAAGGAACCATCCAGGGTATCCCAAAACACCTTCTCCCATCCGTCCTGCCACTCTGTAGAGCACAGAGGATGCTGCAGAATGGGATGTGCAGTCAGGGACCTCATGCTTTATCTAATGGGGTATCCCAGGCACCTTGTTTTGCTTTTTTATCTGTTATGGAAAAGTTGCAGAAAGGGCCCATTCACATCAGGGTGAGCTTTGCCACCTGGTTCACAGTTTGGTCAGGAACCCCAGGAAGACGCAAACTCCATGGATTTCCTAGGGGCAGCCTTGCCCCCAGACTCACCAGGTGAAGCCAACACCATGCACCAGCTCCGCCATCATCACCAGGGAAGGCAGGCCACAGCTGCAGGTCAATCTACAATATCATATCCATGGTCCTGCTGCCCAGCCAAGAGCTTTGTGGCCGTTTCTCACAGCAGGAGCACCCAGCGCGAAGCTGCAAGAGCCACGTCAAGCCGCCTCGCACCGCTCCTCCAAATATAGTGGCGCAGGGACACGCATCCTCCCAGGCAGGAAGGCCCCTGCCTCCGGAAGCAGCTCCGAGGGGAAGAGCTCGCTCCGCCGCTTCCTGGCTCCGAGGGCCGGGAGGCTGTTTGTGCCGGCAGCCCCAGCGCCCGGCTCTGCCAGCGGCCGCCCGCATCGGGAATGGAGCCGCAAGCCAGGATAACAGCATCCCAAGGGTTCCCTTGCAGCCTTCAACATCTCCTCAGGGGAACCCCAGCTCCAGCATCACTTTTTTCCCCCTCATTTTCAAAGGGAAGGTGATGGAGAGTTGGAGATCGAAGTAGAGGTAGAGCTATTTGTTCACAAGAAGAGCCAGACTCAGGTCTCCCCCATTCCTGCCTGATATCTGGGCAGCCCTTCCTACTCCTTTCCACTCATTACAGCCTATTCCTTTTCTCAGGTAAGCCTAAGTAACACCATTAATTGGGATTTGCTTATTAGTGTCACAATATTCCCAGTGCCAGTCTGCTCACAGGAGGGTTTTGGAGATCTGGAGGGATGCAGACAGGCACATACACATATCTGGAGGCACATATCTGCAAGAGACACTATCTAGGTGACCTGAGTGTTTTCTTAGGGCAGGACCTAAATGCTTTCTAGCTTCCAAAGTGCTCCGACCAGCTGTAGACATCAGCAACCTGCCTGCAGAAAGGTGTCTACCATCAATTCCCGTGCATCCCAAACTGCTTCTGCAGGAATTGCATTCTCTCTAATAACCGATTGCTGAGGAGTTCTGCAGCCTCCCTTCATGCCCTCCACATAGAGGGCTACTTGCTGGAGAAAGAATGGACTGCAGAGGTTTTCCTCATGGTGAGGTCTTCAGGGAAACCTCTTGGCCAACCTAAAAGTCTTCTTCCCTGCCCATCCCCAGGAACAAAAATCACCAGTCTGTTCTGCATACTCCATCCTTGTGGATGCATCCTCACTCCTGAGCTGGGAGCAGGCTCTGCACAGGACCCTCTGGCCCTACAGAGGCATTTCTTACCCCTGTGTCCTGTCAGTCCCTCACTAGCTCTTGCCACCTGCATCCTCCTCCATGTGGATCCTCCACATCAACTTCTCCTTGCAGGCATCTCCCCATCTTCCACCCAGCTCTGACCCAGGACAGACCCTCTTTGCACATACACTCCCCTCCACTTCAACCCAATGCACTCCAAGGGACCAAACCCATGTCTACTCTTGCAGGGACTCAAAACATCTTATTTCTCTGCAGGAGGCAGGTGACTCCACTTGTGCCCAAGGCCATCCCAGTAGATAACTGCAGTTTAACCACATACAGTCTTTTCAACTATACTAAACATCTTACATTTGTCAGGATGATTGACTATACCTAAAACTCAGAGAAGAATTAGTCTCTCAAGAACTATCTCTGCAAAATCACCAAAAACCACTATAGAAATCCCTTTGCTAAGTGGTATTTCACTCATTGCAGTCACTCTGCTGGGCTGGATGGTCTTTAGTGCTGCAAAGTTAACTCTTCCAGACAAGAGAGGGAACACCAAGGGTTATGGCTTCCTTCTGTTAAGTCATTTAACAAGGAAGGAAACCCCAGCAGAATACACAGCACAGCATGTCCTGCTTTGTCCTGCGCCATAGGATTCCTGTTCTGCACATCTTGAATTTAGCTGCATTCAATTGCAGAATTCTGCTTTTCTCCCCCCTCAAAAAAAAAAAAAAAAAATAAAAGGCATTTTAGCAAGCTGACATCGCCCAATACGAGCATCTTTGACTGTCAGAGGCTCTTCTGGCTGTACAAATTGTGACAACCCCAGAAAAGCCCGAAACAGTGCAAAAAAAGCCTCAACTATCATGCAACAGCTACTCTTTTAGGAGCAAAAGTGAAGCACAGGAGAGGTGCACGTGCTCCATTCCTTGGTCTTTTATGAGATTTTTTTTGTCCATAGTGAAGTTTTTGCCTTTGAAGATGCACAGATTGGTCTTCACAGCCTCACGTGCCTATTGCAGCAGCTTCTCATAACTCCCCTCCCACACCGGAGGCCACCAATTTGCAGCATCGTTTGGCCATCAAACCCACAATTAGGGCTGCTCAACAGAAAAGACCCCTTTGAAGTGGGCCTGAACTCCTGGCCTTTTGAATGGCAAACTTGGAAGCCAATTTTCTACACACCGAGTTTGAAGTTTGTCAGATGTGAAACCACATTCACACGGAAATAGCAGCTGGAGTCCAAGTTCAAATGACACTCAGATCTACTGTAAGTTGTCAAGTTGTCCTCCAAGAGGGAAACTGTAAGGATTAAACACTCAACCTTGGAAAAAAAGATAAATTTACTCTCTCATTCTAACATGGGAATGTTTATCTCAAGGGTTAACTTAGATTTTTTTTTTTTTAATAGGCAGAAGTTATTTACATGAGACTTAGGTCTGTCTCTGCAAAGCTGTCTGTCAATCTGGCTGATTTTTGTGGTGCTTTAAGGCTAAGCAGCTTTTTTTGACCTCAAAGAACTGTTTTGCTTAACTTGATACAAAAAGGAACATTATTGACAGAGGAAAGGCTTTAGGCCAACAACTTTGGTACATTGGATAGCTAGAGGCTCATCCAAGACAGTTGCAGCCGGTGCATCCCTACTCCAGAGGGGATGCTCCATCAATAAGAACATTTCCTTAGTGCAGTATCAGATAAGGAAGGTTCCCAGGGAAAACAGAGTCCTAAACCACATCAGCACTGATGCAGAAGGCATGGAAGTTGGGGGAAAGCAGAGGGAAAAGTCTAATCTTCACTTTCCAATGGAGAGTTGAGTCCTCAGCAGGAGCCAAAACTCTGATCTTCCTCCCACCTCCTACATGAGATGAGGAACCAGAAGGACATCCCTATGGAAGGGGAAGAAATTCAACCCCCAAATGGCTGATGGCATCGAAGGAAGGGTCAGAATGAATTGGTCTGGTTTTAGCTGGCATATTATTGCTGGAATGGCTTACAGGGCCAGCCAAGGGCTAAGGTTCCCACAGGGAATTTCACACCCCAAAGTTATTGAGTTTAGGTAATAGATATAGGACCATATTTCTGCCCTACAGTAAAATTTAATTTCAAGGGCTCAGATAATAGCAGCATTTTTATATTAAGATAATACCTGATAACATAAGTGGGGATGAGAATGCTATTGCTTTAAATGCCAGCTCCCTCCAACTTTTCCGCTGGTCATTTCAACAGAATTTAAGGAAGTCACCACAAATGGTCATTTAACAAGATACAAACAAAAAAAACCCACCTCAGTTTACCAGCACAGGAAGGGTCACCTTCTTGGATCATTAGTCTACAAGGCAGACAGGTTTGCCAAGGGGACATAATTGGTCTTTTTATAGAGAGGGTCCCCATGGATGTGCAGCTCTGCCCAAAGGAGAGGCCACAAGTCAGGTATTGGTATCTGAAGATGCTTGTCCCCCTCTTCAGTTAAAGCAGACCTGCAGGTACTTTGGCCCATCATATAGTAACTTATTTTGTAAGTAATATTTGAACAAAATAAGGCTGGTGGTACCTTATTTCATCTCCCATCCTGGTTTTGCTAATATTTATATAGAGAAAAAAAACTTATGTTCATGCATATGGACATATGGAAGTCTACCACAGCTTCAGTTCCAGTCCATCAGTCACCCTGGGGAAGAGGTTGCTTTAGCCAGGTACAAGGTACAACGTCTTGTAGCAGCTTTTAGGCAGCAGCTGGAGCATCAAGAGGCTTCAGATGTGATCAGAAGTGAAAAGCAAGTCCTCTAGAGCCACTCTTGCTTCTTCCCAGGCCTCCACACACCATTTCCAGCATTCCCTGCAAATCCTTCACAAAGGCCATTGTGGCAGAGCTAAAGTCACAATTAAATGAAATTAAATGGAAATTAAATGGCATCTCAGTCCAAGGCCTCTCAAGGATTAGAAGACACATGTGCATGGCTGCATTTCTATATTCAACCTTTTTAAAAAGCTCATTAAATGAGCATCAGAGTGACCCTGCTCCACCCCACATCTGCCCGCAGTCCTGGAGCCGTTCTGTTAGCTGTTCTCCAAATTCATATTTCACACCACAAGTGGTGGGTCGAGCAACCATCCAAGCAAGCAAATAAATATGCGTTCTTCTCCAAGACACACAACTACATGCCTCCCCGGATGCATATTTAATATTAGAGCGGGCTATCCTTTAAGAGGCTTCCAAAAAGATGTCATTTGCACATTCTCCCATCTGCAAAGTTGGAGACACCAAGTGACCATTACACATTTATGTTGTTTGAGTATTCTGCTATTAATATTTGTCTGCTCGTGATCTTTGAGACAGGATATACACAAACCTTTACTTCCAGGGTCCTTGCGCTGCTTCTCAACAGCTACATCAGTTTCCACCATTTCTGGTGGAAGACACCACCGAAGCAGGAGGACATCAGCATCCACCCAGCAACTCAAACAGCATAGGATGACAGCCAGATTTTACCAGCACCTTGCCGTTAAGCAGAACTCAGTTGGAATTTGACCAATAACTAAGTCACTGATCTTCCCATTCAAGCCAAAAGCCTTTAAACCATTCCAGAAGTTCTGCACAACACATTTTACTTAGGTAAACCCTATTTCCTTTGCCTCACAAGACAGACCTTGCTTTGTAGAGGCATTATCCTCTATCAGATACTGTTAAACTTAAATACACCCTCTCAGTTGCATGGATGATATCAAGCAGATAGTAACTTAAGCCTCTGCTGAGCAAATTCATGTTTTACTTTAAAACCTGTAGGAGACATATGGCCTTTCCAAGACTGAAGTGAACTTCTAGAGCAGTTATACATCTTTAACTGCAGCTTGAGAAAGCCTCTAAGTTCTAGTTGCAGCTCTGGTCTCACTTATATTTAAATATATCAGCTATATGATATACCAGAGAACTGTGCTGGGGAAAAGATGTTCATACTGATTTTCTTCCCCAGCAAGCAAGGATTTATAATGAAAGTGCAAGATACAAAGGTAGAGACCACCCATATGAGGGTGGGTGCTCAGAATTAATACCCATCATTTCAAGGTTCCTGCATTTCTGTTGGCCTCCTTGTCACATCCGGGCTACATCATTGCCTCCCAGACCCAATCTTTTCATATTTTTGGTGCAGCATCTCATATTCATGTATCACATTCCTCTGCTGCTAATCGCTCTAAGTTTTATTTCCTAATATGCAGAGTTTAGATGCATAGTCAGTACTTTCAAGGTGCAAAGTATTTTTGATGAGACAAGACAACATCTTTTTTCAAAAGACATTAAGAAAAGTCCAGATAGTTCAGTAGAGAAAACTAGTTACATTCCTCAAAAGGAAATTCTTTTCTGAGTGCTCTTCTAATAGATGGTTCTTACCTGTACAATTTCCACTCCCTAATGAAGATGTACATTTAAACAAACCATAACAACACTCTCCACTACGACTTGTCTTGGTTCTCCAGGCAGTAGAAATCCTTGCTATCATAAGACCTTAACTTGTCAGAAATAAGTATAAATACTTGGTTGACAGTTACCAGCATTTGGTTGGACTAATTCCCCTTTCTGCATGGAGAAATTCATCAAATACAATTTAGCAACTGAATTTTGATCATTGTTGGAGACTCAATGTACAATTTTTTAAATGTCTTCTGTCAAGCACATGCAGAAAAAGAACCTTCCAGGAGAATTAGCCACACACAAACCATTAATGCCCCACACTAAGCACATATCCTCTTCGGGAATAACTCTTGAATAGTCGTCCTTATTCAAGCTCATTCTTGACCTTCTGTTCCTCCCCACATCACCACGCAACAAGGAACCGCGGCCAGATGTGCTGCATTGATTCATCAATTAAACAACTTCCATTGCCACCAACGGGCAAGCAGTTATTCCCAGGGCATCCTGCAAGATTAAAGCTGAGTATTGCTCAATAATTATGTAGTTATGGAAGCTGCCTCTGGAAAAGGGCTACAGACTCTTGAATTTAGCACCTAGCAATAGCGAAAAAATTGGTGCCCAGGCTCCTCTCTGGCTGACCTTACCCTGCTTACCCAGGATGAAATTAGTCTTGAATTTCAGCACCATAGCTAATTGCTCGCTGAACTTTGCAGCAATAGTTTTCCCATTAACTATTGTATATTTGAATGACATGAATGCAAGAGACAAGCATGAAGGCCTCCTCCTTTGGGGAAGCTTGAAGCTGAAGCAACAGGATTTTTCAAGCGCATTGTTAGCGAAAAGCCTCTCCGGAGGCTGTGACCTGGAGACAAACTCTTTCCCAAGAGGCAGCTGGCAGGTCAGCTCAACCCCAGCCACATCCTGGAGCTGAGCAGCATCTTCATCTCATGAGAACTGGTCCCCTCCGCTCCACAGGTATGGATTTGTCCATGGACAAGGATAATCCTCAGCTCTTTCAGCACAGAAGTTGCCGAATTGGAAGACAACCCACCAGCACCAAGAAGCAAGAACTCTATGAAGAAGTCAGGTTCTTCAGACCAAGAGACCTATTGGTTAGTAGCATTTGAAAGTCAAAGGAGAGACTGAAGTCTCACCAACACCATCCATTGCCACCACATTGAGAAGGAAGAGAAACAGTGACTTCAAAAATCAAGATTTTTGAAGGGGAACAATTTTCTAAGAATGTCAAGGTATCAGCATCTCCTAGAGGGGTTGTAACTGCATTCCCCTCCCTGTGCTCACACTCCTGTGCTCTTATTGATCCCTTGGACCTTGAGCAAGCAAGGCCTCTTGGGCTTCACATGAGTCCACCTGTGATGCTAAGAGTAAATCAAGTCTCTACCAGCAAGCAGAGCTGGGAACCAAAGTGACAGTTTTCAGAAGAAAACACAAGCCTTGACCACTGAAAATATCTGCAAATATCTGAAAAACATCTGCAATTAACCTGGCTACTAAACACAAGCAATGGAGAGGACTGAGCGACAGTTCTCTGATGGGAAAGGATGTGGCTGACAGCTAGAAAAACATCTCAGCATCGCTTTAGCCTATTGCAAAAGCTGCTGGTAGCATCACATACATCTTTCCAGCATCAGCCAGGACAATTCAGTCCTGAGGAAAGGCATTTAAGAGCTGCTAATAGAGAAAAAGATTGCCTCTATAATGCCAGACTTCTTAAGGAAGTAGGAGAGCAGAAAGCTTCCTGTTGTGGATAAAGGTCCCTCGTGTTCTATGTGGCACAAAAAAGCAGCCAGATAAGATTGGAAATCCCCAGGATGGAGGATATGAGAGGGCATCACAGCTGCTATTTTTTTTGTTCTTCCCTTTTCCCCTCCAGGTTGCAGGAAAACAATAACCCTCCAGTCCCCGTGGGGCACTGGGTTGGGTTGCAGGAGTCACTAATGCATTACAACCATTAAAGCAGCCAAACCAAGGACATGTAGAAGTCCTTGTCCTCAAGTCCACCATGAAGGACCCGTTGATTCACCTGTACCAGGTCATGCCCTGGGACTTCTGGTGCATCTCTCCACCCCCAAAATCCAGGTATATTGACCCTCTGCAGCATAATTAATCAAAACACACATTCCTGCCCATGATTTCAGAGCTCACATGGATATCAGAGCACACAAACATCACTCACCTTCCAGAGGAAGCATCTCCATCACAAGGTATTTGCTTTAGCAGCTCAGATGAACACAATGCAAACCTCCTGATAGAGAGGCCAAAGAACCAAATCCAGAGCTCAGACACCAGCATCGATACAAAACACATTCAAAACAACGAAGCCAGCCAACCCTGCCCTGCCATTTGAAGAATCACCAGATCAACACCAGGCTTACCCCTTAACATACAGGCAGTAGGAGATGAAGTTTTTAAGGAGCTGTTGAATCACACCCATTCTCAAAAAATAAATCAACTATCAAAAGCCGCGCTGCTCTAGCGATACGTACTCCTCATTGTCCTAATTACGGAGTTGGCTGAAGGCAGCGCTTTGAAAAACGAAGCGGGGGCTGTTGTCATGCTGCTTCAGCAGGGTGGCGTGGCCGAGGAAGTCCTCCAGCAGACAATGTTCTTCCAGGGGCTGATTGTATATCTCAGGGAGGGCCACATGGCCCGTGACCCCTGAAAACGCAGCTATTAAAGCAAAGAGCCTCCCCGAGCGCACAATCACTTCCATTTGTCTTTCGGACTATTGTGGCAGACAAGAATACTGGGCTATTTAAACAGGAATGATGCGGGGGGCTGAGTGTGGCAAGGCTGGATTCAACAGCATGTTCTTAGGGGAATTCAACAGGACTTGATTTTTAGGAGACTTTTTTGAGATCATCTCCCTTCCAGGCTGTCTTTAGACAGTATTAAGGCTGCCTAACCCTTCCCAGGACTGTTTTCAGCTGCTTATAAGTTCACCAAGTCCTGGCTGTTCAAGATAGGGGTTTGCATGCTAGTCGGCTCTGCCCCGGGCACTGCTGGTTTGGAACATGCGAATTCAACCGTTTCTCAGAAAGCAGCATGGGAATAAACACATTGTTTTGTTCAATTTCTGGTGACTTCTTTTCGAAAAGCCTGGGACCCGTGATTTAAGAACTGGAACTTTAACGAGCAGGGGATAAGCTGCGTGTGTCAAATGTAAGTTTTTGTCATCACTGAAAAATCTAAGAAAATTATAAGCCTGTAGAGGGGAGGAGAAAAAGCAGCTAAATTGCATATGCTCAACAGCCCTTAGAATTTGGAATTTAAGGCTCAATGGCTTTGGCTTTGCAGACTTGGAAGCAGGTATGAGGCAGGCAGGAGGTAACTAAGATTAGCAGAGAAATTGGCAGCACCAGCAGATATGCCACAAGAATCAGGGACTAAAGATGATCCAAATGCAGTTAGTTTGATGCCACTATGTCAGAGAAGCAGGTTAGGAAAACTGAAGAGTTTCAGCAGGTGACAGCATCCTCCCAGACTCAAAATGGGAACCTGATGGATCACATATACACCAGTAGAATTGCACTGGTGAATGCAATGCAATATGCCACAGTAGCAGGCAGAAAGCAACATCTACAAGTTTGTCCTATTTTGCAAGTGCAAGAATATGTCAGTCTAATTACTCAACTATATAAAAAAAAAAAAAAGACAGCACTAATTCCATCATTCTGGGCTTCTGAGCAGTGGTTTGTGGCCTGCACATTTTAAGTTTGGCTTGAGGTTGTGGCTTAAAGCTTTACACTCAAGAGAACCTTATCTGGAGCAGTACTATTTGCCGAGAGTTATTTAACATTTGTCTAACCTTATATCCGATTACTCATCTTTCACTTCTGTTGCAAAACAGAAGACAAATCTGAATCATAATTGTGCACTTAAGACCTCTGTCCTGCATCAGATCAGTCACAAATCTGTCACTATGGGTACAGACAGTCCCAGATCATCAGAACTGGTGAAGGGGTCAATATAATAGCACAACATTGAAAATACAGTAGTATAACAGCCAGGTAGGCTGCATAGAACTAATTCCCCCCTTTTTCCTCAAAGTTACTTCAGACAAGAAGTCTGCAACACCCAGGACACTTCATGCTTACAGTTGAAACCTAATGAAATTGCAAAGACATAATTGAAGCATTTAAGAACTCTTCATAGGTAGAAGAAAAATATACCTTTAAACCAAAGACATATCAGATCTTTAAGCAGAAAGATGTTGACATGAGCCACAGTATTCACCACCTTCCTATATGGGGCTGGACTTCCTCCGTATATTTGATCTCACCTTTTAGCTGAAGACTTTTTTGGGGTCTGTTAGACACATAAGTAACTTGACTTTAGAGAGGTGAAAATATATGTAGAGTTATCCTCATTTCTGACCCCAGCAGCTCTTTCTACAGTCCAAATTAAAAAAAAAAAAAAGGACAATTTTACATGTTTATCTTGTTGTATAGAAAGATAGCAGGGGTTAAACATTTTCATGTTTTATTCAAGCTAAAATAAAAGCATATGATAGTATTTGAAAATAGACTAAAATTGGATCTGTTACATTGCTTTATCAAATTAACAGTCTGCAGGAGGGTAATCTACCCCTAAACCTTACCCAGTTTCACCATTTGCAAGTCCTACAACACCTACTATCTGTTACTGACATTTAGAAGCTTGTTTGCAATGGGATAAATGACATTTTTGGGTTCCTAACCTAGGCAGAGACCACATTAGCAGTTCTACCATGTTTTTAAAAGCAGAACCTCTCCCTGAGGGGAGGTAGGAACAATCATTCCACTAATCTCTGCAAGGACAAGTGCTCCTTAGGGGTCTTAGCTCAGGCCTAAAGGTGTCAACCAACCTTAGCTTGCCTTACAGTGTCACCCTTTAAGAACTACCAGGCCCAGCAAGCCCCAGCAAGCCCCTTTTTAACGTCCTTATTCATTTTAAGGCCTAATAGTTAGAAAAGGACATTCTTTGAGTCTAATGGTATCAAGCCAGAGTGTTATGTTCTAGTAGAATGATCTCTTGGTTTCCCACCTATTTAGACCAGCTGAGATGCTACTCCACAGGTTCCTCCCACAAGCTATTTCCTTACAAGATTCTGAAATTTTATGCCATCTTATTAAATAGAGAGAAGCTTTGCTTCAGAAAATGCCAAGCCCCATCTCAAAGCCTCAGATTTTTGAGGCACATCCAGGTTATTAAAGAGTAATTGATGAATCCCATTTTCGTGAAGCAACAGGAATGTGTCAGTGTGTCCACCAAGACATACCTGATCCAAAGAGCTTGTTTTCCCACCAATATCCATACCAAATCCTATTGCCCATGCTCCAGGATCAATGTTGGAACAAACTCTCACATTTGTCCTGTCTCACCTACCATCACCCAGCATGAAATAAGCCAGCCAAGGATGAAGATCAACTGTACAATATTAAATAGCTTGTCAGAATAAGTTCAATCCAACCACCTTCCCTCAAGCAAGTATTATCTAACTAGATTACAGGGCTCTGTATGTTCAAAGGGAAGTCTCCAACTTCCCAAATGCTTCAAGGAAGTAGGGAGAGGTGGATTATGCAAATAAAAAGTGGCTGCACAACCCAACCCGGCCAGAATTCCAGCATTTGGAATTTGCAGTGGATAAACTGGTCTCTCCTAGGGAAGCAGGATAGAAACAACTCATCTACAGAGCTATCCTTGCATCAAATTCACAAGTGGATTCCCCAACATCCCAAAAGTGCAGATATCTCTTTTAATAGAGACCGTTTGATATTTCACTCCATGTTTTCCTTTCTTTTCAGGCATGCGAATATCTTAATATCAATGAGATCACCCATCAAATGGGCATACAGCAGGTTGTTAAAGGGAGACAAGTGATACATTATATAAAAATCTAGCTTCCTTAAGAGGAAAATAAAATAAAATAAAAGCACCACCTATAGTTGTTAGCCCACCTCAAATAGCCATCACAGGGACTACAGGAGATCTGAGTGACAAGAATCTGGACTTTGATTCTTCAGAGAACAATCCTCCTGAGGAAACACATATTGGTTGCTCCTGCATTCAATTGGCAGAAATTGCATCAAAAACTAGTCTTTTGTAGTCATATTAAACAAGTAGCACACAAAGAGATTGACAAGAGGCCAGTCCCAGAATCACCATCCAGATGATCTTTCCTAGCCCAGTCTCTAGATTAATGGCTAGTAAATTTAGATTAAGCAGCACATCAGCTACCTATGACATGCACATCAAAATTGCAAGATAGGAATCCATAAGAGAGCAACATTCAACCTCTACAATTTGTCCAAGACTAATTTGCCACAAGCACACATGAACATACTGATACAACATGAACATAGTGATACAAGCACATTTAAATAGATGGAGAAGAACTTTTGCTATTCAAATGGCAGATGTCATTCAAATCCTAACTGCAAATAGATTTTCTGCACCATCAGCAGATCCAGATGCATTTGTATAGGGGAAGTTGGTGTCTCCCATCTCTTCTCCAAGACAGGCTCCTGCAGTGCTCTACATCATTCCCAAGAGGAGAATTGCAGATGAATCCCTGGATCAGGGACAGGGAGAAGCATGGGGACCATAGTATGTTACAAATGGACATTGCAAGGACCTGTTAGTTGTTCTGCACTCCAGTGTGATCCATTTGCAGGGACAAGATGAACACCAAGGAAAGAAAACTGTGGAGCAACTTTACGCTGAGCTGTTTAGGCTGGTTTAGCAAGGAGGCACATCCAGCTTTCATAATCCAGACAGCTTCAGTGGACACGAGCAACAGCCTTGTACAACCACTACGCCAGGAAATAAGACAGGGCCAATGAGTAGTTGCTACATTAAGGTGCCAGGCCACAAAGAGAGGAATCTGGGAAGTCACAATTCTGTCCTCCTTGTCCATGCAGGTGAAATCCTTTAAGCTGTTGGTTTATAGTCAAAAAAGGTCAATTGTTCCAGTGCTAAACCACCATAAGGGCATAAAGTTTTACTTTGACTGACTTGAAAGCTAATCACCAAGATACAGCCTGTTTGTTGTTAATTTAAGCCTTTTTTCACCTTAGTGCAAGACAAGGAGGAGCCTGAGCATCAGTTCAGCTCCCTCACAAGCAAGTGCATCATTGTTCCTGGAGGAGCACAGCAGGAAATAACTTATTTGGGGAAATATCGGTATTTAGGACGATTGAAAAACCCATTGAGGCCAGAGATACAGCCTGGTTACTATTGTTAATCTCAGAGGATGCCCTAACTAGTTTCCTGATCTAACAGGACCTAGAAAGAGATAACGAACCTATAAACATACACTCTGCTTCCACAGTGTGATGTGTATTAACCAGCATTTTAAATCAAGAAACACTAGTCATTACAAATTGTAAGGCAGCCAAATTCAGATTTCCTGCTCAACATCTCAAATAAGGTAAAATTAAAGTTATCCTGCCCAAAAACATGGCAATTCTGGCCTCAGGAGCCAGGACAGCCTTCTTGCCCCCTAAGGCTACCAAACACTGGTTATTTTGAGCAGTGATTTTTCCCCTCTCTCCTGGAAAAAAGGGACTGAGTCCATCACAGGGAGCTAGCAGAAACATGGAATACTATGGGGAAAAAAGTGAGGTTAGACTAGCATGAATTTAAGGACCTTTTCCTCAAAAGGAAAGATCTCGTTGGGGGAAATCCTAAAAATTTTGTAGAGGAAGTCACACAGTCAGGCCTATTTAAGACCTATTTATTTAGACCTATTTTTATTTAAGTACCTTCCCCGTTTCTTAGAAAGAGGGTATGGGAGCAACACGGGTGGTTTCCTCCCATTCTAAGTTTGCACTTCGGAAGTCCTAAGACTTTCTAGGTATTAGGTGGATTGTCCTTGAGCTGGTTACCTAATCTCGTGTGTATGGAAGCTCTTATGACTCATGGGCAATGTGGTTAGAAGGAAGAAATTCCTCCCTCTTATTCAGCACTGATGAGGCCAATTCTGTCACATTGCATCCAGTTCTGGGCTCCCCAGTAAAACTAGAGTGAAAACACCAAAAAAACAGCTAAACACAGGAGAAATATCTAGGAGATGTGTTCAGCATGGAGGAATGACTAAGGAACCATGGCTAGTATTGCTGCCTATGAGCACCCAGGAGAAGGGACAACATCATGAGCAGCAGAAAAGGAAATTCTATCTCAATGTCACCTTTTCTCCCCAGGTGGTTAAACACAAAACCAATTTCTCAGATATGGAGGAGTTTCCTACTCTCAAAGATAAATAATCTTGACTAACCAAAGTCATTAGCTTGGTCCAGCTTTGAGGTCAGTCCAGCTTAGAGAAGGGAGCTGAACTGAAACCCTCCAGAGGTCCCATCCAGCCTCAGTTATTCTCCAATTCTAAGCAACAGTCTTAACACTAATAGCAAAATATTCTGCTCAGAAAACTGGAGTTAAAGGCACTTTCCCTTCAGGAGGGCAGCTGCACAGATAAGATACAGCTCCACTCCAGACTCCTCTTCCACATATACATTAAGAATAATCCTCTTGTAAAAAAAAAATATATATATATATACTTTATTTCTACCAGTCTTGCTTTGATGAGTCATGTCAGAGGGATACCAAGCCATAGCTCCTTTCCCTAAGGAAAATTCAAGAGTCAAGCCTAAAATACAGCTAGAATGACCTCAAAACAGTCACTTTTCTGGAATAATGCAGAGATGCAGCTGAAGACAACACGATGCTAGAAGACAGCTAGGGCAAACCTTGCCCATCTGTTCCATCATTGTGGGCACTGCAAAGTTATTTTCATAGAAGAAGGTGAGGAGACCATAGCACAGAGCCAGTCCTGCTGTATTTACATCCTCCTAATTTTTACTATAGGCAATTTTTACTTATAGATGCTACAAGCAGTCTGCTCATTCCTATACCAGCTTCCCTGCCCTGAGCAGGCACAGGATTTGGAGCAAATGGCATTTCTGACAGCCGTCTATAACGAGCATTCCTTGCAGAATTAGTTTCTAAATGCAGCCAAATCAAAGCAAACCCTGGCTTGCCTGCCAGGAGATAATGATCAGACACACACACAATGCACAATCCTCAGAGCAAGAGGGAAAAAACAGCCCATTTGCAGAGAAGAAAAAGGATTTTCTGTGCTTCGAGATGAACAAGTTATCTGTTTACAAGATGCAAGCCTCCAAGAAGCAATACTGTTAGGAAAAAGATGCCCCTTTGAGGCAGCTGCTTGGGTTAAAAAGTTCTTGGGAACATGAGCACAACTGGAAGAGAAAATGTGGATCTGAAGGAGCTTGAGGACCTCAAATCCAGCAGTTCAACTGCACAAATAGACTGAAAACCCCACAGTTTCCCTACTGAGATTAAAGAACATTTAAACAGCATCACTGGTCATACTGCAGTTATTCAAGGCATATTATAGATGTAAAATTTGTTTTCCCACTGCCATCATGACCATGTTCTTTCACAAGGAGCCCCAAGTCTCACCTGAAGGATTTAATGAGTGACAAAAATGCAAAACAGAGCTCTGAAACCCTAAGGGGAAATAGCCAAGTCCTTCAAATAACGAGCTACAAGTTACCACTTTTATTTTTTAAGGAAATAATATTTTAATATTTGGGTCCCACCAAGTTCCCCAAAACAGGAGAACCCTTTAGCCACCGAGCAGAGCAGCAGGGACAAGGCTGCAGAACCCAAGTGAATGAACAAACCAAACCTGACATCTCAGCAGCTTTGAGACAAGAACAGAACTGGCATCTGGAGATAAGTACGGTCACGCTGGGAGTGTCAGAGCTCCAGATCAGAGATTATAAACAGCAACCCAGCCGAAGACTGCTAGGAACAGACATGCAATAACACAGCGTTAACCAGGACTAGACTGTGGCTTGTTTTCTGTCCTGGAGCCACGGCTGACTGGTCTCTTGGGCATTTGTTTATAGCAGTGCCATTTGCTAACAGGATGCCAGCAAAAGCAGCCAGCTAGGGCATTCCTTAGGGTTTCTGGAGCCTACCTATCAACCTTATCACCCAAAGGCATCGGTGGAGACTGGCTCCCCAGTCATTACGCCCATATGCCGCCTCCAGGTGGGAAAGGGAGGAAGGCATTTCCCCACCCTCGTGCCAGCCTTTTGGGAAAGCATCCCTAGATTGTATCTGCATGAGGACCAAGGGCTTCTTCAGGCTCCAGCTAACACATATCCGGGTCCAGTGGGAGCCGCTGAGATGAGAGTTGTGAAACAGCGTCTTTGTGGCAACAGATGCCTATTCCCATGTCAACGTGACCTCACCGTATCCAAATGGGTATCAGATCCTATCTCCAGGCTCACCACAGTGGCACATAACCACCCGGGCAAGGCAGGGAATGCTGTCAGCACCTCCTATCTTCAGCTTTTCTGGTGTTCACTGCAGAGATTGCTGCGCTTAGCTGATCCGAGAGGCTGTTGAGCAGCTACGCTGTGAACCGAGGGCACCCAGCCCAGTTCAAGTGTAATTTTGCATTAGCAAGCAAGAAGTCATGCATGCTCAGTAATACCACCCTGACAGCCTCATCTGTGTGCTTGGCTGGCTTATCTACTCATAAAATAGTCCTTTTTAATAAGATATTAGTGCACCCCAAATGAAAGGTGCTGCTTGAGGTTTCTACCTTGATTTTTAGCTGTGGGGATGCAAAGAACATTCACAGCAATAAAAGAGCACTCATGCTAGGGGCTACTTGTTAGCTCAGTTGGATTGACAGTCTCTCACCTGCATGGGAAAAAAAAAAAGCAGCATCTGGGGTAAAAAACAGCCAACACCATGGCCAGGTTTCAAGCACTTCACTCTAGAAGTAAAAACATGTCCCATGCAATGAGGAGTCAGAGAGGATCAAAGATGAGAGGAAATATAAGATTTTCCCCTAGCAAAGCTCCCACTGTATTTATTGTGCTGAACCAATTCTCATTTTAGTACTTCCAGCTGAGAGCACATGACAGATCCTGCTATTCACATATTCATGATGTGGGTTATGCTTAAGCAGAAGAGAACAGGAAAAACGAGGGTTTGTTAGAACCTGGTTGCTACCTCCCTCATCCTGCCCTAAGCTGATGCATTTAGGCAAACCTCATCTTGCTGAGGGACCCCAAACCAACACTGCTGATGGTCACAGCATCTCTTCTAGAAGAGAAGATAGTTTGGAACTCACTTTTTTTTGAGATAGGATGGGGACATGCACCATTTTCACAACCTTTCATGGAAAAAAGTGGTTTCCTTTAAGTTATCTTCCTGTCTTTGCTCCATCACAGGATTCTGTGTATTTAGCTGCACTCTTTAGGTGTCATTTCATGTGACAGCAGAGCACGCATCTAATAACTTCTCCCACAGGGGCCATTGCCTTAAGGCAGGAAAGCGTTGTAGAAATCTGGAAAATAAGACGGTTCAACAAGGAGGAAAGAGGAAATAAGCTTTCTAACTGGTTAAAAAGCCAAGAAATGCAAAAAAAAGGCCACAGTTTAATACCTGCTATTGACCCACTCTAGCAGGGCATGGATCAAGTGAGCAAGGACAAGGCTGGGAGCTACATCACTCATCTGCACCTATCTTGGCCCAAAACATAGAAAAACTGGTAGCAAAGAGTTCGATACTGGAGACTTCCATCCCTGAACCCATAGCCAGATACCATTAAGCCAACCATAACCCCGCAAAAACAAACAAAACCCAACCACACAAACCCCAACCACCATCAACATACCTTTCATTTTAATAGGAATACTTGTTGTACTCCACAGCATTAGGACTCCAACCACGATTGTTGTGAATCAACAGCAGCAATGGAGCAAACAAAGCTAAAAAGCACGTTTTTCTCAGCCTTCTCAGATTCAATAACCACTATTTACATAATTATTCAAATTTTATTTGTTATGCTGAAAAGCAAGACAGAAACAGCCTGGGTGCTCACTCTGCACTAGGTTCAGGCCACCTTTCCTGCAAACCTGATGAGGATTTGAAGCTCAACTGGCCTGGAAATCCAGTTTCAGTGGGATCTGCATATGCCACATTACTGCATCACCTGTGCAGCATCATTAAGAGGAAGATATGAGTTTGTTTTCTTTTAAAGGTGGAATTTTTTTTATTAGGTGAATTGTGATATCATGCCCAGTAGGGAAGCAGAGATAAGCCATGTGCTGGGTGAGATCTCTGCCTCTTATATAAAGCATCTTTCATAAGACAGCAAGGCAGTCTTTAAATAGGAAGTGTTTATTGACTTTATTCTCACTTCATAAAGCGTTTACACGGATAAGGAGAGAAACAGGAGCTCCCAACAAGGCAGCGTGGATTTCAGGTCAACACAAAGATGAGCCCATGCATCGTTCATTGAGTAATCTCATAAAGCTTAAGATTCCCAGTGTTTAGTTGCAATATGGTCCCAGAAGCTGGGATAGAACAATCCCACTCAGGACTTCTTACAACACAGGCACTAAGGAGGAAATAACTACAGTTATTTTTGATAGGAAGAGCTGCCAACAGGGCCATGGGTATCCTCATCTGCAGCCTCCTGGCTCTCAACCACACTGTCCTTGAGCACCAACACAGCATCTGGAGGAGCTCTGCTATCTGCACCACCCCACAACACTCCTGAGCACCAGGGGATCCTTTTCTACCACATATTGGCTCTACCACCCTCTGTAGACCAGCAATCCTCATGCAGAAGGTGCAGAAACAATGAGAAAGCAACACAATGCACTGGGCATGGGATTCTTGATTAAAGAGCAAAAGCATGTGCAGTTCAACCACCTTGTTAGCTCAAAGGAGGCCCATGCAAGTTCAGATTTGGTGGGCAGTGAAAGATTTGAGGAAAGGGAACACATCAGAGCTCACACAGACCGAGGTTCCTGGGACAGATGCACCACATCCAGTAACATTTAACCAATTGCCCCTTGCAGCTAGCTCAGCTCTCATCCAAGCATTTTGCACATCTTTCCAAGAGCAAGATACATAAAAGAATCATTTCTCTTGCTATGACAGAGCTATATCTCACCACTGAAAGCCTTTGAGCTAAGAAGAAGCCTCAGTTCTCTTCTGCCCTACAAGAAATCCAGAAAAGAAAACAGATCCCTCTGCAATGAGGTACCTCACACTGTCCTACAGGTAGGTGCCCAGATCAGCTCAGTGCTCAGCTGGTAGAAGTCAGATCCTTAACTCACACCCAGACTCCACTCACCAGGATATCCACCAAAAGCCTCAGTTTTCACCTTCCTTATTCATCTTTTAGTCAAGTCCCTCCAATTTCAGGCAACACTGTGGGCAGATCACCTCTTCTTGTAACAAAGTCCCTTTATATGGATGCATAGTTCTGTGCTATGAACTATAGCAATAGATTTCTTAAACCAGTTTTAACTAAGTACCACAATGAAACCAGCTACAAATTAAGCAGAAGGCCTGGCCAGACAACTTGTCCTAGCTTGACAAAGATGTTCCTTACCTCATCAAGCTGAGCTACCTGGTCCCAGCGTGTGGAAATACTTGAATCAAGGCATTTCCCATTAACTCTAACAATCCAAAGTGCTCCAAGTTCTCTCACCCATCACATGAGCTGCCTCCTTGCCACCTTCCAAGACTGCTGACAGATGCCCCATATCAGCTCCATCTTTATTTCAATTAACTTAAGCAAAGAGCCTAATTTGATTAGCACAAGGCAACTTAGCAATCGAGATTTGTGCAATGGAAACAGCAGGTCCCGACCAGCCCTTCAGCTAACAGGCTTGGGCACCCATGGGGTTGTCACCTTACAAGAGCAAGGCAGCATGAACACAGCCTGCAGAAAGAGGGTTGCAGCCAGGGAAGCAATTCTGCACACGCTGAAAAAGGATATTCAGCCTGGGATACCTATAGGCTATTTTAAATTGGTCTTATATGTACCACTCAGTGCCCATGTGTTACTAATATACCCCTTGCCTAGATGGATACAGCCACAAGCCTCAGCACGCCCATGTCAACATGCATTATGTTTTTAAAAACACATTCATTTCTTTATAACCCAGTGCAGATTTTTGCATTTTGTTCTATTCATTAGCTGCAAATTGCTCAGGAAGCATTCCTATAGCCAAACGGAGATAAAACCCCAGTGCGTGACATCTGGAAGCTTTGGCCTTAATTCTGTTTATGGGAATGGCTGAGGTCATTTTTTTTTTTTTTTGTTCTGGGAACATACATCCATTAGCTCCAAGTGCACAGAACTCTGCAGAAAGAGCCACACAGGGATCAGAAAAGCCCAGGCATGAGAATGACTCAGGCCCTTGCCAGGGCTTGGGGGGAGATGTGCAGAGGACTCCTCAGGCTCCAGTTCCATGGCATTTACACAGGAGACTCAATTCCCACCAGCAGTGCATCATGTTTTCCACATGCTAGGGATGTGGCTGGAGACTTCCACACCCACAGATTCCTCTGAGGAGGAAACCCCATAGCCCTGTGGACAAGCCCCCTGCATCCCCATGCCATCAGCTTATAGAATTCAGCAGGTACTGGTTACATTGGCCAGCAAGAGGACCACCTTTCTTCCAAGGCAAGGGATCTCGTTCCTAGCTGGAAAATTCTATTTTCTTTGATAAAAATATTAGCAAGATATTTCTCTATCAAAAAGTTGGATGGTTTTGCCCAAAAACAAGGTTCTTCTAAGGACTTAGTCCTCCATCCTGGACCCTGGCAGGCCATAGGGTTCCCAGACCAGATGTATGTGACCAAGGACAAGCCACCCTGTCCAGGGTGCCCTACAAGCCAATGTGAAGGTGTCACACTGGGGATAACACTACAGATATCAAACATATCAAGTCAGGTACAACTAAATAAAACATCAGCAAGAGAAAATAACAAGTTTCCCAGTGTCTCCACTCAATGGCAGTTCCTCCCACTCTATGGATTATATAATACCCCTCACTCCAATTAGGAGAGGCCCTGGGCTAGCTGGAGCTCATCCTATCCCACAGTTTCCTTTTCCATCTGTATTTTGTCACTAAAATCATCATGACCCTTACCTTGATTCCTACCACATGCACACAACCAGCATTATGTTATTTTCTAACTCACCTACTTCTGCCCCTGTGCCATTATGAGAGCAAAACTTAGGAATCCAGCTCCAACCTTCCCCCTTTGCTGATAAACTTCCCTCTAGCACAGGGATTAAAGGCTCCCTTTTCACAAGAAATAATAGTTACAGAAATGCATGCAATAATTTATCTCCCTGGATACTGTAAGACCTAAATGCTTTTGAGATAACTGTACCTGACAGGAATAGATATAAGTTTGTTCAGGGGCTTAAAGAGCAAGTGGGTCTTTTGAGGGCAAAGACAAATGAGTAGGAGCAAAAAAAACAAAACTAAACAGACAAAGCAAGTGGGCAGCCCTTGTTTTCTTGAGATGCCAAGCTAAGAATTATTTTAAGGTTTTGATTTCAAATACAGATTTCCCTTTTAAAAAGGGGGAAAAATGCACTAGATCAGAGCAGTTTCCTAGATAAGGTCACTCACAAATGCCAACACAACTGTGAAGTTCAGAATGAAAAACCACACTCTGAACCAAGGCTGTTTTCAGGAGAAAAAGGGAAATAAACAGGCCAGCTAGGCACACTTAAACAGAAATTTCCCAATCATTTTTCCCTGAAGGGAGGTCTTCTGTCCTCAGGAATTGACCCATGAAAAGCAAATATCCCCCCTGCTCTCCAGAGCTTTCTGCAGGGCTCCCATGTGACTCCAGCTGCTCCCACTTGATCTCCAGGGATTGCATGCGGCATCACAGGAGATACCATCAAGAGAGAACATCCATCACGCAAGATAACAGGGGGCTTTTGCTTTTGAACTGGAGCTCCTATTCACCGCCGAGCACAAACACACTGATATTCTGGGTCAATTCCATATCTCACAGCTGCTCAGCAAATTAGGTTATTGCTTTGAAGATTAAACCACAGGGAAGTTTGTTTTCTCCCAGGATCCTTCAGGGAAAAAGCCTCTCAGCCTCGAGTGACCTGACCGAGTACTAGAAAGAGCGTGTCCTCCTGTAGGCTCTTCCCAGCAGGACCAGAAAGAGCAGGGACACATGGAACCCCCTCAGGAACATGGAAAAATCACCTCCTTTTCACATGGTTTGTCCCCAATTCAAGCCCTGAGCAGCAGAAAGGATATGAGGTGGCTAAAATGCAGGGTGTATCTTAACCCAGGAGCAGAAATACTCAGATAGCTGAACTGATGCTGATCATCAACTACCTGGTGAAG